>CM076575.1:1016491448-1017058822 GCA_034641835.2 Pinus albicaulis | reverse complement strand
CCTCCTATTGCCGCTCATTATGACACCTCCTCCCATTTGCTAGATAATTCCTTCGGGCATTACCCTACCACTCGTAGTGGTCGACGCCGAGATTGGGCTGCAATAAGGTCTCACTCCCTGCCTCTTACTTCTCCCACCACAAATTCTCCCCTGACTCTACCCCGCCTGGAGACGGTGGCCCCTCTGCTGCCCATTCATTCCGCTCAGTTCCATTACACCTGCACCATGGATAGACCTCGCATTATGACCACAATCACCATTAGCTTCAAAGAGGAAGCTCTCAACACTGAAAGCCCTCGTCCCAGAAAATTGCCCAAGAAGTCCATCTTAGACTCTGCGACGTAGCAGCTCACTAGAAAGGGTGCAGTTCTGGGTACTCCATCCGTTGTCTTGCAAGGTGCTCCGGCCTCTAGCAGTAGATGAAAAAGCTCCGACAGTAGCAGTGAGGATTGGTTGGGCGACAATGGAGGTCCTGGCAGCGCACGCACCACCAATGCCCCCGAGAACATGGAGGATGACACCTGTGAAAAGCATGCAGGTGACACCAAGGATTATTGGTGTCTCATCATGGAAAAGACACCTCCCACAGGAAATGCCACATAAGCATTCAGGTTCTTTCCGGTTTCTGGTTTTGGGCTCCAAGTCTTTGGGACCCTTATTTTTTTCTATTTTGACGTTTTTAAATACTCAACTATTCTCCAAGTTCGAAGCTAGTTTCCCGCTAAGGGCAGTTGTAAAACAAATAAGTGGGCTGGTTTCCCCTTTGGGGGCAGTCACAGTTTTGAATTTTTATATAACTATGCCTCTGGAGTAGGCTAGAACTACTGAGGCCTGAGCCTCATTGTATTATATGTTTCATAATAGAATTTAGTATTATTTAGAAAAAAAAAACATCATAAGAAGTGTTATGATCATCCAAATAAATATCTAGGTTTGATAATTGATGGTATGGACCAAAAGAAAACACTTCTTCCACATTTTGTTTGCACGGAAAAAAAATTACAGGAGGAAAATTTCATTCAGTTTCATTTGGCTGGTTGTATGGTATTTAATGAAAATATGTTTCCAAGAGTTTTCTTCACAACTCCAAATATTCACAATGATGCAAATCTAACCATTACTATAATCCATGATGTGGTTACTCATTGGTCTGGTATTCTTCCTAAAGTTTTGTATTTACAATTCGACAACACAAGTCGTGAAAACAAAAATCAAGTTCTTTTTGGTTATCTAAACATGCTCGTTGAATTGAGAATTTTTAAAAAGATAAAGGTTGGTTTCCTTCTTGTTGGGCATACTCATGATCATATTGATCAAATGTTTAGTCATTTTTAAGTAACATTGAGGAGGAAAGGTGTTGGGAGCCTACCATCATTAATTGAATGTAATAAGAAATCTTACATTCCAGAGTTTGTTTTTTTACGTGTTGGAAGAAACTATTGACATGAAAAGGTTTATTTTGGGATCGCATGGTGAGGAGAAATGCATTGAAAAACTTAACGAAATTAGCTTCCAGCTTCATTTTCGTATCAAAAAAATTGATGGGATAACACTTATATGGGGCAAGAAGTATTCAACTGTTGCAGAATGGGGGCCATCATTAGGTTTAGCATTTTTGAAGTTCATTCTAGAGCGTCCAATATTTTCATCAAAGATATTGTTATTACAGTAAGTTGTTGAACTCCATAATGCACAAAGGCATAAGAGAGACATAAATTATTCTGAATGTCTAGAGGAAATTAAAATATGTATTAGAGATACATATGAGTACTTCGATGTTGCTGATTCAGTTTGGTGGAGTCTTTTTTCAGTAATCAAAGTGATATGATTTCAAGATCAATAAATGTGGATATGATTTTGAAGACTCCTTTTTTATTGCCACAAAATATGCCAAATGAACATCAAGAAGCACACATTGTTGAACAAAAATAGTCTCAACCTATTATTAATCCTCCACAGGTAGAGGAAAGAGAAATCTATATTGGTTCTAGAAGATCACGTGCACAACGTGAAGCCATGGAAGACCTTTACAGGGGTTTTGTGTAGGATGTTAAGGAGGGTTGCATGATAGAAGTGTTAGCAGATGAAGATCCACTCAGCTATCCATTCTGGATTGCAAAGGTTATAAAGGTCATTAATGAAAATAAATATATTACAGTTGTTGATGTACATTGGTATGCCACAAGTAACCACCCTTTCAGTGGTGTGTACAAGCCAAAGATGGTAGTTGAAAAAAAAATTGGCAGAAAGAGAAAAAGAAAGGGAACAAATACAAATCGTCGCTGCACAGATGCCTTAAAATTGGAGGATGTTGACATACTTGTGTATGACTTCAATTTGAAAAATGAAGGAACTCTTCAGTTGAAGACCACAAATATTTTGAAGAAATTGCTACCAGAACAATTACTATTGATATGGGACTCTGCAGAAAGTAGTCGTATATCTACAAGGCATTTGAACTCTGAAATGGTGGGCATGCATGTTGACTCAAATGGAGCACTAGTTGATGAAAGAGAAGAATATGGATCATCTTCGTCTGCATTAAGTCATTCATCTGAAGATGTAGGTTCTGATGGTGTGCCAGAACCTATGGTTGATTTTGAATAATTGTCTAAGACACTTTTATGTAATTGATGTTTGCATGGTAACTTGAAATCAAAATTTTGACTTCCATTTGATTTTTCATGAAGTTATGAGGCATTTCTATGTTTGTTGGATTATTTGTTTTAATTATGAAGAATTCATCTCTTTAGAATATCCACAGCGCAACAATGAAGTACAAAAATAATTTATGTTATATTCAATGTATCAATGTTCATATTTTGAATAAAAGTATAAAAGGAAATAGAAATTAATGTTGAATTTTTAGATTATGCAGTGATATTACCATGATATTATGTATTGTTACCATTTGGTATAAGATACTTTTAAAATTTTTAAAAATTATATGCCTCATTGAGAGGGGACACTTTGTTTTGATGCTTGATTTTTAGGTTTTGGTTGCAATTAAATTTAAATTTGTCTTATGCTAAGATTTGAAAATAGATATATTTTTATCCTTTAAAATTAAAATTACTCTTGGAATAATAAATTTTTCATTTACTTGTTCATTTAAAAAAAAAAATTAAGTCATATAATTTCTCCATAATTTCATGGTTCAAGTATCTTGAAAACTTAAGATTTAAAAACTTGAGATTTACAACTTGTCATTAAGGTTTTTATGCGCTACGAAATTTTATCTTTAATGTTATGGTTGAAAATAATTACAATTGTAGGGTTGTTTAGAGTCAAGATATTTTATATTTAACAACATGGATAAAAAAATTTCGAAATGATAAGCCCTTCAAACATGATTTTGTTTATATTTAACATCATCTATCAAAAAATTTAGAGTTCTATGATTTTTCAATGTCCTAATATGTTGTCTTTAATTCCAGTGTTACAATGTGTCAAAAGTGTGACACATTTTTTTTTTTTTTGTTATTCCAACATCAACTTGTTTTGTTTTGAGGGTGTTTTTTCAATCCTTTTTTCAAGAAACAATTTCATTTTTAGCATAATTTTATAAAATGTTGAAATTTGACCTTGAGAAAAAACCAATTGCATTCTAGAATACACACTTTTTGTTTTTGGGGAATTTTTTCATGTTTTTGTAGTCTTTTTGGGCTAGAGTTCTCGTTTTTAAGTAATAGTTCTCGTTTCATCGGTAACAGTGTTCAAAACAGTCCTTGGAGTACTCCACTAGTAACTGAGCCCTCCAATCCATGTTTAAGCTCATTAGAGAAAATGTTGTCGGTCTATGTGAAAGAGCATCGGCCACCACGTTGTTATTCCCCTTGACATACTTGATGTCAAAGTTGTATGCCTAGATCTTACTAATCCACTTATGTTGCCTCTCCTGCAACTGCTTCTGCTCTAAAAAGAATCGGAGGTTGTTGTGATCAGTCCTCACCCTTAACATGTTCCCTACCAAGTAATGCCAAAATTTTGCTAGTGCATGCATGATAGCCAGCATTTCCTTGTCGTATATGGGATACAACCTCTCATGCGGAAATAGCTTCCTGCTCTCGAAAACTATGGGGTGGCCCCCTGCATCAACACTGCACCTACCCCCTCTCAAGACACATCACACTCAAGGAAAAAAGGTTGCGTGAAATCCGGCAACACTAAAACTGGACAACTGCTCATCACCTCCTTGAGCCTGTCAAAAGCCCTCTGCACTGTGTTCGTCCAACTGAATTCCCCCTTCTTTGTAAGATCTGTGAGGGGTGCAGCAACTTGGGAAAAGCCCTTGACGAACTTGCGCTAGTAGGTTCATATGCCTAAAAACCCCTGAAGCTCAGTCACATTCCTCGGCTCCAGCCAATAACGAATCGCCCTAATCTTCTCCTTGTGGACTCTCACTCTGTCCACACTAATGATATGCCCCAAATAGAGCATCTCTGTCAGTCCAAATTCACATTTTGAGAATTTAGCATAAAAATGCTTCTCCTCCAGAATGCGCAATACAACCTCAATGTGCTACAGGTGCTAACCCATGTCCGACTGTATATCAAGATGTCAACAAAGTATACCAGCACAAATTTCCTCAGTTTACCATTGAAGATGTGGTTCATGAAGGACTAGAAAGTGGTTTGTGCATTGGTTATTCCAAAGGGAATCACCAAAAACTCAAAGTGGCCATAGTGACATCTGAAAGTTGTCTTGGGGACATCCTGGTCCCTCACTCGGATCTGATGGTAACGCAACCTCAAATCAATCTTCAAGAAGAACTTCGACCCTCTCAACTCATCCATCAGCTCATCAATCCGCAATATGGGGCATCAGTTCTTCATGGTCTTCTTATTGAGAGCCTGATAGCCAATGCACATCCTCAGTGTGCCATCCTTCTTCTTCACTAGTACAACAGAAGAAGCAAATGGGCTAGTGTTGGGTCGGATGTGTCCTGCGCTAAGAGCTCATGAATAGATCTCTCAATCTCATCCCTGCAGACTTTAGGATGAATATAGGCTGTATTAATCACAGCCTAGATGCCTTGCTCCAGCTCAATGGTGTGCTCAAACCCCCGATTCAGTGGTTGTCCTAGTGGTATATCCCCAAAAATTGTAGCATATCTGTCCAAAATTGACTGCACATCGGGGTTTACAACCTGTCCTATAGACCTTTCCTCTAAAACACACAGCTCCACTGCCCACTCTATGTCTCCCTTCTGGAAGTCTGCCTCCATCCGGTGTGCTGAATTGTCTACGGCAGATAAGTGTGCATGCCTTGAATCATCTCATGGGTCTTCTTGTCTCTCTGCTCCATATCCAAGGTATCCCAGTTTGTAGTGACCTTCCCCAGCATGATCAACCACTTCACTTCTAGTATCACGTTGGTAACTGGATTTTCCACCACAAAGAAATGATCCGTCAGAGTGTAAGTCCCCATGGTCACTGCCAAAGCTGGCAATATCTATCACACTGCATAGTTATGGCATTTGGTACCAACACTGAAAATCCATCAAAGCTATCTGTCAGTATGCTCCTCCGCTCTATGAAATGTGAATATATAAAATTGTGGGTAACCCCACTGTCCACTAGTACTGAAACACGATGTCCCTGCACAGTACCCCGAACATGCAGTGTCAAGTATTTGGGAACCCTTCGCAAAGAAGCAAGGCCTGCCCTAATAGGCGCAAACACTTCCCCTCCTGCTCCTGGTGGTGGAGGTGGTGGATGATCCCCTCTCTCTACTATAGCGTTGCCTCCTGCCTCCATCTCCTCATATGCATCCTCTTCCCCGTGACTGTAGGAGAAGACCTCTATGTAGTGTTCCTTCCGAGTGACACAATGATGTCTTGGTGCCCATGGCTCTTGGAATGTGAAGCATAGCTTATTCTGTCTCAGGTCTCTCCGTGTATCATCATCCAAAGGTCCCCGGCCTTGGTTCCCTCTCAGAGGTGGAACCCTTGTGTCCTTCCCCTTCGGCCGAAATTTTTGTCTCTAGGGGAAAGGAGCTCTAGTCCTTGGTAGGGCATCTTGCAAATCCCTTCTCCTCCCAATTGCATCATGAAGTGTAGTATTCCTTGTGGATCTAACTAACTGACGTAGTGGTTCTTCCAACCCATCAATGAACATGTATATCATCCTGGATGAGGACAAGTTAGGTATCATCACGGAAAGCCTCAAGAACTCGGAAATGTATGTGTATGGGCTCCTGGTCTATTTGAACTTGCTCAGCTCAACAAAGTGCTCTTCCAGATCCCTCCGATCAAACCGCTCTACCTGTCTCCGTGTAAAATATTCATACGTTGTCACAGCTGAGTGACCCAGCATTGCCATCCCGTGGAACCACCAATCATGGGCCCCTCCCTCTAGGTGCAGCGCTGCCACCTTGATGGCCTCTCCCTCTGCCATCTGATTGACCTTGAAATAGATATCTAGCTTCTCCACCCAAACCTTTGTTGAACATTTGGAGGATCCATCAAATGTTGGCAGGAAAAAATTTCCCATTGTACGTTGCACATCCCCATCCTGTGTGTACATTCCCCCTCTATTTTGGTTACGAGGTCTGTTGTCCTTCTTGAGCTGAAAAAAGTCATGGAAAGTGAGAGACTCACCAAAATCTTGCCCATAGGACTGATACTCAGCAAAATAATCCCCCATATGAACTGGCTCCAGTTCCCGAGGTGCTCTTGCCCCAGTGCATGTAGCTAGAAATGTGGGCATCTTGGAACGTGGAGGAGTAAGTGATACAACCTGTTGCACTGTGAGTTGCTCTTGCAAATGGTGGGAAATGTCGGACCCTTCTCCGCTGTGAAAACCCCTTGGGCTTTCACATTGTCTTTGGTCTGTGGTAAACTTCTGGCCCATCTCTTCTATCCTCCTCGATAGCTCCTACACAAAATTTAGGAGAAGTTCCCTGAACTCCTTTCCTTCATCTTTCTCACTTGCCATTGGTTCTTCCCCCTCTGCGTCCACTACTGGAATGCAGTCTCCCTCTCCAAAAGTTGCCAAGCCTTTGCTCTTGGTCCTTATACTTCCTTCCGTGATAAGTGATATATGGTTTTCCTACTGGTGTCATAGAAAATCTGCTCCACAGGCTAAGCCAAGTCTATGAGCTCTGATACCACTGTAATATTTCAAATAGAAATAAACATCAATATAAAGCAACATAAACAAGAATCTATAGCAAATAGAGAGACATCACATAAATAATGCAAAATATGGAGAATGCTGAGCCATTTTATTATATAACTAAAAGATGCAATGAGTACAAAGGTGATCAGAATGATGGCACCTTTGCTTGCATAAGGAAAGCTGGAAATACTCTAAAAAATGCTCAAGGAATGACTTCTCTATCAGTGACTGCGTTATCTCCAAAATGTTGTTGCTGTTGCTACAAGACTATTGCTACTACAAGAATAGGATGGCTCCTTGGGGTTGTTCCCTTGCTCAGAAAAATATGAAACTCTGGGAATGAGCTCTCCTCCAAATACCCAGAAAATCCCAGAAAGGAATTTTGGAATGGATGACCTCGAAATTTGACCTCCCTTGAGAAATAATGTTATCCCAGTGAAATACACTGGCCTTGAATGATATTATGCAAATAGTGGCCTCCTCCACTACTAAAATTATGGAATATTGAAGGGATGATCCCTTCTCACTATTCTAGGCTAAATCCCATGATGAATCCTCACTCCTAGAACTACCTCCTCCAAGAACTACGTGATCTCTCCCTGAGACTGCACTACCCAAGCAAGTGTGTAATCCATGGCTGAATATGTTATGGCCCCCACCGAAAAATGAATAGATAGAAGTCCTCACCTGAGAAGGCACTCGAAGTCCCCCGGGTTTGAGGTAGGGATATCCGCTCGAAGACACTCGGTGTGCTGAACAACGCTTGCAGACTTTGCTCAATAGCAAAAGTGTGCTCAATGTCAAGAGACAAAACATAGATGCATAAGTGAATGATATAATGAGGAGCCTCTTCCCCTTTTTATGCTTTCAGAGCCTTGCTCTCAGCTAGGCCCCACCAAAACTGCATTGTCCCTCTTGGCCCACGTTGTCCCTCTCTCACTGCGCTGTCATGGGCCCACGCTTCCATTTCCCTCACGCTACCACTTCGTCCTCCTGGGCCCCACGCTGCCAAATAATAATATGCTCAAGTGACTTTAGGGAATGTTTATTACCTAAGTGTTGCCTAAGTATCTTCTCACCCACTTTATTAACTGATTTAAATTTATAAAAAGTAAACTGGCCAAAAATTAATATTACCAATTAGCTGCTGCTAATTGGGAATATTACAATATAGATTATCAACTCTGGGGGGTTGAGGCCTACCCTTATATGTTCACAGAGGAATCAAATGCTACTCTAAGAAGACCTATTTCTATCAATGAGATTTCCCTTGTTCTTAAATCATTCTCAAAGGACAAGTTCCCCAACCCGAATGGTTGGACGATGGAATTTGTTTTGCATTTCTTTGATATCATGGGAAAGGATCTCTTGGATATGGTTGGGTAATATCGTATAATAGGCTGAATCACTGGGGAGATAAACTCTACCTTCATCACACTCATACCTAAATTCTCACACTCTCTTTCCTTCTCATATTTTTGCTAATTTCCCTCTGCAACATCATGTATAAATTGATCTCCAAGATCATTGTAGGAAGAATAAAGGATACATTTTCATAGCACATATCATCGGAACAGTTCATCTTCCTCTCAAATTGTTAGATTTGTGACGTTGTTGCTGCAGAGCAGGAGTGCATACACTCTATTCATAAAAAAAGGATAGAGGCTCTGGTTATGAAGTTGGACTTGCATAAGGCCTATGAATGTGTAGGTTAGGCCTTTATGCACGTGATTCTCACAAAGATTGGGCTCATGGGGAAAAATGTAGATTGGATCCTGGATTTTTTTACATTAATAAATTTTGTTGTCTAAATTGTTGCTCCCCATCAAACGTTTTCAGGTTGGCAGAGGTCTAAGACAAGGATGCTCACTATCCCCATTATTATTCATCCTCATCATGGATGGCTTGAGCAAGAAGATTGGGGAGGCCCATATAGAAGGAACTTTCTACGGCCTACAGTATTTTTTGTTTCACACATGCTCTTTGTTGATGATGTACTAAATTTTGGTTAGTTCTCATGGGCTCAATGGAGTATTTTACATTCCATCTTCGTCAGATATGGTGTTGTGGCTGGACTAGATGTAAATGGTAACAAATCAATATTGATTCACTCATCTCGTGATTTGGATGAAATTGATAACATTTTTGGTATATTTGGGTGGAAACTTCATATATGGAATATAGTTTCACTTATTTGGGTTTCAGATTGAAACTGAATCAGTACGAAATTGTGGAATAAAGTTGGATTTTGGAGAAGTTCCAAACACAACTATCATTATGAATGCTTCGTTGGCTTTCTTTGGGAGAAAAGTATACTATTTTAAATTTTGTTTTGAAACAAATAATGGCTTATTGGATGCACTTATTATTGTTTCCTGTGAAAATCATCCAGTGGATTAAGGATATTACGACACACTTCCTATGGTCAGGGACCAAGGGGTACAAAAATTTCACTGGGTTTTCTTTGATTCTATTACGAGAGAAAAGGAGTATGGTGGATGGGGAATTCTATATTTGCAAGTTTTTGGATGGGATTTATTAATAAAATATCTATGGCGAGTGATTTATGGCAAAGGTCTTTAGTAGGAAATTATATTTGAGAAATATATGAAGCGAAAGACGATCTTGGATTGGTTTAGAAGTGATGAGATTAGCATGCAGAAAGGATCATATATATGGAAAAGTTTTCATAAAGTAAAAATATGGTTCCTCGAAAAGTTACAATGGCCATTTAGCAAAGGTCATACAATTTTGATTGATATTGACTCAATTATTGGGGTGTGTAATTCACCCAAGTTTCTCGATAGGTTATTGATGCACTACATGCTAGAGGTTTTTTCTTTCTTGATCAAATCATTGGACAATGGGGTGATTCTTATCCAATCTGTAAAAATGTTGTTGAGATTGGTTTAGTTGGGATTAACGCTACTTGCTCAATCAACACTTTATACAGGTCCTACAAATGGTTGGCATGAGTTGGAAGGCTCATGTCAATGCTCTTGTTTGGCATGGGGTCATGCGAAAAGGTTTTGTGGTGTGTGCTGGTACCGAAACATTTGGAGTTGGGATGTGCCTTTGAATATTATCATTTTTGGTTGGTTAGTGTGGTGAAACAAAGTCCTCACCTAGGAAAATCTTTGCAAAAGGGGCTTCCAAGGCTCAGGATGGTGTCCCTTCTACATGTTGTCACAGGAACATGTTCTTCACCTTTTCTTGTAGTGTCCCCTTTCTTTGTAGGTGTGGTGAGTTTTGAATTACCTTCAGCTACCTCCTCTTTGCCAATTCCTTTCACTAGAATAATGCTTTCAATTGTGGGCAATCAAAAGGGTAATCCATAGGACCATCACACTATATACTAGATCGGAGATCTGGCGCGTGAGGAATATTTTGATCTTTGAAGATAAACATGTGGACATCATCAGGATTTGTACAAACATCCTGGCTTGGCTGCCCTTGAGGTGGAATCACAAATATACTGATAAGGTGACCAAGTTGAGATCAAATCATTTGTGGGTCCACTTCTTGGCTAGATTTTTTTATGGTGCCGCATATGTTGGTAAATGTGGTTGTGGTGCTTGGCTGAGAAATAATCCATGGACTCATTACCTTCTTTTCTCGCATTGCGGATAAGGCACAAAGACTAAATATGAACTATTGGCTCTTTGGGGGCTGATGTTTTTTTCCAAGAGACACTGACTAGAGCGCGTCACTATCTATGGAGCTTCCAAATCCATCATCGATGGGATCATTGGATGGTCCAATTTCTCACCTCCCAATTTAATCAGCTAGCTAGAGTGCATTGAGATGTTGAAGCGATCCTTTGCAGACATCTCGTTCATACATGTCTACAGGGAATTAAACTTTGTGGTTGATGGCTTATCGAAGAGAGGCTTATTAGCAAGTCACGGCATATTACATTTTAGGCTCTGTTATGAGAATTTGATAGTGGAGGGCTAGACGGCCTTAAGTTAACTAGTTTCTGCCTAATATTTCCTCTTGGGCCTAACAATTTTTATTTGATATAGTATGTTCAGTCTTCGAATGGTTGATAATTAGACCCATTATTATTTTGAGATTCTGTTTTTTTGCTTTGTGAACGAGGATAGTAGTTAAATTTTTGCATATTTTAACGTACATCTAGAACTATTATGTATTCGTTTTTGTTTAATACAAACCTAGCCTTTTTTTTCTTCCAAAAAAATTCAGCTTGCGTTTATCAACGATGAGAATAACGAACATTCCACGACAATTCGAATGATATATGCGAAACCTTTTGATTATATATACCATTCATCTTAGCTGGAAATTGACAAAATCATGGGAAATTAAGTATGTACATAAATTTCAATGATGCTTTGCTGTAATTGTGTGGCACTCATAAATTTCACTACAAATATGGAAAAACACTTTCATCTTCGAAGATGAAGCGGAGTACATTTAGAGAAAAGGCAAGTTCTTTTGACAAATTTATGGTAAGTGTTTGGGAATATTTTTGACAAATTTATGGGTAGTCCTTGGGAATATTTTAAAATGAAATAATATTTTGTCTCTGCTGACTTTTTTTTATTCATAATTTTAAAATATTCTCAAAATAAAAGGAGAGAAGAGCTGTATGGGCTTAGTAGAGAAAAGCTGAGCTATTTTAGCAAAGAGGAGTTCGGTGTCAATTGTTATTTCGTATTTATTTGGGACATTTTATTTGATTTGGTTGAATACAACCAGCACATCTTCATTTGGGTATCTTCTTACTGAAGAAATTCGAGATTTTTTTGTTAAAAGAAAGTCCTTTATGTGTTTTCTCAGCTTCCTCTTTAGATTTGCTTCAACGTGTCATATATCAACATATTAGTAAAAGGCTGATATGATGGGTCTGAGCTTCAAAATGAGGGCAAAGGATAGCAGGCGTAGAACTCTGATAAGGAACGTGAAAGGATTACAATTTACAAAGGTGGAGGTCAAGTGTAAAATTAAAAAAAAAAAAAAAAAATTAAAATTTAAAAAATGAAATATGTAATTTAATTATTTATATATATATATATATAAGAGATTAAATTTAGTTATATAAATTAAATGATTATTTAATTTATATTTAACAACTATTTAATTTAACTAATATATATATATATATATATATATATATATATATATATATATATATATATATATATAAATAAAAAATAATAGGTAAATTTTAATTTTTTATTTTAATTATTATTAAAAATATAATATGAATACTTTATAAGTTAAATTATTACTATTTATTTATTAATTATTGATAATTAAATTTGATAAATTGAAAATGGATTTAGTTAAATAATTTAATTTATAATTAATTTAACATGCAAAATGAGAGCAAAGGAATGTGATCACAAGCAACTGCAATATGTTAATAAGGTAAAAGAATTACAAGGTTGAAAATTTCAGGTTAAAGATGTGTAAATTTAAGTATATACATTTTTAATTTTTAATTCAATTTATTTAATAATATATATTATATGTATAGTTTTGATGGAATCGAATCTTACATAATTTTAGATATATAAAATATGAAATTTATGGAATGGAATTTTAAATTCAACTATTAGGTAGGATGGAATAGAATTTTAAATTCAACTATGTAAGTAGGTTATGAAAAGTAATATGAAATTGGTAATAAAATTAAAGTTTTAATATTATATTAAAATTTTAAATGATGTATTGTTTATTGATTAATTTAGATGAAGATTATTTTTTATAAAGTGAACAATGTATAATAATTAATTTGGATAAGAGTATATGAATTGTAATATAAATCAATATTGTATGATAAATTTGATGAAGTGAAAATAAGAATTATTTTTTCTATTACATTTAGCTAATTTTGTTAAAATTAACCAAATATCTTGATTACAAAATTTAGTTTATAAATAATTTAAAGAATAATTATAATGTTAAAGATATGAAAAACAAGTATAATTATAAACATGATGTTATCTCGACTAAAATAAATACAAAAAAAAATTCATCAAAGTGAGAGATGAATCTAAAATAAGGCACGCAGAAACAGGACACGTGTTGCAACTCACCATATATATATTTTGTGATTCCATGATGCCAAAGTGTTGTAACTTCTTATTGTTAATTTTTGTGACTTGCCATTCCACGCGTGAGTGTTATAACTCTCTCAACAATTGTTATAACTCCCTACAAAGACACAGGTGTTGCAATTCCCAAGTGTAGTTGTTGCAACTATACATGCTACGACTCTTGCCCGGGCCCATTGTTGCAACTCTGGGACAACCAATAAGGATGAAGTAAAGACAGGCATTTCATAAATGAAGTCCCATCACTACATTGACAATTCCCTTGATATACATGAATCTCTTCAATGAGACCTACTCATTCATCAAAACCATGGTATTCTCACACATTTCCTTCTTCCCAATTCAAAATAATTGCATGTTGAATTTTATGAAGTTCACGTATTTATGTAATTTCCCTTAAATCTTAATATTTTCACTACCACTCATTCACAACTTTAGCCTGATCATTTCCTACTCCTTGCTCCAACCATCTCTAACCCATGTAATAAAGTCATTTAACTCACTTACAATGTTGAGTCATCTTGTTATTCTATTATCTTCCATAATAAATTTGATGGTGAAAACTTTTCTCAGGCATCATCAGACCTTGGAATGTTTGAAAGCTAATTTGTTTGTGGACATTCCATGAAAAAATATAAAAATGAAAAAAAAAATTATTATTATTGTAATTATGAAAACTTTTTGGGTGCACTTAGACAAATCTTGTTTGAAAACCATCTTGTTGGAAGACAAGATGTTGTCAATAAAAATAAAAGTTCATTTCCAAGTTTCAGTTTCTGTTTGTATCAGGATTCACAAGAAGTGTGTTCCACATATCAATCTACTACTCACACTGTGATCCAAGATCTCAAGATCCACATTGTTCTTTCCCACATATTTTTACAACATTGTGGACCATCTCAGGCTATTGTGTGTGTTGTTACAAGTACAATCATAGGCGATGCTTCAATTGTTGCAACTGCCATCAGTGAGTTGTTGCTACAAAATATATCAATAAATTATTGAAACACCTCTTAGGAAGGTGCAGGTATGCTTCTTTTTCTTTTATTTAATCTAAGTTCATTGATGCTTTGGATTTATATTTGGAAATACACTTAGGCTATTATTCAACTTCGTCATATTTTTCCATTTCCTAAGGGTGGACAGTATCTTCAATTTGGGAAGTACCATTACCTTTGTATTCCATAACATTACCTCACCATTCTTATCCATCTCCACTCCAATATCCATGCATGAGAAGGATTTCAAACTACCAATAATAATATACCTTGCTACTGGCACACAAGAACCTATAGTAAGAACAATAGAAGGCCTTGTTACTACCACATAAGAACCAACAACTAGAGAAAACTAAGACGGTGTTACTTTAAAAGAAACAATAAAGGAAAATTAAGTAGTTGAAATGGATCATCAACATTTGTTAATGACATATCTCTCTTTTTTATCTGTGATAATTTCTAGGTACAGTCATGGGGGATTCACTTTATGAACCTCTAACATAGCATGTGTATGTGGCATACTAAACAATACCCTTAATTTGACTACATATTGGAAAATACTTCTAAAAGTCACTTTATTTAACCCGCTACCAATACGAACCCAATACACCTTCCTAATTTAAAAATCCCCTACTTTCACTAGATATTGTAGGTATTCATATGTTCATTAACATTTTTTATACCCCTTTATATTTATATCGCTTTATTTCATTAACAATGGTAAGCAAATTTTGCACCTACAAAGAATAACCTAAATACTAGGTAGTTGAAAACTTAAAAGTTTCAATAAAAAAGAGGCATATATAAGTTGGTTGATTACAAATATATATTATGGAGAATTTGAATGGAAAATGCATAGATTTAAACTCTTGATAGCATATATCTTCTATTGAGTAATGAAAAAGATACACTACAATAGTTCAAACCAAAACCTCGATAACGAACACAATGGTGCACCTTTCATCTCGCTTATAGAGTAGGAAGAGGAGATAAAGTACAATGAATATGGACACATGTAAAATCCTATCTAGTTGGACTTTGTCAAATCATATTGTAATTTGATCACCTAATGCACCATAGTTGCATGGTAAGAGTGTCAAGTAAGTGTCTCTCCATCAAAATATGAACTCGAGCATGCAAGCGTACATCCCTTCTTTGATAGTTGTGCCCTATACCTAACATAGGAATTTCTCATGCATAAGTATTCTAATTGACTAAGTATTTGCACCCTCTTAGTAAGAATAGATGATGCATGCTAAAAATAACAAAAGAAAAGCTCTAATAATAGAAAAAATCTGTCCAAAATTGAAATTGATAAATTTAAAACAACGTCTAAACTGGAATTAATTGAAGGTGTGACATGTGTGCCCTCAGCATGCATGCACCCTCTTCTAAGAAATATTTTATTTCACTATCTCTTATGTCATGCATGTGACCTCTACCAAGCAATAGTTAGTACCATTGTCTCCTTCACTTTCATTCAACATGTTCATCACTAATGTAAGGAAAGGGTGAAGGTGCCATGTCTGTTTCCTTCTCTGCTGCCCCATCATTGGGAGGATCACTAGTTGAGCAACAAGTGAAAACTCTTAACACACACATTATACATAGATCATAGAGGTATTAGTAATGTGATTCATTTATTCTCTAGAGCAAGGCTTCTTGTGAGCAGGAGTGGAAGTGGGAAGTTGGAGTATAAGGGATAAGTGGGAGCGGAAGTAGGAGAAAGGAGTGGCATTTTCAAATTCTCCCATGTTGGAAGAGATTTTAGGAGTGAATTTTATATAATATATATTTTTATATATTATGATGCATATATGTCAACAAAAGCATGTAGAATGATGAATTTGTGGTAAAAAAACATAAAAACATGGATTAAACCACATAACATCATCCATCTAGTAGTTATAAACTTCATCAAACACGGGTCCACAAATTACAAGTTCTCATTTATATAGCATGTAAGGGTGTGCATAACCAAAATAACATCGAGTGAAACCTATCTCTGAACCAAAAATACATCAACAAATAGGATTTGTATGGCCTCTAACATAAAAAAAAATCATGCTACAAAAAATACCTACATATCATCAAAAGCATTGCCTATCTTAGGATCTTTGTCATTAATATCAGCCTCTAGACATTAACATAAGATAGAAAAAAGTAGAATGTCAAGCCTAGATTTTGTTTGAGTGACAGGTACATTTTTAGTATGGTCATGATAGAGGAGTTTGAAAACCAATGTCACTAACATCAAGGTACATAGAGGCCTTGGTTCTCTTCATTAAATACGGTTTCCATACCATATTACATGAAAAAATCCAATGGAAACATTGTAATCCCCCCAATATTGAAATCCTGAAAAACTAATAAGTCGGTTGGATTTTGAATTATATCTAAAACTCTACTTTCTCTATATGAAATTTAATGAGGTTGGAACCACTCTCAAACATCCTAAGTCATTTCATGGTAATGTTAAAAATTTAAGTAAAAGGATGAAAATGAAAGATAAAGGATAATGTCACTTTTACTTTAAGAATTTAACATTATCATAAATTGCATCTCAATACTAGGGCCATAGGTTTGAATATTAGGCTACTATGGACCTAATATTGCCATAGTTTTTTCTTTCTCCCTCCCACTTTCAATACTCCCACAATACTCTTGAACCTCTATTTCTCCAACCCACTTTTTTTTTTCCTCTACATAGCCAATGTATTGTATAGACAATATCCTATAATACACATATTTCTATACAAAATACAAAACCAGTTACCCCCCTATTATATACTCAATATATTATTTCATTTTTTCCTCATTTTTTATGCCCTAATATGAACGCACGTGATATGGTATTTCTTTTTCAGTGAAGCCCTTATGGGTACAATGCATTAAAATATGGGTTTGAGAAGCAAACTTTGCACCTAGAAAGAATAACCTAAATACTAGGTAGCTGAAAACTTAAACGTTTCAATAAAAAAGAGGCATATATAAGTTGGTTGATTACAAATACACTGTGGAGAATTTTAATGGAAAATACATAGATTTAAACTCTTGATTGCATATATCTTCTATTGAATATTGAAAAAGATACACTACAATAGTTCAAACCAAAACCTCGATAACCAACACAATGGTGCACCTTTCATCTCGCTTATAGAGTAGGAAGAGGAGAGAAAGTGCAATGAATATCGACACATGAAAAATCCTATCTTGTTGGACTTTGTCAAATCATAGTTGTAATCTGATCACCTAGTGCACCATAGTTGCATGGTAAGAGTGTCAAGTAAGTGTCTCGCCATCAAAAGATGAAATGGAGCATGCAAGCATGCATCCCTTCTTTGATATTTGTGTCCTCTACCTAAGATACGAATTTCTCCTACATAAGTATTCTAATTAACTAAGGATTTGCACCCTCTTAGTAAGAATATATCATGCATGCTAAAACTAACAAAAGAAAAGCTTTAAAAATTGAAAAAATCTATTCAAAACTTAAATTGCTAAATTTAAAACAACATCTAAACTGGAATTAACTAAAAATTAACTAAAGGTGTGACATGTGTGCCCTCAGCATACATGCACCCTCTTCTAATCAATAGTTTATTTCACTATATCCTATGTCATGCATGTGACCTCTACCAATCAATAGTTAGTATCATTGTCTCCTTCACTTTCATTCAACATTTTCATCACTAATGTAAGGAAAGGGTGAAGGTGCCATATATGTTGTCTTCTCTACTGCCCCATCATTGGGAGGATCACTAGTTGAGCAACAAGTAAAAAATATTAACACACACTTTATACATAGATCATAGAGGTATTAGTAATGTGATGCATGTTTTCTCTAGAGCAAGGATTCTTGTGAGTGGGAGCAGAAGTGGGAAGTTGGCGTATAAGGGATAAGTGGGAACGGAAGAGGGAGAAAGGAGTGGCATTTTCAAATTCTCCCATGTTGGGAGCGATTTTAGGAGTGAATTTTATATAATATATATGTATATATATTATGATGCATATATGTCAACAAAAGCATGTAGAATGATGAATTTGTGATAAAAAAAAACATAAAAACATTTATTAAACCATATAACATCATTCATCTAGTAGTTATAATCTTCATCAACCACAGGTCCACAAATTACAAGTTCTCATTTATATAGCATGTAAGGATACGCATAACCAAAATAACATCGAGTTCAATCCATCTATGAACCAAAAATACATCAACAAATAGGATATGGATGGCCCTAACATCCAAAAAAATCGTGCTACAAAAAATACTTACATATCATCAAAATCATTGCCTATCTTGGGATCTATGTCATTAATATCACCCTCTAAGCATTAACATAAGATAGAAAAAAGTAGCATGTCAAGCCAATATTTTGTTTAAGTGACGGGTACATTTTTAATAGGGTCATGATAGAGGAGTTTGAAAACCAATGTAACTAACATCAACGTACATAGAGGCCTTGGTTCTCTTGATTAAATATGAGTTCCATACCCTATTACATGACAAAGTCTAATGGAAACATTGTAATCTCCCCAATCTTGAAATCCTGAAAAAGTGATAAGTCAGTTGGATTTTGAATGATATATAAAATTCTACTTTCTCCATATGAAATCTAATGAGGTTGGAACCACTCTTAACCATCCTAAGTAATTTCATGGTAATGTTAAAAATTTAAGTAAAAGGATGAAAATGAAAGATAAAGGAGAACATCACTTTTAGTTTAAGAATTTAACATTACCATAAATTTCATGTCAATAGTAGGGCCATAGGTTTTAATATTAGGCTACTATGGACCTAATATTACCATAGTTTTTTCTTTCTCCCTCCCACTCTCGATACTACCACAATACTCTTGAACCTCTATTTCTCCAACCCACTTGTTTTTTTCCTCTACATATCCAATGTATTGTATAGACAATACCTTATAATACACATATTGCTATACACCATACAAAACCCTTTACCCCCCTATTATATACTCAATATATTATTTCATTTTTTCCTCATTTTTTATGCCCTAATATGAATGCACGTGATATGGTATTGCTTTTTCAGTGAAGCCCCTGTGGGTACAATGCATTAAAATATGGGTTTTGAGAAGCAAACTTTGCACCTAGAAAGAATAACCTAAATACTAGGTCGCTGAAAACTTAAACGTTTCAATAAAAAAGAGGCATATATAAATTGGTTGATTACAAATACACTGTGGAGAATTTGAGTGGAAAATATATAGATTTAAACTCTTGATTGCATCTATATTCTATTGAATACTGAAAAAGATACACTACAATAGTTCAAACCAAAACCTCGATAACGAACACAATGGCGCACCTTTCATCTCGCTTATAGAGTAGGAATAGGAGAGAAAGTACAATGAATATGGACACATGAAAAATCCTATCTCGTTGGACTTTTTCAAATCATAGTTGTAATATGATCAGCTAGTGCACCATAGTTGCATGGTAAGAGTGTCAAGTAAGTGTCTCTCCATCAAAATATGAACTGGAGCATGCAAGCATGCATCCCTTCTTTGATATTTGTGTCCTCTACCTAAGATGGGAATTTATCCTACAGAAGTATTCTAATTAACTAAGGATCTACACCCTCTTAGTAAGAATAGATCATGCATGCTAAAAATAAAAAAATAAAAGCTCTAATAATAGAAAAAATATATCCAAAACTTAAATTTCTAAATTTAAAACAACATCTAAACTGGAATTAACTGAAGGTGTGACATGTGTGCCCTCAGCATGCATGCACCCTCTTCTAAACAACAGCCTATTTCACTATCTCTTATGTCATGCATGTGACCTTTACCAAGCAATAGTCAGTATCATTTTCTCCTTCACTTTCATTCAACGTGTTCATCACTAATGTAAGGAAAGGGTGAAGGTGCCATATATGTTATCTTCTCTACTTCTCCATCGTTGGGAGGATCACTAGTTGAGCAAAAAGTAAAAAATATTAACACACACATTATGCATTGATCATAGAGGTATTATTAATGTGATGCATGTTTTCTCTAGAGCAAGGCTTCTTGGGAGTGGGAGTGGAAGTGGGAAGCTGGAGTAGAATGGGTAAGTGCAAGTGGAAGCAGGAGAAAGGACTGTCATTTTAAAATTCTCCCACGTTGGGAGCGATTTTAGTTGTGAATTTTATATAATATATATTTGTATATATATTGATGCATATATGTCAACAAAAGCATGTAGAATGATGAATTTGTGATAAAAAACATAAAAACATTGATTAAACCATATAACATAATTCATCTAGTATTTATGATCTTCATCAACCACAGGTCCACAAATTACAAGTTCTCATTTATATAGCATGTAAGGATACGCATAACGAAAATAACATAGAGTGCAGTCCATCTCTGAACCAAAAATACATCAACAAATAGCCTATGGATGGCCTCTATACATCCAAAAAAATCATGCTACAAAAAATACCTACATATCATCAAAATCATTGCCTATCTTGGGATATTTGTCATTAATATCACCCTCTAAGCATTAACATAAGATAGAAAAAAGTAGCATGTCAAGCCAAGATTTTGTTTGAGTGACGAGTACATTTTTAGTAGAGTCATGAGAGAGGATTTTGAAAACCAATGTCACTAACATCAAGGTACATAGAGGCCTTGTTTCTCTTGATTAAATATGAGTTCCATACTCTATTACATGAAAAAATCCAATGGAAACATTGCAATCCCCCAATCTTGAAATCCTGAAAACCTAATAAGTTGGTTGGATTTTAAATGATATCTAAAATTCTACTTTCTCCATATGAAATCTAATGAGGTTGGAACCACTCTCAAACATCCTAAGTCATTTCATGGTATGTTAGAAATTTAAGAAAAGGATGAAAATGAAAGATAAAGGAGAATGCCACTTTTACTTTAAGAATTTAGCATTACCATAAATTTCATGTCAATACTAGGGCCATAGGTTTGAATATTAGGCTACTATGGACCTAATATTACCATAGTTTTTTTCTTTCTCCCTCCCACTCTCGAGAGTTCCACAATACTCTTGAACCTCTATTTCTCCATCCCACTTGTTTTTTTCCTCTACATAGCCAATGTATTATATAGACAATAACTTATAATACACATATCGATATACAACATAGAAAACCCTTAACCCCCCTATTACATACACAATATATTATTTCATTTTTTCCTCATTTTTTATGCCCTAATATGAACACACAATATATGGTATTTCTTTGTCATTGAAGCCCCCGTGGGTACAATGCATTAAAAGATGGTTTTGAGAAGCAAATTTTGCACCTAAAAAGAATAACGTAAATACTAGGTAGCTGAAAACTTAAAAGTTTCAATAAAAAAGATGCATATATAAGTTGGTTGATTACAAAAACATCTTGGATTATTTGAATGTAAAATACATAGATTTGAACTCTTGATTGCATCTATCTTCTATTGAATACTGAAAAAGATACACTACAATAGTTCAAACCAAAACCTCGATAACGAACACAATGGTGCACCTTTCATCTCGCTTATAGAGTAGGAAGAGGAGAGAAAGTACAATGAATATGTACACATGAAAAATACTATCTGGTTGGACTTTGTAAAATCATAGTTGTAATCTGATCACCTAGTGCATCATAGTTGCATGGTAAGAGTGTCAAGTAAGTGTCTCTCCATTAAAAGATGAACTGGAGAATTCAAGCATGCATCCCTTCTTTGATATTTGTGTCCTCTACCTAAGATAGGAATTTCTCCTACATAAGTATTCTAATTAACTAAGGATGTGGTACCCTCTTAATAAGAATAGATAATGCATGCTAAAAATAACAAAATAAAAGCTCTAATAATAGAAAAAATCTATCCAAAACTTAAATTGATAAATTTAAAACAACATCTAAACTAGAATTAACTAAAGGTGTGATATGTGTGCCCTCAGCATGCATGCACCCTCTTCTAAGCAATATTTTATTTCACTATCTCCTATGTCATTCATGTGACCTCTATCAAGCAATAGTCAGTATCATTGTCTCCTTCACTTTCATTCAACATGTTCATCACTAATGTAAGGAAAGGGTGAGGGTGCCATATATGTTGTCTCCTCTCCTTCCCCGTCATTGGGAGGATCACTATTTGAGAAACAAGTAAAAACTCTTAACACACACATTATACATAGATCATAGAGGTATTATTAATGTGATGCATGTTTTCTCTAGAGCAAGGCTTCTTGGGAGCGGGAGAGGAAGTGGGAAGTTGGAGTAGAAAGGGTAAGTGGGAGTGGAAGTAGGAGAAAGGAGTGGCATTTTAAAATTCTCCCATGTTGGGAGCGATTTTAGGATTGAATTTTATACAATATATATTTTTATATATTTTGATGCATATATTTCAACAAAAGCATGTGGAATGATAAATTTGTGATAAAAAACATAAAAACATTGATTAAACCATATAACATCATTCATCTAGTAGTTATAATCTTCATCAACCACAGGTCCACAAATTACAAGTTGTCATTTATATAGCATGTAAGGATGCGCATAACCAAAATAATATCGAGTGCAATACATCTCTGAACAAAAAATACATCAACAAATATGATATGGATGGCCTCTAATATCCAAAAAAATCATGCTACCAAAAATAGTGTCACTAACATCAAGGTACATAAAGGCCTTGGTTCTCTTGATTAAATACAAGTTCCATACCCTATCAGATGACAAAATCCAATGGAAACATTGCAATCCTGCCAATCTTGAAATCCTGAAAAACTAATAAGTTGGTTGGATTTTGAATGATATCTAAAATTCTACTTTCTCCATATGAAATCTAATGAGTTTGGAACCACCCTAAACACCCTAAGTCATTCCATGGTAATGTTAAAAATTTAAGTAAAAGGATGAAAATTAAAGATAAACGAGAATGTCACTTTTACTTTGAAAATTTAACATTACCATAAATTGCATGTCAATACTAGGGCCATAGTTTTGAATATTAGGTTAATATGGACCTAATATTACCATAGTTTTTTCTTTCTCCCTCCCACTCTCGATAATCCCACAATATTCTTGAACCTCTATTTCTTGAGCCCACTTGTTTTTTCCTCTACATAGCCAATGTATTGTATAAACAATACCTTATAATACACATTGCGATACAAGATATAAAAAAATTTTACCCCCCTATTATATACTCAATATATTATTTCATTTTTTCCTCATTTTTTATGCCCTAATATGAGTGCACGTGATATGGTATTTCTTTGTCAATGAAGCCCCTGTGGGTACAGTGCATTAAAAGATGGTTTTGAGAAGCATATTCTCCAGTAACTCATAGCCTGTCTACAAACTTTCGAAATGATTAGGATGGCCCACAAGAACTTACAATAGAAGAATTTGTTGTAGAAGTCATTCCCATAAAAAAATGATGAGTTGTTTCCATTTTTTTTAGCAATAAGAAAGTCTTATAACAACAAAAACACAAGGAAACCCTATTGTTATTACACAAGAACCAATAATAGTAATTCTTGTTACTGCTACTCAAGAACGAACAACAAGGAATTAAACGCATCATAAGTCATGATTTACTATTATTATTACTGCAATTATAAAACCATTTGTTGCTACTCTAATTCCCCTATTATATCAAGGAAATAATTTGTTTATATCATGGAAAATGGTCACTTCATAGCAATCACTTTGTAGAAAATGGATAAAGGAAGCTTGTTTCTACTCTTATAGAACTCTTTTTACAATTTTTTGCAAACCCACCAAATTTTTTGCAGGCCCATTAAAATTGTTTTATGATGCTAATTTTGAAATTTGGAGGATACTTCATGAAAATTCATGGCCAACATTTGAAACAAATGAAAAATGTTAAAAATAGAATGAGGAATGTAGTGGAAAAATAAAAAGTGTATCTACAATATGGCTAATACGGAGGTACTAGGTTGCATGAGGACATGCAACATTTTCAGTTGGGAGGAGATGATGAGCCTTGGAGTTGAAATCTTTTTACACCATTTTTTCCCTATTATTAATTCCTTTTTACTAGCCTATAATGTTTTATTATTCCATTTTAATACTTATATGAGGGATTTAGAAATAAAGTGTTTTTTGTTTCATTTTCTTAGTATTTTATATGAATTTATGATTAAATATTAGAAAAATATCATATTTGTATTTATCTTTGAGTTAATTTGCAAAGAAGATGTTCCATACATGTTTTTGTATAGGTTGTGATGTTTCCACAAGACATTTTTTGGTTATAGCTGTCGCAACTCTTGTTGTTGCAACTCTCACTCTTGATAAACATAGAACTTCATTATAAATTATAATTAAATGTGTCTTAAACAATAAAAACTAGAAGGCACATTGGTTGGGAAAAATTGTATGTTTAAAAGATTTAGTTAGCATTTTTATAACAATTTCTTCTTATAATTTATTCATGCATGTATAAAGACCACAAGATATTGGTGTGGGGGTGGGGGCAGTGTGGAACACTTAAATCAATGTTTATTGATAATGAAATAATCCATTGTTGATCTTTTATTTTTAATTGTAGTTTTATGAATTTCATAGTGTATGATTTAATTTAGTAATTTTTATTTGCATTGATTTATTTTAATTAGATTAATTAATTTAATTAATTCTTGTAATCAATGTTACAAGTGTTGATATAAAATAATCTGAGTGCTATGTGCTATGGAGGCAAGGCCCAACCCAACACAACAAAGTTCTACATAATCTATATAGATTCTTTAATTCCTTGTGCAATTTAATTTCTTTTATTTATTTTTAAATGTTTGTATTTTGGATTCCGTTGTAATCATGTTGTTGAATAAATGTGTTCAACATGATGATTACATGTGTTGGTCATAGTAGAGATAGGAATCATCTTGGAAAGGATTATTCATTTCCTTATGCTTGTGTGATTTAATTTCTACAAGTGTGAATTTACTTTCCTACAAAAGTGAATTTAATTTCCGGCAAGTGTGCTCTTTACTTTTCTGCAAAGTATAGATTTTATTGCAAGTGTGGTTTGGACTCCGTATTTTTTAGAACCCTACAAAATCTTGTGAGTTGTATGTATTCCCTCCACAAAAGTAATCATTGATACTACAATTGTAAACCAAACAAATGAAAATAGAGAGTGTGATATATATACAGTGCACGGTAATTCGCAAGTTCCATATGAACCTCGGTGTAACAACCCTAGATTAAAATTTCATGTAATAAAGTTAATAAAGGAAAAAATAAGACCAAGCTCATGAGGCATGTATTCCAAGTAGAATTTTTGGAAAAACATCCTAGTGGGTGTTCATTTCGGTTTATTATAGCTACGGAAATTGGAAAAGGAATTAGCAAAGGCAAAGAGGCATTAATTGGTATTTTATTTATGAAAATAAAGGTAATAAGAGATAAGGGAGATGAAAGGTCACAAGTTTTCATGAGAGGGAAATTGAAGGAAAACAGAGGAAATTGAAGAAAATAGAGGCATCAATAATAAGAAGGCTTATGAGGATCAGTTCACAGCCTTTTGTCATATTTTTGTGAATTTTAGCTTGGAGCTCTCTCTATTCTCTCATAAGCTTGCACACTTGGAGAATTATTGGAGCACTCTAACATTGGATAAAGGAAGGAAAACGAGGTACAAGGAATGCAAGAGATAAGTAAGGAAAAGTTGGATCAAGCAGCTTCAACATGAATACTCACAGGTAACAGGTTACATGTGTGATTTACTAGATGGTTTGTGAATGCGTGGTACATGCATGTGTGTATTTGGTTCTCTTGTTGTCATTGGCATGGGTTTTCCTAGGTGTGACAGTGGTTTCAGCCCTGCCTTGCCATTTCCGGATAGCCATGGTGTGATGGGGTTATTCTATTTGGTTGAGCTTTGTATTTCTGAATGGTTTTGAAACTGGGTGAGGTGGTCTTAGGAAAATTCCCATAGGACCTAGGAATCCCTTAACGGATTTTGGCGGGATTGTGGTAAATCCTAAGGGTGGAGACATAAAAATTCCTCAAGTTATTTATGAATAAATTCTGAGGAATCCAAGATTATTTTAGGCCTACTAATCCCTTGACCAGTTTTGGAAGTATTGCGATAAAGCCTAAGGGTGGAGGTGTTTTAATCTTCAGGAAGCCATTGTTTTTTATGTGTTGGTTTTCTTATGTTATCTCTTGATCAATTTTGTGATATCATGGCAGCATGAGGTTGAGGTGGTTTAATATTTAGGAATCCTTGGTTTTTTTTTTCTTGAGTCCCACATTCATGCTCAAAATATGGCACAGGGGTGATTGGTGTAGAAATTATACAGAATACATGTGTGTCCTGGATTCTCCTAATCTAACAATATGCTATTGTTAAATACAGAATCGCTTCTACTTATCTTTGTGGAAATTTAAAACATAATCACCAATTACAATATCATGAAGAAAGATCAATCACACACAACACAGATAATTTACCAGGGAAATATTGTAGCTAAAAAAACCCACTATCTTTTATTGTATATTATATCATGGATCATGAAAAAATTACATACAAAGCTCCAATCCAAGAGCTCTTAGTACATAAGCTAATTGTCTCACACTGTCATACAAAAATTAGAAATTTCCTTAGCCAATTTACTGTCTCCAGACAGCCTGCCTCCACTGCGCAATCCCTGTTGATAGCAATCCCTGAATGAATGAAATATTGTCTGCCTTGTCTGTGCAATCCTCATGGGCACATCCAATGTGTGTGTGGTTCCATGTGTGTAGCTGGATAATGTCACAAAATATACTTTACTTCCCTTTCACCTATAACTCAATTGGGTCTCCACTGGATCTGACATGCATGCAGATAATAATAGTAAATCTTCAGTTGCATGTGAGACCACTGATTGTGAATTAATTAATAATTAATTCACTTGATATCTCACTAGTGTATCTTCAGTTACAACTAGCACAACCGAGTTTAACTCACTTAATTGAGTTAAACTACGTTACAGATTGCATAACTTCACTTCCAACTCTGTTACAACTTCGAATCACTAAGTTACAAATAATTCAACCTGCATGTCCCACCAACCAACCTCTTAACTCAAAATTCCTTTAGCTAACTGATTTTCCACTTCAGTTAACTATTTCCAAGTGCTCATTGAGAATAGAATATATTTTATTGTCCAACTAATATTAAGGGATAATAATACTAGACATGCATCTATAAATAGGCATGCATTCTATAAATAGTATTTTCACATACATATATAAATAGACATACACCAAAAAATAGCCTGAGGCTCCATCCTAGTGTAGGTGCTTCATTTTCACTAGGATATTCTTGTTGAATCTCAACACTCCCTCTCAACAAGAAAGGGATTATCCTTCACCCTGATCCTGTCTCTATGGTATTCGAATTTTATCCTGGTGAGCGCCTTCGTCAAAATATCTACATCCTGATCTTCCGTGGGAATGTACTGAAGCAACATGATTCTCCTCTGCACACAATCTCTGAGATGATGGTACCAGATATCTATATGCTTAGATCTATCATGAAACACAAGATTAATCGAGAGTTTAATGCAACTCTGATTATCACAATGAATCACTATCGGATCCATATAAGTGTTGAGATTCAACAAGATGACGAGATTAGTGAAAATTAAGCACCTTCACTAAGTGGGGCCCGTAGGCTATTTTTAGGTGTATGTCTAGTTTTAGACATGGTGAGCATATTCTATAAGTTGCAGGATAATATTTGTAGATGGTTGATCAAGTTGGAAAAATAGATCAGATTCTATTTTTAGAATATTGGGTGAAGTCTATTTGTCAGATACTTCAGTAATCTAAAAGTGGTCGTATGGAGTTATTATTGGCCTTATAATAATAATCCGACAATAAATATCAACTTATTCTCGGAGCACTTTATTTTAGGTGAACGATTTGCAGAAAATCGATGAAATTTGAAGAATTAAATTCTACTGGGGTGGTTGGTGACTCGGCCATGGAGAGGAGGCTCAATACTCGCTTATGAAGTGAAGAAGATTGTGCCAAAGTTGAAGGGTTGTTATGAGTTATATTTATTTGAAGGATTTTAACTACAATTCAAATGGGTTAATGAATTCACTGAGTATATCTGGTTCTAGCGAAGATACACTATTGAAGAGTTTATTGAATCATTACAATTAATTCACAACTAATAACCCACTTGCAACTGAATAAATACAGCAGTTAACTACTTGCATGTCAGTTCTAGTGGAGACCCGGTGGAGAGATAGGTGAAAGGGTGAGATGGACTATCTGTTGTGACTATAGTGATGCATTCAATGCATTTGAAACACATTGGAGATGCCAATGATGATTCCGCAGTCAAGGCAAGGCCAATTCGAATTCATTCAGAGGTCTTCTTCATGAGTTATATATGACAAGATACAAAGTAGCATTATCGAAATATGATCTAGTGCATGAATAACTGAAATTTCTACATGACAGTGTGTAATGATTGTTGATTGTACTGAGAGCTTGATGTACTAAGATTTGTATGATATTATTACATGATCCATTGATATACATAATATATGATAGTTGGGGTTTTTAGCTTTAATATTTCCCGTTAAACAATTGTGTTTATGTGCAATTTATTTTTCTTCATATGTGTTTTGCAATTGGCGATTTATTTTCCGTAAAGAATTAAGTGGAAGGATTTTGTATTTAACATAATTTAATTTGTTAGATCAAGGGAGTACGATAATATACATGCATCTTGTATCATTCCTACATGGTATCGGAGCAGTATTAATCACTGTATATTTCAATCTTGAAGCGGTGCTGAGTTTTGTGCTGGTGGACAATTCAAATTTGCTGCAAGAATTTCTTGGTGCGACAATTGAGTATTCATTGAAATGGATTTCAATGAGTTGAGGTTGGAGTATGCCCTTGAGGGTAGCTCTAACTACATAGCCTAGAAGGATAGGATGGAGGCGGTGCTTGAAGATAATGGTCTGAAGGATTTCATCGATTGCGATGTTCCTAAGCCTACTTCTAGTGATGCTGCATTACTTGACGCCTGGAAAAAGAAAGTAGTGAAGACAAGAATAATTATGTTGGAAGGTGTGAAAGACCATAATTGTGTCAAGCCTTCACTGGAAATCCACTCCATTTTCAATTTGGAAGGCTTTGACAGATCTTTTCCAAAGCAACAACGACCATAGGAAGTTGGCGCTAAAAGATAAGCTCAGAAAAAATCAAAATGGAGAAGGGCGACAATATTCCAAAATATCTCATGAAGTTTGTCCAATGTAGGGATGAGTTGGGGATTGTGGGAATCATAGTTACAGATGATGACTTGGTGAGCTTGGCTCTCCTTGAGCTACTGAAGATTTGGCACAGTTATCAGGACTCTGTCAATGGACGGGAGAAACTGTCGGATTGGGAGCGACTTTGGTCACATCTAGTGCAAGAGGAGATAAGGCAAAGTACCAGGGATGGCTCTTCATCAAAGAATGATGATGAAGAGAATTGCGCTTTTGTTACCAAATCAAGGAAATTGAAGGGGAAGAAATCCCATCCAAAATCCGAGGCTAAAGGAAAGAATTTGGATTTGTCCAAAGTGAAGTGTTTTCACTATCACAAACATGGGCATCTCACCACTAACTGCCCACAGAAAAAGAAGAACAAGAAGGCTACTAGAGTTGCATCTGGTGAGGCCCTTGTCTCACAATTTGAACTTTATTTCTCTTTGATCGCATGCTTGGTTTCAAGCTTAATGCGATTGGTGTGGTATCTTTATATTGGTGTTTCCTTCCACATGATGGGAGACAAGGAATTGTTTAGTGACTTGGAGGAGAAAGATCTCCAAATGCATATAGAGATGGGCGACGATGGTAGATATAGTACGACTGGAATTGGAACCATTACCTTTGAGAGGGATTCAGGTAAACCATTTCTGTTGAAAGATGCTATGCATGTTCCAGGTCTGAAGAAGAACTTGGTCTCGGTCACGATGCTGGAGGACAAAGGTTATGACATTGTTTTCAGCGAGGGAAAGATTTCCTGCGACATAAAAAAATGGGTCAAACCAAGAGGATAGGGATTCAAGTTAAGAATATCTACAAGCTGGAGGTAGATGGCTGTGCTGCAATGATGGGCAAAGCAGAAGAGTGGTGAGTCGGGATGAGGGCGAATTATGGCACAGGAGATTGGGCCATCTTCACCATGGCGCCTTGAAGATTTTGCAGCAAATTTCTATTGGATTTCCCAAGGGTACTCTTTCACAATCAGATTATTGCAAGGGATGTATTATGGGTAAGTTTGTGAAGACCACCTTTCATGAGAAGGAGAACCATGCTTCGATGATCCTGGAGAGAATTCACACAGACGTGTGTGGATCTTTCTTAGTTTCTTCAACAGCAAAACATAGGTATTATGTTATATTTGTTGATGAATATTCTCGTAGATGCTTGATCTTCTTCATGCATAAGAAGAGTGAAACATTCTCAAAGTTCTGTGAGTTTAAAGCATTGGTGGAGAAGGAGTCGGGGAAGCAAGTGAAGGCTTTGTGGAGCGATAATGGTGGTGAATATATCTCGAACGAATTCACAGACTTCTATAGAAAAGAATGAATTTGAAGAGAACTCATAGTGCCTCATAACCCACAGCAAAATGGGGTCATGGAGAGGAAGAACAGAACGATCGTGGGTGTTTCACGAACTATGCTTCATGACCAGGGCCTACTAATGCACTTGTGGGCAGAAACATCCAACACTACGGTTTATGTGAAAACCCGTTTTCCTCATAGAGTACTTGGCATGAGTACACCTGAAGTTCAACTTTTACTGGTAAGAAGCCTAATATTTCTCATTTGAATATTTTTGGCTCATCTGCTTACATTCATGTGACAAAGGACGCAAGGAAGAATCTGGAGCCAACTGCAGAAGTTGGGATATTTGTGGGGTACACAAAAACACCCCATAAGTATCATGTGTATTTTCCAAACAGTCGAATGATTGTGGTGCAACTGGATATAAAATTAAATGAGGAGAAATCCATGAAATTGTCGCTTGAGAGGGAGCTACACTTGCATGCAGAGGAGGAACTTCTTTTTCCCAAAGATGAGCCTCAAGATGTGGATCAGCCACAGGAGGAGGATCATGGAGTGGAGGAGTCCACTCACATAGAGCCAAACATCAGAACATGCAGAAGGCATACCACAGAAGCTAAGAGATTGAAGCTTGATGTGGCACAGAATGTAGGAGTCCCTACATCACAGCGCAGACAGAGACAATCACCTGACATATTCACTGGATACATGTCTCTCATGAGAAAGTGTATCATGACAGAGCCATCTTCCTTTGAGGAAGCAGCGTAGGAGCCCAAATGGGTAGATGCCATGGTGGAGGAGTATGACTTCATTGTCAGAAACAATGCTTGGGAGATTTTTCCAAGGCCGGTTGGTAAGTCAGTGGTAGGTTCAAGATGGATCTACAAGGTAAAGCAAGCTGCTAATGGGAGCGTCGAGAAGTATAAGGCAAGATTTGTTTCCCGGGGCTTCTCACAGATCGAGGGGATTGATTATGAAGAAACCTTTGCACTTGTCGCATGGTATTCTTCCATAAGGACTATCCTTTCTCTCTCAGCACAGATGGGTTGGCACATTCATTAGATGGATGTGAAGACTGCATTCTTTAATGGGATTATTGAGGAAGAAGTGTACATTGAGCAGCCTGAAGGATTTGAGATCTTCAGCAGCGAGTCGCATGTGTGCAGACTCAAAAGAGTGTTGTATGGGCTAAAGCAAGAACCTCATGCCTGGTACACATGGATCGACAACTATTTCACTGGACTTGGCTTCACCAAGAGTTAGGCAGATGAAAACCTATGCCAAATTTTGGTGGAGGGTAAGCTTTTAATCATTGTTCTTTATGTTGATGATTTAATACTAACGGGTGATGAGCAGTTGATACACTCATGCAAGGAAGACCTTGCAAAGGAGTTTGAGATGAAGGATTTGGGCCTTCTTCATAATTTCCTTGGATTGGAAATATGGCAGCGAGAAGGTGAAATGTTTGTGTCTGAAGGCAAGTATGCTCGGGAGATACTTGGTAAGTTTCACATGCAGGACTGCAAGCCCATGGATACTCCTCTTCTAGGAAATTGGAGGAAAGAGGATGCTACATCGACAGAGGTAATGGATGATATTGTCTATCGACAGTTGGTGGGTTCGCTCATGTATTTAATTAATACAAGACCAAACATATGCTATGCAGTGAACCAACTTAGTCAAGCGATGGTTAAGCCTACCAAGCTCTTTTAGAAGGCAGGCAAGCATGTCCTGAGATATCTCAGGGGAAAATTTGAGTATGGATTATGGTACAGATAGAAGGATGAGGTGAAGTTTCATGGCTTCATGGATGCAGATTTGGCAGGTAGCCCAACGGACAGAAAGAGCTCATCAGGAGGGCTTTTTAGTATTGGATCTACAACAATTTCTTGGTACAACAGGAAACAAATATCTATGGCATTTAGTTCAGCGGAAGTAGAATACATGGTAGCAAGTCAAGCTTCATGTGAGGCTATCTGGATGAGGAAGATCCTGGTCGGTTTGTTTGGTTCTCATTTAGGTACTACAGTGATACATTGTGATAATCATAGTTGCATTAAATTCTCGATTAATCCTGTGTTTCATGATAGATCTAAGCATATAGATATCTGGTATCATCTTATCGGATATTGTGTGCAGCAGAAGATCATGTTGCTTCATTACATTCCTATGGAAGATCAGGATACAGATATTTTGACGAAGGCACTCACCAGGAGCAAATTCGAATACCATAGAGGCAGGATCGGGGTGAAGGATAATCCCTATCTTGTTGAGAGGGAGTGTTGAGGTTCAACAAGATGACGAGCTTAGTGAAAATTAAGCACCTTAAATAAGTGGGGCCTGCCTGGGCTATTTGTAGGTGTATGTCTATTTTTAGACATGGTGAGCATATTCTATAAGTTGCAGGATGCTATTTGTAGATGGTTGATCAAGTTGGAAAAATAGATGAGATTTTATTTTTATAATATTGGGCGAAGTCTACTTATAGATCGCTAATCTAAAAATAGATGCATGTCAATTATTATTAGCCTTTAATAATAATCCGACAATAAATATCAACTTATTCTCTTAGAGCACTTTATTTCAGTGAAAATATTTGGCAAATCAGTGGGCTAAAGGAATTACGCAATTCCTAGGGTGGTTGGTGACACATGCATGGAGGACTCAGTTATAACTGATAGTGGCAAGTTGTGATAGAGTTGGAAGAGTAGTTATGAGATTTGTTATTTAGTTTAACTCATTTAGTGAGTTAAACTCAGTTGTGCTAGTTGTATCTAGTTCTAAATGAAGATAAACTAGTGAGATTTTAGTGAATTAATTATTTAATTAATTCACAACTAGAGACTCACTTGTAACTAAACAAATACAGCAATTAACTACTTGCATGTCAATTCCAGTGGAGACCCAGTGGAGAGATAGGTGAAAGGGTGAGATGGACTATCTGTTGTGACTATAGTGATGAATTCAATGCATCTGACACACATTGGATATGCCAATGAGGATTGCGTAGTCAAGGCAAGGCCAATTCAAATTCATTCAGGGGTCTTCTTCAGTAGGGATTGCGCAGTAGGGGCAGGCTTTCAGGAGGCAAGAAATTGGTGCATAGATATGAAAATTTTTGCATGACAGTGTGTAATGATTGTTGATTGTACTGAGAGCTTGATGTACTAAGCTTTGTATGAGATTATTACATGATCCATTGATATACATAATATATGATAGTTTGGGTTTTTAGCTTTAATATTTCCCATTAAACAATTATGTTTATGTGCAATTGATTTTGCTTCATATGTGTTTTGAAATTGGCAATTTAATTTCCGCAAAGAATTAAGTGGAAGGATTTTGTATTTAACATAAGTTAATTTGTTATATTAGGGGAGTCTAGTAATATACATGCATCTTGTATAATTTCTACAATAAGAACCAAACAAACCATCCAAGATCTTTCTCATCCAGATAGCCTCACATGCAGCTTGACTTGCTGCCATTTATTGCTCTTCCATTGAACTGAGTGCCACGACTCTCAGCTTCCTACTATACCAAGAAATAGTTGTAGATTTGATACTAAATATCCCCCGTGATGTGCTCTTTCTATCCGATGGAATTCTCGCCCAACCTACATCCGTGAAGCCATGCAATTTCACTCCATCTGTCTGTCTATACCATAAACCATACTCTGATGTGCCCCTCAGGTATCTCAGGACATGCTTACCCACCTTCCAAAAGAGCTTGGTAGGCTTAACCATAGCTTGACTCAGCTGGTTAACCGAATAGAAAATGTCAGGTATTGTGTTCATTAGATAGAATATTGAACCTAATAATTGTCGATAGATAGTAGCATCCACTACCTCTCCAGAAGTAGCATCCTCTTTCCTTTAGTTTCCTAGTAGAGAAGTATCCATGGGTTTGTATCCCTCCATGTGAAACTTACCTAGTATCTGTAGAAATTCCTTGAATAAATCACTTATTCAACTGAGATTATCCTGGTCACATACTATTTGAGCTTCATACATAACACATAATCTCTTCTACGCATTAATCATCACATGCGGAAATAAAAACAACAAGCGGTATTGAAAACATTCACATGCGCACGTAGAAATTCAACACATATAACACAGTATGTATACCGGGGAAAGCTTACAGCTGAAAAACCCCTACTGTATGTATATTATAATGAAGAATAATCATGTAACAATCTCAGTACAATACTCCTCACAATTAATCAGTATTGTCTCCAAAAGTTACACACAAACTAGCTCAGTTTTGAACAAGTCACGGGTTCAAAACTCCTCCACTGTTTGCCTGCCTCTACTGCGCAATCCAAGATGAGAGAATGAATGGAATGAATTTGAATTCCCTTGGCTTTAACTGCACAATCCTCATTGGCAATCTCCTCCAATGATTGTGCAAATCTCATGCACACTATAGTCACAACTGATAGTAGACTCCACCCTTTCACCCACCTCTAACACTGGTCTCCACTGAACTGTCCATGCATTGCAGTTAACCGATGTGTTCTTTAGTTGATTTATGAGTTAATAATTAGTGAATTAATTAATAATTAATTCACACCACTCATCACTGGTGTATTTTTTAGTTAGACTAAATACAACTAGTTCAACTAAGAAAGAACTCGAACACAACTCCCATCAACTCGTCTCATCAACTCCACCAAACTCGCCACTTGAGTTCTAGAATCAAGTCTTTCAACATAATAGTCGAATCAACCCATAGAAATTGAATTTCCTTTCCGGGCCAAATTGCATGTGCCATCCGTAGTCTGGGAATCAAAGGTTCAAGAGGATAAGATAAAGTTTATAGTCCAAATATTATTAAGGGCTAATAATATTTGACTGTTCTATTTTTAGATAGGCAGTCTAAAAATAGACTTCGACCTGTATGTCTAAAAATAGATTTCCATCTATTTTTACCAACTTTACCAATCATCCAAGAATATCATTCCGCAACTCCTAGACCATGCTCCATATGTCTAAAAATAGACATAGTCTAAAAATAGACTTTTCGACAAAAATCACATGTGTGGTCCCCACCTAGTTTAGGTGATCACTCTCCAACTAGGATCAGGAAAGATGTTTTAGGAGGCCTCCTTCACTATTTCTTGTTGCCATTTTCAACACTCCCTCTCAACAAGAAAGGAATGTATGTGCATGCGACATGCAACTCCATGCATTCACCCTACAACCTTCACAAGCGCCATGCAACTCCATGCATGTGACATGCAACTCCATGCATTCGCCATGCACCCTTTGCATGCGCCATGCAAAATCATGCATGCACCATGCAACTCCATGCATGCACCATGCACCCTTTGCATGCAACATCTCCGAAACTGAATAGGCTCCAAACAAATCAATCAGTCTGATGCATCTATCAAATTCTTCTACCTCTACTGGTACGAACTGCACATGTCTTCAAGAACCACTGCACTGTTGAACTCTGCACCGATGCACTTTGCACTTGCTGTCAACTCCACCGTACCTGGACTGAAGACCGTCACTTAATCTACCTACATCAACTAACCGATCCGTTGTCGCTGCGTTTATGGGCACCTCGTAGCTAGGTTCAACTCATGAGATCCACACCATCTCATGAATCCTGCCCAGAAATCTCCTCTTGGGATTAATCATGCATGTCGCCCCACCTCTCACCTGGTGGTATAGCTGCATGCACTCCCTCTTCCCATCTGGCATGAAATTTCTCTGCATGAGTGGTTTCTTCCACTCCATGATCCTCTTGTGGCTGCTCCACACCCCGAGGTTCACTATCACCTGCATGCAAAACTTGCTCCCTCTCAAGCTTCAATTGCATGTCTTTCTCGCCTGCATGCAACAATTGCTCCCTCTCAAGCATCAATTGCATGTCTTTCTCGCCTGCATGCAACACTTGCTCCCTCTCAAGCATCAATTGCATGTCTTTCATGCACTTCCCAATAGAAGGAAGCTCTGTAGACATCCCATCTACTTCAAGTCTGTAGAGATTCCTTGCTCGAATCCCTACCTTCTTGACTTGTCCTTCTTCATCCACACTAACTCCTATACTCCCAAGCTCATCCCTGCAGTGGACAAAATTTTTCAAGTATACCGGAATAATGTCATTCTTCTCCATCTTTATTTTCCTGAGTTTATCCTTGAGCACCAACTTCCTCTGGTTGCTCTTGCTTTGGACTAAATCGAATTCCACCAGCTCAAAACTCAACTGCTTCCGATCTAAACTTGAGAAAAAATTATTTCCAATACAGAGATCAACTATAGGGGAATTTACCAGACCTTTCACCTTTAAAGAATGATGAATCCGAAGGCTACCTGGCCCGCACTACAGACTCTGCCTATAGAAATAAAATGTAATCACCGTAATAGATCTGATGATCAATATTGCTCCGATACCATGTAGAAATTCCTTTAATAAATCACTTATTAAACCGAGATTATCCTGGTCACATACTATTTGAGCTTCATACATAACACATAATCTCTTCTATGCATTAATCATCACATGCGGAAATAAAAACAACAAGCGGTATTGAAAACATTCACATGCGCACATAGAAATTCAACACATATAACACAATATGTATATCGGGGAAAGCTTACAGCTGAAAACCCCCTACTGTCTGTATATTATAATGAAGAATAATCATGTAACAATCTCAGTACAATACTCCTCACAAGTACTCAGTACTGTCTCCAAAAGTTACACACAAACTAGCTCAGTTTTGAACAAGTCACGGGCTCAAAACTCCCCCACTGTTTGCCTGCCTCTACTGCGCAATCCAAGATGAGAGAATAGAATGGAATGAATTCGAATTCCCTTGGCTTTAACTGCACAATCCTCATTGGCAATCTCCTCCAATGATTGTGCAAATCTCATGCACACTATAGTCACAACTGATAGTAGACTCCACCCTTTCTCCTACCTCTTCCACTGGTCTTCACTGAACTGTACATGCACTGAGTTAACTGATGTGTTCTTTAGTTGATTTATGAGTTAATAATTAGTGAATAATTATTAATTAATTCACACCACTCATCTCTAGTGTATTAGCCAGTTAAACTAAATACAACTAGTTCAACTAAGTTAAACCAAACACAACTCCATCAACTGTCTCATCAACTCCACCAAACTCTGCCACATGAGTTCTAACTGAAGTCAAACATGCAATAGCTCAACTAACCCATAGGAAATTCGAATTTCCTTCTGCCAGCTGCATGTGCCACATCTGTAGCTCGAACTGAAGTGCTCCAAGAGGATAAGATAAAGTTTATAGTCCAAATATTATTAAGGGCTAATAATATTTGATTATTCTATTTTTAGACAGGCAGTCTAAAAATAGACTTCGACCTGTATGTCTAAAAATAGATGTCCATCTATTTTTACCAGCTTCACCAATCATCCAAGAATAGCATCCCGCAACTCCTAGACCATGCTCCATATGTCTAAAAATAGACATAGTCTAAAAATAGACTTTTCGACAAAAATCACATGTGTGGTCCCCACCTAGTTTAGGTGATCACTCTCCAACTAGGATCAGGAAAGATGTTTCAGGAGGCCTCCTTCACTGTTTCTTGTTGCCATTTTCAACAGTATCTCCCTTGCATAGTTTCCTTGAGACACAAAACGTTCACCATCTCGCTGCCATATTTCCAATCCAAGGATATAATGAAGGAGGCCCATATCCTTCATTTCGAACTCCTTTGCAAGATCCTCCTTGCATGAGTCTATCAGCTACTCATCACCAATCAATATTAAATCATCAACATAAAGAATAATGATTAAAATTTTACCCTCCACCACAATTTGGTATAGGTTTGCATCTACTTCACTTTTGGTGAAGCCTAGTCCGATGAAATAGTTGTATATTCGAGTGTACCAAGCACAGGGTGCTTGCTTCAGCCCATACAGTGCTATTTTGAGTTAGCACACATGTGACTCACTGTTAAATATCTCGAAACCTTCAGGCTTCTCTATGTACACCTCTTCCTCAATGATCCCATTGAGAAATGCAGTCTTCACATCCATGATGAATGTGCCATCCCATCTACGTTGAGAGAGCAAGGATGGTCCTTATGGAAGAAGACCTTACGATAGGTGCAAAGGTCTCTTCATAATCTATCCCCTTGATCTGTGAGAAGCCCCGAGCCACAAATATAGCCTTGGATTTCTCCACACTCCCATTAGTAGCTTGCCTTACCTTGTAGATCCATCTTGAACCTACCATTGATTTATCAACCGGCCTTGGAACAATTTCCCAAGAACTATTTTTGACAATGGAGTCATACTCCTCCACCATTGCATCTACCCATGTGGGATCCTTCACTGCTTCCTGAAAGGAATATGGTTCAGTTACAATACATTTTCTCATGAGAGCCATGTATCCTGTTGTCGCTCCTAGAGACAACCTAGAGTTGTGATAGACCAACGCCTAGGACATCTTAGCATAGCAAGGAGCATATAATATAAGATATGAGGTTGTCAACAAACAACTCTCATGCTATCTCCTGTAAATAGGGAAATAAACTAGAATGGGACCAAAATCTCAGAAACTGATACAGGAAAAGAAATACTGCAGAGGCAAGGTGTAAAACTCTAATATAAAGCATCAGACAATTGAGAGACAGTTTACTACAAAGCGGGCCGATTCAAGTAATATATCACAGAAATCAATTATCAGAAGGTGTATGTAGTGAATGAAATATAGAGAAGATATTAGTTTTCATTGAGATGATATCCAGATACACAATACCACCATGCATGGGCTTACCAATCTAAGAATCCATACATGATAATAGCGTTTTAAAAACACCCTCCCAAAGCAACTAATATAGCAGAAATACGGTTTAGATGAGTAATGGAACGAAATATCATGCATGAGCCATATTTAAAGTGCTTGACTGATCCGAGCATGGGCATCAACTAGGATGAATCCATACCAAAATTAGTGAGCCACTCACATTCCAAAACATGATACAAGAAAGATGGATGAAATGAAATGATCTATTAATATAACACATAAGAGAAAGGGTTACACACTGTGAAATACCAAAGACCAGAATCCTATTTAATAGATAGAACTCGTCCTCACTGAGACCCTATGGGCTCTGAGCCTTCATACAAGAGCTTTACAAAATGTATACAAAAAGCCTTTCACTGCATAGTTTTCTGATAAAATTTGGAACCCTCAATAATCTGTTCTTAGGGCCATTTATAGAAGAAGAAGAATCCTAATAAAAGAAGTAGGTGAAAAACATTTAATTTGCCTCGTTAAGACAAAATGGCGGAAACATTCGCGCCCATACTGCTGAATTACAATGTTGTGTTGTATGTACTCTACCACTGGCTTTCTGAAATAAATGCGCTGGGTGAAAATATCCTCAGGGACACGGCGTAGAAGTGAAATCACATAAACATTCTGTCCTTTCCTGAAAGGAAATTATGCTGAAATAAAACCTGGAGGGTATGGTTTCTTGTGCATTGTACCCTCTGTGTGATCCGAGATATCTTTGATCTGGTACCTTTATCTTCTAGACCATGGATTAGGTCTTAGAATCTTTAATGCTGGACGCTAAAATCCTCGATCTTTCACTGATACTCTTTGCCACGACATTAATGTCTCCATCTGCAAAAATCTGTGCTTTGACTGGCTCTGGGGAGTTTGACAGATTTTAATCCTGGCTTCTTTAATGAAAGTCGTGCCATAACAGCTTCCCAGATTTTCCCTCATAAATTTTGCCTCTAAAAGATGGTCCTTTGATGCGTTCTCGACTTCTGAAATGGAGGCTATCAATAATGGAAATTTTTTGTTGATGTAATTCTGCAAAACCTGCAAACTTGGTTATGAAAACTATGCATAGAGAGAACGGCTATGGAGGGCGGAGGAGAGATAGTGTGGCGGTGGAGATTGACCCGTGGAATGACTTATGAACCTTAGGGTAATACATATGAAACATAAGACTTTAATGAAAAATATGAAGATTTGGGCTGCAGAGGAAATACAAAGGAAATGCATGAAATATAATGGAAGTGCGTATGAGGTGGGACCCATATGGAATCGGAAATCGCAATCGAAGATGGGAGTGGGGACTAATCGCAATCGCAATAGGGAAAACGCGATGCGATCAATCGGAGGGGATTTGTGATCGAGCGGATCAGGGGTTGGACATGCGATGCGATCAATCTCATTGCAAATGTTTGCGATGGACCAATCGGGAGGCTACATATGAATGTTGCGATTGCGATGGTGCGATTAGCGCCTTCAGGGTCAGTGCTCGGTTTCAGGCTAAGGGCATATGTGGGGAAGTGGTTGGGGCTTGCAGTAAAGGAACTAGGCGTTATATATGTTCGAATATGGGTTTTGTGTCCTTTTTTAAATGTAATTCGGAGACATAGGAAAGTAACGATAAGCAGAAGAGGAAATTATCAAGGCAAACAAAGGGGGTTTGAAAAGGTTTAAGCAGGATTGCTTGCCAAAACTTAACAGGGGGCTGATATGATCAACATTGGCTCGATCTGGGGATGGCACGTTCATCCCTGAATGTGTCGAGAACTTCGCAGACCTTCCTGATCATCATGTATGCAGACTCTGCTCTTCAGCACTTCTATTTTTCACTTTATGATTCACCACAACACCCACATTATTCAAACAAAAACCAAAAAGGAAACTAATATACAATATAATACATCAGGCTGCCTTTTCCTGAATTAGAGCTGAAAGTAGGGCTTGAGGAATTGACCATTTACAGGGGCGTCAAGTAAGTCTCCCTGTAAATTCTCCAGCTTGAAAGTGTTATTACCTCCCTGTTCCACAATTTTGAAGGGGACGAACCAAAGTGGATCGAATTTACCATGTTTTCCTTTTTTAGCCCTCCGGATATCCCACCTGAGTACTAAATCACCAATCTGCAGATTCCTGTCTTTAGCATGTTGATCAAAAAAGTGTTTCATCTTCTCCTGATATTCCGCCAGCCTTTCATTTACCTGATTGTGTGTTTCTTCCAATTCCACCAGCTAGTTTATTCTCCTGATCATATCATCAGGCTCTTCCTGAGTTTCTTACATGAATCTGGCTACTGGTAAGGCTAATTGTATAGGGAATACTACTGCCCTCCCATATACCAATTCATATGGGGATTTCCCAGTTGCTCTCTTGCTGGTAATTCTATTGGCCCACAGAGCGAACTTCAGCTGGGAATCCCAATTTTTCTGATTTTCATTTATAGCCTTCTTCAGTGCCCTTAACAGATTTTTATTAGAAGACTCCGCCAAGCCATTTCCTTGCGGATAATAGGCTGTGGAGTGACTCAGTATGATATTATATTACTGGAAGAAACTCATAAATTTTGCAGATTTGAAAGCCTGAGCATTATCAGTCACTATCCTGGCAAGGCAGCCAAACTTGGATATGATATTCTCTTCCATGAATTTTATTATCACAGTATCAGTGGCGTTCCTTGCAGGTATGTCTTCCACCCATTTTGTGAAATAATCAGTGGAAGTTAAAATCCACTTATGCTGTCCACTTGAAGGTGGGTGTATCTCTCCTATAAAATCGATTCCCCATTGCTTGAATGGTTCATCTACATGAACGGGAATCAAAGGTAGAGCTGCTAAATTTTGTCTTTCAGCAAATTTTTGGCACTTTTCACAAGCTCTGACCCAGGCAAAAACATCTCCAAATAGTTTGGGCCAATAGAAGCCAGCCTTCAGGATTTTATGAGCTATGGCCCTCCAGCTGTAATGTCCCCCACAGATTCCTTCATGGAATTCAGCCATAATACTCTCTACCTCATCCTCTGTGAGACACAGGAGTAGGATGCCTGAGGGATCTCGCCAGTACAGCCGGCCATTAGCGACTATGTATTTCTGTGATTTCAATCTTAGAGTTATGTATTTAACTTTATCACAGCTGGGAAGGCAGCTGAGTGTGAGGAGATATTCCACTATTTCTTTGTACCATGGACTGGCGAGGTACTTCACATGTATTTCTGGAGTAGCTATCCCAATTCCCTGTCACTCTTCTTTCTCCTCAGGTTCCTCACTTGCTATTATGGACAAATTTATACCCAGAGCCTGATAATTTGATTCAGATAAGATTTTGGCCAGCCCTTGTCCTTTGATCAGCTTGGTAGGATGGATGTCTAGATCATACTCCTCTCTTTTGGCAATCCACCTTCCCCTTTTTCCTTTACTGTCCCCTTGGATAAGAATATCTTTTACAGTAGCTGCAGGCACAAATGCAGTGATATGGGTGTTTGGTCTCAATCTAGTCTCCTAAATTGAGCTCATTTAATTGTCAACCAGGGTCAGTAAACTGCAGAAGTGTGGTGCACTATATGTGCCTAAGTAACCTCTTCCTACTTCGTTGTGTTTAGTGTTTTCTGATGTTTTTGGTTTTATGGTTTTATTTTGAAAAGGAAAAGAACTAAGTGCTAAATCAAGGGAAACTATTGGTCAAAACAGAGTGAAGCCTAAACTATGATGGTAAACAAATGCAAATGCTGAAACAAAACAGAGTCTAACTATGACTAGCAACCAACAAATACAAAGCTTGATAATGACTCTATTGTAAACTCACAACATGAAATTGAAATGAACCTGAGAAATGAACAAGCTAAGTGTAAATGAAGTTTTTTTCCTAAATCACTAATCAAACAGATAACTTACAATGTACAACATATTTATCCATGAATAAATATTTATTGGAAAATATGTGGAAAAGAATATTTGTAACAAGGTAAAGTTTCTACTCTAAACTAGTTTCTACTTCTGTTTTGCAACTCAATTTAACACCATTAAACCTTTCTCAAAAGTTATAGATTTTCTTTCAAAAATAGTCTTTGAGAAAGGGGCTTGTTTGTGAAATGATAAAGAAGCTGCAAAATACTCCAGACCTTATAATAATACTATCTTTTGTCCAGATAATTGTGTATGAGTATGAATTTTGAACAAAAGAAGTTTTGTAAATAATTAAGCCTGTGAGATTGAATTTATCAACTAAGACAAAGTAAACTACAATGGACAACAGCTAAACTTGAAGTGTTAAAGCAATGAGTTAAAACTAAACCAAGATGCTATTAATCTACAATGAAGAGTATTAAACTAAAGAGCCATTATCATACTTGAAAAGAAAGGACAAAGCTGAACCACATGCATTCTACCTCCGGAGTATTCTATTGAAATTGACATGCCATTAATCTATGAAATTACACATTTTGAAATGAAAAACAATTAAAATCCTAAAATACCATAGTTAATTCCCATTCATCATTACAGATATTTTGGAAGAATTCATTAGAATGAGATTAAACTGTAGAATTCAATACAAATGAACATAAAAACACAGAATTCAGAAAATTAACTAAGCTAAGAATGAAACGAGAGTTACTTATCTAAATTAAAAAATCAGAGCTGCACAGGAGGTAGGGGCCCTCCACCACCTGGTAGCACGTAATCTAACTCAAAATCGACTCAGCTCATGCAGCAGAATGATGCTTTTTCATTAAAGGAGAAAAATACTTAAAACAGAGTATTCACGGTTAGCAGCAAAAAGCCAAAATCTAACCAAGATCTAACCCCCGTTGCTTGGTCTCCCAAGTCATATTTATAATGAAATTACATAACAGAACTTGAGATAATGCAGGGATTACTGTCTTTCCCATTCCTATTCGAATTAAAACTCTTATTGAAGGCTGCGTACTTTTGCTGCAGACAGTTGTAGAGTTTGTGTCCCGGTAGAACTCTACCTCTTGGTTTTGGTTTCCCACATGCATAACCACATGTAGGATTGTGCTCAGACTTTGTAGGGAGCAAGGAATGATGTGGATGAAGTCTGGAATTTGCCCATATGCGCCTTTCTTTGAGACGACACCTGTAACCCACTCAAACTGTAAAACAGCTGCGGAATGCGGGATCAGCTACGGAATGCGTGATCAGCTACGGAATGCTTGTATTCTGTAGCTATTTTGCAGAAAATTGTTAAAATAGCAAAAATCATGAAAATACAATATGTTAATCAATTTCATGTAACCTTTAAGCAATCCTAATCATTCTTCATTGATTTTAGGCTTATGAAGTGATAAAATAATGATGAAATGAAGTGAAAGTTTGTAAAAGAGAAGGCAATTCTAAGGCTCAACATACCCCCACTGCAAGACTATTGCATGTCCTCATGCAATTTCATCAAAACTTATTCCATGTGCTTTGAAACCTATGTTAGAACATCCAACCTTATCTTTCTGCTTCTTTTGGCCCTAATCTATTTTCTAATCTCTGTTAACTTTTCAGAGATTAGTTCTTCATCTTCCTCTTGTAGTGGAGTGTCGAGTTTATTTTCAATAACCATGTCAGTTTTTCTTCTTCTGCTCCATCAAAAGATTTGGCAAAAGATTTTGTAATCTCCTTATGGAAGCCATCAAATTTCTCTATAAAATTTAGCCTCCCTGCTTATTGTAGTAGCTCCTTGACTTGTGGATATCCTTCCAAATACTTGACTTCAACTGATTGTGTCCTGACAATTAGCCACATTCCTCCTTTGTGCAGATTATCTTCCTTTCAGAATTACTTTTCTATTCTTGAAGCTAGATTGACTACAGAGTCTAATACTTTATTTTGAAACTGTATCTCTGTGTCTGAAGATGGATTAGTTGAAGAATGATGCTTCACCCTTAGAATTACCTTTCTGCACTTAGAGATGGATTGGCTACAAAGTGTAATGGAAGTGAATGGATGGAGGTGATTAAGGTATAAGGGAAAATGAAGTGGCTATGGATCTGATGGAGAATTTATGATGACCTTGTGGTGAGATATGGAATGTTGGATAAGGGATATGGCTAATCAATTCGAATGATAGGTTGTTTGGGAAACACATGATTATACACATTGTATCTATTTCATGTTTTAACTTTTTGCTATTAAAATAATTTTCACAATTTACCTCAGAATTTTGACCTTGTTAATTGCTGTGCTTGATGTTGTTCCTTTGGTCCTCTTTGAGCATGTTGGTCTTCAAAACAGAATCCTTCAATTTTCCTGTAATCATCATCTCTTTGTAGGCTGTACAATTGACTCAGAATTGCTGAATAAGATGTGGCTGCAACATGCAATCTGTAAAAAGAAATGATGTATGAATATGGAAGATGGATGTGAAATGTAATGGAGTGAAATTGGAGTGGACTTGTGAAATGAAATGAAAATGGCGTGAGATGGAGTGAAAGTGGAGTGAGATGGAGTGGAATTGTAGAATGAAATGAATTTTGCAATTTCTCTCAAATGGTACATCAGACTTCCCTGAAATTTTCTGAGGTTGTTACCAATATTATTATGCATCTTCCGACGAAAAATCTCTGCCATTGGTTACACGGATCTCCCGGAAAATCAGAAATGGCTGTAGGTGAAAGTGGCCAATTTCTTGAAGAATACATACTGAAATTTTCTGAAATTTTCTGTGTTTATTCACCCTACCTCAATGCATTTACCATAAAAATTTCAGGACCAACGGATGCACAGTTTGAAAGTTATGATAAAATCAATTTCTGCCCTGTTTCACCCTTCATTCTGCCCAATGCTGCAACAAAAAAATACGCCACGGACTCATTTTAAGGCCAAATTGAGTGATTCCAAAGGGAAACTGTGTATTTGTACCTTCTCTACTGCCACATGCTTCCAGAATTTCATTTTGATGAAGAAAAGGTGCTGTTGTGCAAAAATACTCAAATCTGTCCTAATCTGTCCATAATGCTGAAAAATGAAAATCTGCCTGAAAAACCCTTCTGAAATGCCCTTGAAAATTGTTTTTTTTCAAATTCTGTCCGCGAGTTACTCAATTTATCATATTATGAGAAAACCCAGAAGCTCATAATTTTTTATTTATGCACCAATATCTTGCAAAAATTGCACCAAAACTGCCTTCTGGAAAAAGTTGCAAAAAGACGAAAACAGGCTGCTTCAGCAATAGCTGCAAAAACTGCCACTTTCCGCAGCTGTTATTGAATTGACAAAAATATGAACATGCTGCTACAAGAAACTAATAAATTTCACTGCTGCAAGTTGTTGATTTCATAAAACCATTAGTCTTCATCAAAGCCAACATTCATGGTACAATTCTTACCGTGCGAATAAATGTGTCGAAGTCGAGCATGGGAAGAAATCATTGGATTACCGATCAATAATGAAAATCGTTAACCAATGCGAGACAACTCACCGATAATGTAAATGAGTGTCAAGGTACCTCAGTGCATCTTGACAGGGACAAATGAATGTGTCGAAGTCGAGTCGCCTGCAAGATTTGACAATCAAGAGACATTGTTGTATTCCCATTGTTATCAACGAGGAGGCTTTCCATTGATGAATGCAAGCTCCAAGGCACTTCAAATAATCTCTAATCTTGATCCTAGATAAAGTGTTGAGGTCGATGGGACAAGATCTGTTGGAAGGTGGACCTTAAGGAATTCCACATCATCCAACTCGAGCATAGAACCAAGAATGATTTGAAGAACCATGAAAGATTGAAACCATCATGAAATTGCAGAACTTATTGTGAACTTTGCCTGCCAGTTGCCTGGTTTTCAAACAAAGCTCATGTCCAATTGAGCCAGCAAGCTGGTTTTCACAATAGGACTTATTTTTCTCTTTACTCTTTTTTTCTTTTTTCCTTTTTTTTTTTCTTTTTTTTTTATGTCCTACTCTACTTGAAAAAGAAAATCTTGTTCAAGTATATGAGTACTTCCAATGGAACCATGTCTGTAACAAGATGATAGATAAACTCATATGCAGGTTTGAAAGACACTCTTTGATATGTACATGTATATGAGATGCCAACTGTCTTGATTTAGATGATGTCAAAAGATATTGAATAATTGAGCATTGGAATCCAATGACTGAATTGAACCAATATTCAATGTAATCTTGTCTTCCTTGTCTTTCCTCTATCATGAAATGCAAGTCTTCGGAGATATGATCTTCATTCATAGAATCTAGTGATAGGCATGCATGAGACTTTTCAATCTCTGGTTCCAATATCTCCTCTTTATCAATAGAAATTCATGATTCTTGGACCTTATCTAAATCTTCTTCTTCTGGTTGTTGTTCTTCAATGACAGCTGGTGAATCATTTTGCAATACCTCAGAATTGTAAGTTGATTGAGGTGTTTTATTGTTGGGGATATGAAATGGTTGTGGAGGTAGTGGAGTGGGGAATCTTTGGGGTGTTTGTGTGGATGGTAATGGAAAAGGTTGAATTGAGGTCAAATGAGGGTGATTTTGATGTTGTGGTGGAGACAAATGGTATGGATAACATTGATCATGGTATTGAGGATAGAGAGGAAATGATTGAGGAGAAAGTGGATTTCCTTTGTATGGCCTTTGCCAACTTTGTTGCCAAGATTGGTTTTGAGGTTGGAATTGAGATGGCCAAGGTTTCCAAAGTTGGCTTTGAGGTTGGGATTGAGATGGCCAAGGTTTCCAAAGTTGGTTTTGAGGTTGGGATTGAGATGGCCAAGATTGCCAAGGCAAGGGTGTTTTCCAATCACCTTGAGATTGTTGTCCATAACGTTGATACTATGCATAAGGATATTGCATCATATTGGGTTGATGAGGCTGCCATAGTCCTTTTGGAGCTACATAACAAAGTTTCTCTTGTGCTTGATTTGCTCCATTATTCTTCTGGTAAATTTCCTTCAACCCTGGTAATGATGGACAATCTTCAGTAGTATGTGATCCTGCACAAATTTTACACATTTTAATGTTATCAAGTGGACATTCATGCAAAGCATGTTTCTTTCTACATTTAGGGAAAAATATAAATGAAGAAACTTTTTGCTTGTTTTGCACTCTTAGCATGTCAGTTTGTTCATTTAAATTACCAAGAATGTTTATCAAATTGTTAGGTTCAGTTTGACTTACCAATTTTGATGCTGACTTACTTACTTTTGCCACAAATGGATGTTGAGGGGACCTTACACACTTTTCTTTTCCTCTTGATATGTTTTTGCATAGTTCACAAATTTCTTGAAATGACAATCGATAAACATCTCATTTTCCCACAAGATTAAGAAGATCAATCCATTCATCCTTTATAGCATTTAGTAGGAGAGTTTTTAATGCATCTGATCCTAAATTATGCAATTTAGATCTTTTGATATTATAAGTAAATCTCTCTACTAAATCTTCTAGGCTTTCATCCTCTTTTCGGTTCATGTTAAAGACTTCATTTCTAAGGTCATGGTGCATGCAATAACCTTTATATTTTTCCAAAAATACTCTTTTCATATCATCCCATGTCCTTATAGAATTTGTTCCTAAAGTCATGAACCATCTAAGAGCTCTATCCTTCAATGTTGCCAGAAACAAATTCAATTTTTGAATGTGCAATGAATAACCATAAGATCTACAAATTATTTCAAATTCAAAAAGAAGAGTTTCCGGGTCTTCTAATCTCATACCTTTGAAATTAGGAAGTACAGATGGATGGATGTTCTTCATTTGAATGTTGATATCAGTTTCTTGAATAGGAAATCCAAAAGGATCTTCCTCATTGTCATCATCTCCATCCATTTCTTCAACCTCCTTTGTCACCTCTTCTTCTACCTGCAAATATGAATTCATGATGTGGATGTGTGGCTCTTACTGCACCACATGATATGGTGGATGTGGTAGGTGATTGAAGTTTTTGTTTTTGTTTTTGTGGATGTAGGAAATCGGGATACCTAGTTACACTTCCCTGGCAACGGCGCCAAAATGTTTGTGCTCAACCTAGTCTCCTAAATTGAGCTCATTTAATTGTCAACCAGGGTCAGTAAACTGCTGAAGTGTGGTGCACTATATGTGCCTAAGTAACCTCTTCCTACTTCGTTGTGTTTAGTGTTTTTATGATGTTTTTGGTTTTGTGATTTTATTTTGAAAAGGAAAAGAACTAAGTGCTAATGAAGGGAAACTATTGGTCAAAACAGAGTGAAGCCTAAACTATGATGGTAAACAAATGCAAATGCTGAAACAAAACAGAGTCTAACTATGACTAGCAACCAACAAATACAAGGCTTGATAATGACTCCATTGTAAACTCACAACATGAAATTGAAATGAACCTGAGAAATGAACAAGCTAAGTGTAAATGAAGTTTTTTTCCTAAATCACTAATCAAACAGATAACTTACAATGTACAACATCTTTAACCATGAATAAATATTTATTGGAAAATATGTGGAAAAGAATATTTGTAACAAGGTAAAGTTTCTACTTCTGTTTTGCAACTCAATTTAACACCATTAAACCTTTCCCAAAAGTTATAGATTTCCTTTCAAAAATAGTCTTTGAGAAAGAGGCTTGTTTGTGAAATGAAAAAGAGGCTGCAAAATACTCCAGACCTTATAATGATACTATCTTCTATTCAGATAATTTTGTATGAGTATGAATTTTGAACAAAAGAAGTTTTGTAAATAATTAAGCCTGTGAGATTGAATTTATCAACTAAGACAAAGTAAACTACAATGGACAACAGCTAAACTTGAAGTGTTAAAGCAATGAGTTAAAACTAAACTAAGATGCTATTAATCTACAATGAACAGTATTAAACTAAAGAGCCATTATCATACTTGAAAAGAAAAGAAAAATCTGAACCACATGCATTCTACCTCCGGAGTATTCTATTGAAATTGACATGCCATTAATCTATGAAATTACACAGTTTGAAATGAAAACACAATTAAACTCCTAAAATACCACAGTTAATTCCCATTCATCATTACAGATATTTTGGAAGAATTCATTAGAATGAGATTAAATTGTAGAATTCAATACAAATGAACATAAAAACGCAGAATTCAGAAAATTAACTAAGCTAAGAATGAAACGAGAGTTACTTATCTAAATTAAAAAAAACAGAGTTGCACAGGAGGTAGGGGCCCTCCACCACCTGGTAGCACGTAATCTAACTCAAAATCGACTCATCTCATGCAGCAGAATGATGCTTTTTCATTAAAGGAGAAAAATACTTAAAACAGAGTATTCACGGTTAGCAGCAAAAAGCCAAAATCTAACCAAGATCTAACCCCCGTTGCTTGGTCTCCCAAGTCATATTTATAATGAAATTACATAACAGAACTTGAGATAATGCAGGGATTATTGTCTTTCCCATTCCTATTCGAATTAAAACTCTTATTGAAGGCTGCGTACTTTGCTGCAGACAGCTGTAGAGTCTGTGTCCCGGTAGAACTCTACCTCTTGGTTTTGGTTTCCCACGTGCATAACCACATGTAGAATTGTGCTCAGACTTTGTAGGGAGCAAGGAATGATGTGGATGAAGTCTGGAATTTTCCCATATGCGCCTTTCTTTGAGACGACACCTGTAACCCACTTAAACTCTAAAACAGCTGCGGAATGCGGGATCAGCTACGGAACGCGTGATCAGCTATGGAATGCCTGTATTCTGTAGCTATTTTGCAGAAAATTGTTAAAATAGTAAAAATCATGAAAATACAATATGTTAATCAATTTCATGTAACCTTTAAGAAATCCTAATCATTCTTCATTGATTTTAGGCTTATGAAGTGATAAAATAATGATGAAATGAAGTGAAGGTTTGTAAAAGAGAAGGCAATTCTAAGGCTCAACAATGGGACTGCAAAATATACATGCGGAATGCTTTGAGGGATTTTACTAGGGTGTATGCTTACTTTTCCAATATGTTATATTTCAATTTAGCATCATGAAGCACCTGGCTGAAAAAGGCAATAGCCTGCTCATATCCATCTTCATTCTTCTGCAATAAAACTCTTGCTACTGTATGGGGTGAAGCAAATGAAAAGATCATAAAAGGTTTGGAATAATCCAGCCCAGCTAGCACAGGGCTTCAGAAAATGCATTTTTAATCCTGACAAAGGCCTCTCGTGATTCTTGTGACCACTTTACCTCATTTTTCTTCTTCAGCATGTTTGTTATATGCCTAACTATCTCAGCATAGTTAGGGATGAACCTCCTCAAAAATTTTATACGGCCAAGGAACACCTAAACTTCTTTTTTATTTCTGGGGAGAGCAATACCATTTATAACTTCTACCCTCTTAGGATCTATCTTCACCCCATTTCTAGTAACAATGTGTCCCAAAAGTTTTCCCTCTTCTAATGCAAATAAATACTTTTGAGGATTTAGAGAGAGACCAGACCTTCTGCATTTCTCAAAGGTTCTACGTAGATGCTCAATGTGCTCAGTATCATTCTTTGAAAATATAGTGATATCATCGAGGTAGACCACCAAGAATTTATCTTGCTCCCCAACAAAAGCAATGTCCATGGCCCTCTGAAAAGTGGCCCCTGCATTAATCAATCCAAAAGGCATCCGAGCATACATGAATGTACCCCATGGTGTGGTGAAAGCAGCCTTCTTTTGGTCTTCTGGAAGTACAGCCACCTAGTTATAACCAGAGAATCTCTCGATCATTGACATTCTAGAAGCTCCAACCACCTTCTGCAGGATGTGATCCATCTTAGGCAGTGGATAATTATCCTTTAAGGATGCTCTGTTTAAATTTCTAAAATCCACACACAGCCTTATTTCTCCATTCTTCTTTCGGACAGGGACTAGATTTGCCACCCATTCAGAATACCTCAATGGCACAATTATTTTGGCCTTTAACAGCTTCTTTATTTCCTTCTCAATGGAAGGAAGCAACAGGGGATTTATCTGTCTGAGCTTCTGCTTGTGAGGTTTTGCATCTCCCTTTAGTGGAATTTTTTGTTGCATAATATTGACATCAAAAGTCTTCAAGTCTTGATAGGACCATGCAAACACATCTTTGTAAGACTGAAAAAGTTTCTGATATAGCTTTTTATATTCTCCAGGGATCTTCCTGGACAGTTTTACAATTTTGGGGTCAGCCTCAGTACCCAAATTCAGGTCCTCTACCTGATTTTCTTCTATCATTTTGCTTGGCTGCAATGGGACATCATTCTTGTCAAATAATCTTTCTAGAGGCACCAGCCCTCTAGGTATAACATTTCCCTTCAATTGCAACACTTTATTACCTGCCACTTTCTTCTCCCAATTTCTTTCTGAAGTATCTTCAGACTCACCCTCTTCACCATCAGCATCAATCTCCATATTTGAGAATTATCCTACTGTCTCCAGGAATCTCTTCATTTGTTCCTCATCCTCAAATACCTGCTAGTGCTTAATGTTATCTGGGATTGATGGTCGATAACGTACCTCAATTTCATACCTCAAGAGAGGATTCTGAGGTGGACGGAATGTACTAGCAGCCACAACAAGGGAATCTTCCATCCTATTCTGTTCTCGGGGCATGAACTGGATATCGAATGCCAAGAATAAATTCTCCACCATGTCCCAAACTTCATTCCTATAATCCCTTAGCCTAGGATGCTTGGTCTGACACTGATTCCTGACTTGTCTGACCACCAATTCTGAATCTCCCAAAACTTTAAGCTTTGTATGTTCATATTCCTGGCTGTCTGCAATCCTAACAGACGTGCTTCATATTCAGCCACATTATTAGTGGCTTCATATTCTAGCTTGAAGGACAATGGAACCCACCTTCCTGTAGGAGAAATCAATAATATTCCAGCTCCATTACCTTCTCTTGAATTTGCTCCATCAAAATGAAGTGTCCAGATTCCTGCTTCATGGCTCTCTGAGGGTTGTTCAGTCTTGATCTGACAGAAGGATGGTTCATGAGCATAATCTTGATCTTCTTCCAGCATCAAGCATGAGAAATCTCCTTCTTTACTATAGACTAGTGAGTTAACAGAGTTGTCAGCCTTAGTAACCATTTTGAAAAATATAGTTTCTCTGTATAATCTCCTCTCCTGGCCACCAAAAACTGGGATAGTGGCATATGTTAAATCTAACTTGATTGACCCACCAATTTTTGTTCCCCAGGACCTTGACAACAACATGCCAAAGCGAGCTGGGATGTCAGCCACCACAATATCCATGACCACACTTTTTGCTGGGATTTGGGCCAAATTGACCACCAAATCCTTGATCATCCCCAAGAATTTAACTCTTTTGGAATCAAATGAATAGAGGTATTTATATGGACGTGTGATTTGTAAACCTAGTTGTTCCATGACTGACAGAGGCATAAGATTATGGGAAGCTCTAGAATCTAACATGCAGTTATGTAATAGCAGGCCATGGATCACTAGAGACACATAGAAGGGAGGAGTAGAGGGATCTATCTCTTCGACGTGTGGGCCAAACAATACCATGGGTCTTTCTTCTTAAAGGTTGAGACTATCTGGGATGATTGGTGCTTCTAGAGGGAGCATGAAAGAGGTGACTTGAGATTGATATGCTGGCTGTTTCAACAATTCAGTCAAGGGGACTGGGATTTTGACCTTTTCAAGTTCCTTTTGCAGACTGAAAGCAGGAGGGGAATTTTCTATCACAACCTCTTTTGACTCTTTATTTTCAGCTGGGGGCTTGAATTCTTTAGACACAGACTTGACATTAGGGGGAATGATTGCTTTTGAAGAGGAAGGAATTTTATCACTAGATTGCAAAGGTTTGTTTAGAGGTCCCTTACCTTTGTCTGTGGCTTTCTGCATTGTTGACTCCTCCTGAGAAGGTGCTTCCTTCTGGGGTAGCTCTTCTTCTTTCTCTTAAGTACGAGTCCTCTTCCTAGAAGATCTGAGATCATATCTTCTATTGAAATGTGCTTGCATGAAATCATCAAATTGTTTACAATAATGATCAATTTCTGCTTCTTCTGTGTCTCTGGTCTTTTCTTCTTCTTGCAATGAGCACTCAGCTCCATCATTTCCTTGCAAAGGGTATTCTTCTCCATCACTATTTGAAAAGGTGAGATTTGCATCCTCCAGTCCATAGGCAGTGTCTTCAGTAGAATCATCTACTGGCCTTCCAGGTACAATGGGTGTGGTACCTGATCCTGTTGCTCCTTTGTTTCCCTTGGAAATTTGCAGGGATGGTTTCCTATACTGAGGATTGAAACCTCTGTTTTGGGCATTGTGGAAATTCTTGGAGGCTGCATTCTTGGCTTCCAATTCAAGCTTGACCAGTTTACCAGAAATGTTTTTAATCATTTTGCTCATTTCTTCAATTCTGTCATTGGTTGGGTCTCTATCTTGATAAGAGGTGGACACCTCCTCTTTTCTCCTTCTTCTAGTATCTTGTTCAGATCTTCCCTTTGATTTTCCAGTGGAGACAAAGCTTGCTTCCAACTCTAGTGCATCTGTCTTTGCATCATCCAGAGTAGCAGGCTTTCTTTCTCTGAGAGAGAAGCCAAATTCTGAATCAAAGGCTGCTACAAAAATAACTTTAGCAGCAGTTTGATGAGGTTTCATGTCAGCAGGAAGGCTCAAATACAATTTATTAAATCTCTTAATAAATTATTACACCCCTTCATTATGTCTTCTCTTGAGTGTATTAAACTCAGTAAGACATTGTCCATGATCTTTCTTCTCCCCCCATTTTCTGAGAAAAGTATCTTCCATATTATCCCAAGTGGTAATAGAATGACCTGCCAGAGTCTTAAACCATTTTTGAGCTTCACCATCAAGAGATTGCACAAACAGTCTTAAGACCACATCTAAATGTTCAACATTAAAGTTCTCTGCAAAAGAGTAGAAAGTCTCAAGATGTTTTTGAGCATCAATCTCATTTTCCCCATTGAATCGGGGTAATATCTTCAAATAATCCTGTGGCATATCATTCAACGCTTGAGGTAATTCCAGGGGAGCATATTTATTCAACAAGAAGCCTGGAACATTTTCCATTGGTGGAGGTGGTGGTAATGCAATAGTTTGATGTGTCAAAGGAGGAAGAGGAGGAGGTGGAAGTGGAGTATGAATAACAATAGTAATATATTGTACAGCAGCCTGAGGTGTTGATGGGAAGAGTTCCCGGTTAACATCAGCTACTTCGGTGACTTCCTTAACCTCTTCAACCTCAGGAGTAGGATGAAGACTGTCTTTGAATTGGACACCTTCTCGGGGTGGACTATCTGAATAGTAATCAGTATCTCCGACAATGGAGTCGGGAATTTGCAATTGAGAATATTGAGAGGAGGAGGACGGAAAGTCTTCTTGAGAGAATTCAGGGATTTCAGAGTGGACTGATCTTCTTTCCCTCCAATTTCTTCTAAGTATGATCTTTTCAGGGTCAGACACTAAAGGTGTCTTTGGCTTAGATGTATCTGACCTCAGGTGTGGCTTACGGGGAGCCAGGACTGCAAATAGATTTATCTAATAAAAAATGTGGAGTCGCCAAGGTGAGGGATCTACAACTCTCAACTCTCCATACTCACCTACTTGAAGAGTGAATTATAATTTTTTCGAGGCCCAGGGATTTTAAAATTTCTCAACTTCGTTCCTCGGCAACAGCGCCAAAAAGATGTTGTCGCTCCTAGAGACAGCCTAGAGTTGTGATAGACCAGTGCCTAGGACATCTTAGCATAGCAAGGAGCATATAATATAAGATATGAGGTTGTCAACAAACAGCTCTCATGCTATCTCCTGTAAATAGGGAAATAAACTAGAATGGGACCAAACTCTCAGAAACTGATACAGGAAAAGAAATACTGCAGAGGCAAGGTGTAAAACTCTAATATAAATCATCAGACAATTGAGAGACAGTTTACTGCAAAGCGGGCCGGTTCAAGTAATATATCACAGAAATCAATTATCAGAAGGTATATGTAGTGAATGAAATATAGAGAAGATACTAGTTTTCATTGAGCTGATATCCAGATACACAATACCACCATGCATGGGCTTACCAATCTAAGAATCCATACATGACAATAGCATTTTAAAAACACCCTCCCAAAGAAACTAATATAGCAGAAATATGGTTTAGATGAATAATGGAACAGAATATCATGCATGAGCCATATTTAAAGCGCTTGACTAATCCAAGCATGGGTATCAACTAGGATAAATCCATACCAAAAATTAGTGAGCCGCTCGCATTCCAAAACATGATACAGGAAAGGTGGATGAAATGAAATGATATATTAAAATAACACATAAGAGAAAGTTACAGACTGTGAAATACCAAAGACCAGAATCCTCTTTAACAGATGGAACTCCTCCTCACTGAGACCCTACGGGCTCTGAGCCTTCATACAAAAGTTCTACAAAATGTATACAAAAAGCCTTTCACTGCATAATTTTCTGATAAAATCTGGAACCCTCAATAATATGTTCTTAGGTCCATTTATAGAAGAAGAAGAACCCTAATAAAAGAAGTAGATGAAAAACATTTAATTTGCCTCGTTAAGACAAAATGGTGAAAACATTCGCGCCCATACTGCTAAATGACTATGTTGTGTTGTATGTACTCTGCTGTCGGCTTTCTGAAATAAATGCGCTGGGTGAAAATCTCCTCAGGGACACGGCGTAGAAGTGAAATCACATAAACATTCTGTCCTTTCCTAAAAGGAAATTCTGCTGAAATAAAACCTGGAGGGTATGGTTTCTTGTGCATTGTACCCTCTGTGTGATCCGGGATATCTTTGATCTAGTACCTTTATCTTCTAGACAATGGATTAGGTCTTAGAATCTTTAATGCTGGACACTGAAATCCTCAATCTTTCACTGATACTCTTTGCCACGACATTAATGTCTCCATCTGCAAAAATCTTTGCTTTGAATGGCTCTGGGGAGTTTGACAGATTTTAATCCTGGCTTCTTTAATGAAAGTCGTGCCGTAACAGCTTCCCGGATTTTCCCTCATAAATTTTTCCTCTAAAAGATGGTCCTTTGATGTGTTCTCGACTTCTGAAATGGAGTCTATGAATAATGGCAATTTTCTGTCGCTGTAATCCTGCAAAACCCGCAAACTTGGTTATGAAAACTATGCATAGAGAGAATGGCTATGGAGGGTGAAGGAGAGATAGTGCGGCAGTGGAGATTGACCCGTGGAATGACTTATGAACCTTAGGGGAATACATATGAAACATAAGACTTTAATGAAAAATATGAAGATTCGGGCTGTAGAGGAAATACCAAGGAAATGCATGAAATATAATGGAAGTGCGTATGAGGTGGGACCCATATGGAATCGCAAATCGCAATCGGAGACGGGAGTGGGGACTAATCGCAATCGCAATAGGGAAAATGTGATGCGATCAATCGGAGGGGAGAGCAATCAGGGGGGAGTTGTGATCGAGCGGATTGGGGGTCGGACATGCGATGCGATCAATCGCATCGCAAATGTTTGCGATGGACCGATTGGGAGGCTACACATGAATGCTGCGATTGCGATGGTGCGATTAGCGCCTTAAGGGTCAGCGCTCGGTTTCAGGCTAAGGGCATATGTGGGGAAGTGGTTGGGGCTTGCGGTAAAGGGGCTAGGCGTTATATATGTTTGAATATGGGTTTTGTGGCCTTTTTTAAATGTAATTCAGAGACATAGGAAAGTAACGATAAGCAGAAGAGGAAATTCTCAAGGAAAACAAAGGGGGTTTGAAAAGGTTTAAGCAGGATTGCTTGCCAAAACTTAACAGGGGGCTGATATGATCAACATATCCAGTAAATCGTTCAGGAGACTGTCTTTGTCTGCATTGTGAAGTAGGGGCTCCTACATTCTGTGCAGCATCAAGTCTCAGCCTATCAGATTTTGTGGTATGCCTTCTACCATTTCTGATGGATGGCTCTGCGTGAGTGGACTCCTCCACTCCATGAACCTCCTCCTGTGGTTGATCCACATCTAGAGACTCATCTTTGGGAACCAACAGTTCCTCCTCCACATGCAAGTCCAGCTCCCTCTCAAGCGACAACCACATGTCTTTCCCCTCATCAAATTTTATATCTTGTCACACAACAGTCATTCGGATGTTAGGCAAAAACACACGATAATTATGGGGTGTTTCTGTGTACCCCACAAAAATCCCAACTTCAGCAGTTGGCTCTAGCTTCTTCCTGGTGTCCTTGGTCACATGCACATAAATAGATGAGCCAAAAATCTTATAGTGTGAAACATCTTGTTTCTTACCAGTGAAAGGTTCTTCATATGTACTCATGCCAAGTACTCTATGAGGACAGCGGTTTTGCACATAAACCGCAGTGTTGCATGCTTCTGCCCACAAATGCATTGGTAGGCCTTGATCATGCAACATCGCTTGTGCTACACCCACGATCATTATGTTCTTCCTCTCCGCAACCCCATTTTGTTGTGGGTTATGAGGCGCTATGAGTTCTCTTTGAATTCCTTCTTTGCTGCAAAAGTTCGTGAATTTGTTAGAGATGTATTCTCCACCATTATCGCTCCTATCAGCCTTCACTTGCTTCCCCAACTCTTTCTCCACCAATGCCTTAAACTCACAGAACTTCAAGAATGTTTGATCCTTCTTCTGCATGAAGAATATCCAACATTTACGAGAAAATTCATCAACAAAGATTACATATTACTTATGTTTTGTTGTTGAAACAACCGAGAACGGTCCACACATGTTTGTGTGAACTCTCTCAAGGATCCCTGAAGCATTGTTCTCCTTCTCATGAAAGGTGGAATTTACATACTTCCCCATGGTGAAACCCTTACCCTAATCTAACTGAGCAAGTGTTCCCATTAGAAGTCCAGTAGATATTTGTTGCATGACTTTCAAGGCTCCATGATGAAGATGGCCCAATCGTTTGTGCCATAATTCACCGTCATACTGGCTCACCACTTTTTCCTCCTTGCCCATCATGGCACCGAAGCCATCTACCTCCAACTTGTAGAGATTCTTAACTTGAATCCCTATCCTCTTGGCTTGACCCATTTTTTTGTGTCACAGGAAATCTTTTCCATCGATGAAAACATTGTCATAGCCTGTGTCGTCCAACATTGCGACTAAGACCAAATTTTTCTTCAGACCTAGAACATGCATAACATCTTTCAATTGAAATGGTTTACCTGACTCCCTCTGAAAGGTAATGGTACCAATCCCAGTAGCACTTTACCGTTTTTCATCACCCATCTCTATATGCATCTGGAGATATTTCTCCTCCAAGTCACTGAAAATTTCCTTATCTCCCGTCATGTGAAAGGAAGCGCCACTATCCAAATACCACACCAATCCCATTGCACTTGACACCATGCATGAAATCAAGGAGAAGTCAAGCTCAAATTGTGAGGCAGGAGCCTCACTAGCTACAGCGCCAGCAGCCTTCCTTCTCTTCTTCTTTTATGAACAGTGAGTAGCAAGATGCCCATGTTCATGACAGTGAAAACACTTCACCTTGGACCTATCCAGCTTCTTGCCTTTAGACTCGGATTTAGAATGGAATTTCTTCCCCTTCCCCTTCTTCACATTGGAAGCCAAAGCACAATCCCCTTCATATTCATGTTTTGATGAAGAGCCATCTCTGGTGTTCTACCTGAACTCCTCTTGCACCAGATTCGACCACAGTCGTTCCCAATCCAAAAAAAATTCTCGTTCATTGACAGAGTCTTCATAATTGTGCCAACTCTTAGGAAGTCCCAAGAGAGCCAAGCTCACCAAATCATCATCAGCAATAATTATTCCCATACTCCCCAGTTCATCCTGACATTAGAAAAACTTCATGAGATACTTTGGAATGTTGTCACCCTTTTCCATCTTGATCTTTCTGAGTTTATCTTTGAGCGCCAATTTCATATGGTCGCTGCTCCTTTGGAATATATTCGTCAAAGCCTTCCACATAGAATATGGTGTGGCTTTCCCATGGAGGCTTGAGACGATGTGGTCTCTTACTCCCTCCAATAGGATCCTCCTCGCCTTTTCCACTTTATTTTTCCATGCATCAAGATTGGCATCATCTGACGGAGCAGGCTTAGGAACATCACTGTCAATGAATTTCGGCAAGCCATTGTCTTCTAGTATTGCCTCCATCCTGTCCTTCCAAGAAATGTAGTTCGAGCTTCCCTCGAGTGCATGCTCTAACCTCAAGCCATTGAAAGCCATGTTGATATTGAATCAGTTGCAGCACCAAGAAAGTCTTTCTGCAAATTCAAATTCTTTCCACCAACAAAGTCAGCTCCTGCTTCACTACTGCAATTTCCTGTGCTCCGATACCATATAGAAATTATAAAAAATACATGTATGTCCTAGATTCTCCTGATCTAACAATATGCTACTGTTAAATACAGAATCTCTTCTACTAATCTTTGTGGAAATTTAAAACGCAATCGCTAATTACAATATCATGAAGAAAGATCAATCACACACAACACAGATAATTTACTAGGCAAAGCTTATAGCTAAAAACCCCACTATATTCTATTGTATATTATATCATGGATCATGAAACAATTACATACAAAGATCCAATCCAAGAGCTCTCAGTACATAAGCTAATTGTCTCACACTGTCACACAAAAATTGGCAAGTTCCTTAGCCAATTTACTGTCTCCAGATAGCCTGCCTCCACTGCGCAACCCCTGCTGATAGAAATTCCTGAATGAATGCAATCTTGCCTTCCTTGACTGTGCAATCCTCATGGGCACATCCAATGTGTGTGTGGTTTCATGTGTGCAAACGGATAATGTCACAACTGATAGTTTACTTCCCTTTCACCTAGAACTCAACTAGGTCTCCACTGGATCTGACATGCATGCAGTTAATAATAGTAAATATTCAGTTGCATGTGATACCACTTATTTTGAATTAATTAATAATTAATTCACTTGATCTCTCACTAGTGTATCTTCATTTACAACTAGCACAACTGAGTTTAACTCACTTAAACTGAGTTAAACTACTTTACAACTTGCATAACTGCACTTCCAACTCTGTTACAAATTTGAATCACTCAGTTACAACTAATTCAACCTGCATGTCCCACCAACCAACCTCTTAACTCGAAATTCCTTTAGCTAACTGATTTTCCACTTTAGTTAACTATTTCCAAGTGCTCATTGAAAATAGAATATAGTTTATTGTCCAACTAATATTAAGGGATAATAATAGTATACATGCATCTATAAATAGGCATGCATTCTATAAATATAAATTTCACATACATATATAAATAGAAATACACCTAAAAATAGTGTGAGGCTCCATCCTAGTGTAGGTGCTTCATTTTCACTGGGATATTCTTTTTGAATCTCAACAAATGGCTGAAAGAAAGATTTGGTTCATCGAAATTTATGGTCGGGTGGTATGTGGAAGTCCCTAACTCGGTTAGATTTTTCATATGTTACTAAGAGATATTTTCCTCTTGCATTTCATGAGTACTTGTACTTGTTATTATGTTTCTTTGATTGTTGTTATATCATGGTTATTATTCTGGTTATATGTTGGTTATAAGCATGGTTTCATAATAGGTTCTAACTATGACCCTTGACGTGTTTTGATTATTTGATGAATGGTTAATGAATACATGAGTTAAAAAATATTATTGGAGCTATTATGAAAGGTAATTATACCTTCTTAATGATTCTCAAATAAGTATCAGACCCCTAGGTTCATATATGCATTCATGACCTATAGATTACATGCTCTTAATATGTTTGACGAAATTTTTGTCATGTTCAACGAATTCTATGTCAAGTTATTCCTTCAAATTTTCATGTCTAGCATTTTTTTCATGTCATTATTGATTCTGAGAAGTTATAGGAAGTTCTGGGCAGTGGTCTGGAGGTTGACTCGTAATTTACGCTCAGAATTTGGGACTGCATGCTCCTAACTAGAAAAATTGGGTTGCAACTACATGTATGTAAGCTTTTGCATGTGGTTGGAGGCTTACAAATACATGGAGGACTTGCTTTGGGTGTGATTGAAGGCCCAAGGCAGAGAAGGATGGGTCCAGCTCAGGGTTTGGCCACCTGAAATGGTTTTTCATCCTTTGAGCATCCTATAGTCCCTCTAGGATGTTGTGAGATCTCAGTTTCTTGTTAGAATTTGACCCCACTACATTAATGGGACCTAGGAAGTTGATTCAAATCATAGTAGCCCTCGTCTCATGTTTAACCTGGAAGGGCAGTGAAAGTGGGTAAATGTGGAAGGGGTGGTTACGAGCAGTGAAAGTGGGTAAATGTCGGAGGGGTGGTTACACTCGAGTTGAAAATTGAATGCACAATATCTTGGTTATGTTTATGATAAATTAGAAAGGTGATTAAAATTATCGTCAAATGGAAACAGGAAGCATCCAAGGCATGTGGCTTTATGTAGCAATCTACAAATTAAATGGTTTTTCACAATATGTTATGGTGGCAAACCATGGAAGCTTATGCCTTTTTTGATACGGTTGGAATATGTATGCCCTCAGTCATCATAAGAACCATAAATGATGCAGAAAATAAGAGCATTTATATTATTATTTTTCAATGGTTTCAAAACAATGAAAATAATACACAAGTACAACAATATTAACAAAACTTCGCCGACATTTTGAATCCCAATGGGGATCCATCTTGAGGACAGAATGTGAATGAGAGCTTTAAGAAGGTTTACCATACTAATTAATAATTAACTTTAATAATAATCTCATTAAGAAGTTTTACCACACTAATTAATAATTAATTTTAATAATAATTATTATTATTATTATTATTATTATTAAAAAAATGATGAATTTTTATGAATTTAATTTTAATTTTAAAAATAATAATTGTATAATTAATTTTTTTAAGATGGATCCCCATTGGGATTCGAAACGTCTATGAATTTTGCATACATTCATAACTTTGGGATACCCTGTCCTCCACACACACTTCATTCTGCATACATTCATAACTTTGTGTCGCTATTTTCATGCACAACTAAACCTATAAATTTCTTAAATGCAAAAAAGTTTAAAATTAATTTCGTCTTTGTGGAATAAAGTTCCATCTGCACTACCACACATTCTTATTTCTTTGCACAATGAAACATAATAATATTAATTCGATATTTGTTCATAGTTAAATTAATGACACATACCCCGTCCAAAACACAAACTAAAACATCCAACTAATCCAGAATCAATGCACTGTGACCACCAAGCAAATGTTATAGTCCTTGGCAACGCGACATCATTGGTCATAGCAGTAACATAACATTGTCAGTGTTTGAGCACCCATCAACGTCGATTTGTCTATTATGCAAATTTGCACATATGTAATAGACAAATGTGAAACATTAAGTTTTAACATTAATTTCGTCCCTATGGAATAAAGTTCCCTATGCACCCTCGTTATCCTGCACACACCCCGTCCTATGCATAGTAAAATATCTGCACAAGGAAACATAATAATAATAATAATTCGAGATTTATTCATAGTTGAATTAATTAAAGATCCCTTTGCACCCTCGTTCTCCCACACATACCCTGTCCCCTGCACATCTTTCATTCCGAAAATATTCATAGCTCTATGCAACTACTCTCTTGCACATCTAAATCTGTAAAAGTTTTAAATGCAAAGAAGTTTAAAATTATTTTTTTCACTGCGGAATAAAGTTCCCTATGCACCCTGGTTCTCCCGCACACAATTTGTCCTCCCCATAGCAAAATCTCTACACAAGGAAACATAATAATATTAATTGGGCATTTGTTCAGTGTCTACACTCTACCCCCGGTCTATGCAAAGGACCTGCAAGCGCGTCAATTATACCATCATTGAACAGAGCAATAACACACTCTCAGAGCACTCACGAATTGAATGGCCACTCACAAAATCATAGCTCTATGCAACTCCTCTCTTGCATAGATGAATTTGTAAAAGTTTTAAATGCAAAGAAGTTTAAAATTAATTTCGTTGTTATGCAATAAAGTTCCCTTTGCGCTCTCGTTCCCTCACGCAGTAAAAGCTTTGCACAAGGAAACATAATAAATTAACTGCAAATTTACCTAGCCTCACTCCTATCTATCCAAAGGGCACGCAACCACGTCAATTCTAGCATCATTGGGTAAAGCACCCACATAACACTGTCAGTGTCACAAAACTAACCAACGAAATAATAAAATTGTCGCACATATCTAAAATAAAATATTATCTACCAAAAAATTATATTCCATCACAACTCCCTCAACCAATAAAAAATAAAAAATTAGAAATAAATATTTTTTTATTTATAAGAAAATAAAAATATTAAACATTTTTTCTGAAATTTTCATTAAAATTACTAAAACACAACTAAATAATATAAATAAAAAAACCAATGCTATACTCACTTAGTAGGCAAAGACTAATAATTGTGTAGATAAATACACTTTCTATATGTTTTTACAAGTCAATATAACTAACATTTTAAATATTTATGTTTTTCTATATTTATTATTTTTAATAATATTTTATTATTTTACTTTTAGTTATTTTCCCCCTTAAACATCATGTACTGCCCAGGCTAAAAAGTGACTTGATATAAATGCACACACTTATGTGTTTTTCGCATTTGCATGTACAACATTTGTACTTTCCGGTGTTCATTATTTTTAACATCATTCATTTCTCTTTTGTCTTTAATTTTTTGTTTAATTTCTTCGGCGTCATTCAATTTCACCAGTTGATTAATGAATAGTTATATCTTGTTTTAAATATTATGATGTACAATAAACTTCTGTATAAGGAGCAGTTGCTCTAGGTTTGACACTAAAAAGTTATCAACTTGCGTTTTACAGCTATGCATAATAGAGAATGACGAGCATTCCACAACCATTCAAACAAATAATACATCAGAAACCTTTTGATTACATATACCATTCATCTTAGCTTGAAATTGACAAATTAAGTATGTACATAAATTTGAACAACAATGATAGATTGTTTCACTACAAATATAGAAATACATTTTCCTCTTCGATGGTGGAGTAGAGTAAATCAACTTGTTTTCACTGTTTGTTTTAGATTTATAGTATATTTAGTAAAGTGAATTTTTTCACTTTCAAGTAAAGCCAATTATTTCATTCAGTTTTATCTATAATTTTGAAATATTCTCAAAATAATAAAATGAATGGTTTGACCTCATTTTATCCATGATTTTCAAATCTTTTTGAAATTCATCATCAAAATAATCCAGATTTTGAAATATTCTTAAAAAACACTATCAAAATAAAGATAAATTGTTCTCTTTTCATTTATTTCTGCTGCTGGAAACAATTTAATTTAATTTATATAAACAGTAAAATTCAAATTTCAAATCTCTCATGGTTAATGCTCAAAGGTAAAAAAATCATTTAACTAAAATCAATTTCTATCTAAAATCAATCTCTATATGATGGCAACTAGCCTGAGTTCAATAATCTTTGCTGCAACATAAACCCTAATAAACAGGCATACCAATTAGACATGTCATTGATGATTTTTTTAATTTTTTGTTTAAGAAATCAGCTTTCAAATGTACATAATCTTGGATTTATCCAAGATTAGACCACAAAATCCAATAAAAACTGAACCTCCCACTAACCATTAACAACCTTTACCACGGGAGGTATAAATCCCAGTAGAGGAGCGGGCTTCGCAATGCACGTGGGCTGTTCCTCGCCTGCAAGTATCACACACAACCTTTCGCCATCACAATCTCCGGGACTTTCCACAATTATCGTCGGCGTTGTCTGCGTAATTTCAATAATATTGTGGCCGGCGTCTTCATGGGCCGAGTTACCTTGGCTGACCCCCCTGTGGCGAGTATGGTACATCATGCACAATATCAAGTGCACGGCCAATATGAGCGCCACCACTATCAGCACCGCCACAGAATACTCTTTTGCAGATATTTCACCTTCGGAGTTGAGTGAACTCCGGGGAGGCGCAGCGGGTATTTCCATTCGTCTGGGCTTGTAATATCATCTCCTCTGTGGCATAACCATGGCGTTCAGATTTTTGGACAAACGTAGCTGAAAGGAGAGAAGAACAGTATGGGCTTAGTAGAGAAAAACTGAGCTATTTTAGCAGAGAGGAGTTCGATGTCAATTGTTCGAACAATGCAGCGAATTCTGTGAACAGAGCTGAAGACCTGTGGGAGATTTATTTGGTATTTGGTCGAATACACCAGCGCGTCTTTCTTTGGGTATCTTCTTACTGAAGAAATTCGAGTGTTTCTTTTTAAAAGGAAGTCCCTTGTGTGTTTTCTCAGCTTCCTCTTTAGATTTTCATATTTGCTTCAGCGGGCCATATATCAATATATTAGTCAAAGGCATTAGTTCTGATATGATGGGTCTGAGCTTTAAACTGAGGGCAAAGGATAGCAGGGGTAGAACTTTGATAAGGAAGGTGAAAGGATTACAATTTAGAAAGGTGCAGGTGTCCAAGTGTTAAAAAAAAAAAAAAAAAAAAAAGGAAGAGAATGAAATATGTAATATAATTATTTATATATATATAAGAGATTAGATTTAGTTATATAGATTAAATGGTTGTTAAATTTATATTTAATAATTATTTAATTTAAAATTATATAAGTAAATTTTAATTTTTAATTTTAATAATATGAATATTTTATGAGTTAAATTTTTGTTATTATTTATTTATTAATTATTAATAAATAAATTTGATGAAGTGAAAAACGAAATCTTCAATCACATTTCGTTAATTTTGTTAAATAATTATAATTTAAATAATTTAATTTAGAATTGATTTTAAAAAATAATTATAATTTTCAAATTAAATGAATAACAATTATAACTATCTAGATGGTGTTATCTTTAGTTCTATATAATGACATGCTAATGTATATGTTCGTCTTTGTACATATGTGCTTGCAGAAATAGATGAGATCAAATGTAAATCTGAAAAATTTTAACATAGTAGATATATAGTTTGAGTGGGCCTAATGGTAAAGAGCATGTGTTTCCTCCTAAGAGGCCATAGGTTCAAAACTAGAGAGGGTAGAGTATGTATGTCTTCCTAGACTTATCGGTCACTTGTCCCATAAACAAGGGGGTCTCAAACACCAATTTGTTGTCCCATGAACAAGAGGGTCTCAAACACCAATTTGGTGTATAATAATTTTTTTTAAGGTGAACACAACTTTTGTAGAATAATGTAACATTTTTATCTTACAATAATTTAAAAAAGGGTACTTGTCATGTTTTGGTATTAAGGTGAAGACGATTGTTTTAGCATTATATGATCTTTTTATCGTACAAAAATTTAAAATAGAGTACTTGTGACCTTTTGATATTGATTAAAACATTGAATTAATAAATAAATAAATAAAAAATAATAATAATAACAATAATAATAGTTAATTTAATTAAATGATAATAATGTCAAGTGGGTGTAGCTCTGGTGGTAGGGAAGAGTTGCTCTTATCCTCCCTGCGAGGTTTCAGTCTCACCACTCCTTGGGAGTAATTTCTACATGAAAGATAACAAACTCACTCCTTGGAAGAAATTTCTACATGAAAGATAAGACACTCACTCCTTGAGAGTAATTTCTACAAAGAACATAATATTAATCACTCTGCACAATGTATCAACGGAACAAGCTATGCGGAGTACGTCATCTCTTTGATTTCCTATGTTTTCACACCCATAAATAATGTTCACTAGTATTTTGATTCTTTGACACCATGAAGCATTTATTTTCTTCATTTGATTGCAGCAATCGCTGCCACTCTTTCGCTTGCTATAATTATAAATGCTTTGTAGCTTATATTTTAATAGGCAAGGAAACATAATGATGGATTTATGACATGTCCCTTGATAGATTGTATATCACAAACAAACATGTTGTCATCGAGATTTTTTATCATCCTAATGCCTTGGATTCAATATTGACAGTTCACAACACTTTTCCTCAGCTAAAATCTTAGGCAAGAGTAACTACATCTAGCAAAAAGGAATTACCATAATTGTTGTGGTAGTGAAAATTGAATTGAAAGAAAGCAGGTGATATTATCCCCAAATCACATGTTGACGGGAAAAAAAAGAGCATGTATATGGCCACTTCGTCTCATTGGGTATCAGGATGGAATGATCAAAAAATAATTATGCTAGCACGAATCGATATTAATTTAAGAGGTGTCATATGTATTCCATCCTTTTCAAACTGAATCGAAATATATTTCACGCACCTTCCAAACAGAAGTGTATTAATTTGTATCTTCAAGTACATATGATGAAGCCAATGTAATGATCATCTATGGGAAAGAGAAAATGTTGCAAGTCTGATAGAGTTATAAAACATAAACCAAGGAACCGAAACTAGCAAAAGAACTAATAGAGGGAATTTCAGATTCTATGAGAATTCAACAGTGTAGAATTGTCCATAATTGCAAAAATAAAAATACCGCAACAATGGCACAAGGAATAGATAAATCCACGCTATTAATACAGAGAGATAAGTTAAAGGAATGGTAGCAATGAAGAGTGTCCAAAAAAGAAGAGCCTATATTGTTTATCGATCATGTATGATCTAATTGCACTAGGTGGCCCGAAAAATAAAGCACTCCTTTCACTTAGGAGGATGGTTTAGACAACAAGTCACAGCTGCACCAGTTAAGTTAACCTGACAACAGTTATGTGAAAGCATTTTGATTATGGGAAGGGCTTGCAATCCCACGCATGAGTCCCTACAACAGGGGTTGTAGCACTAGATCGAGATTTTGTCCTCATGCATACAAGGGTGGCATGAGGAGTTCCCATCAAGAACCCCTGCATTAGTGGGTAGACAAGACCACTCTTTACACCAATGGGCTGGGTATCACAAAGGAGGTAAAGAGGTAAATTCCATGCCAATTCCTTCCAAGGAAATGAGAAGGCAGAGCAACACAAATAGGCAAAGCTCAGCGATAGAAATACGACTCGTTCAATTCGATTATAATGTTTTGTGTTGAGAATATGAGCATATGATGTGTCGTGAAAGCATTAGAAATCTTGTTAGACGATAAAATGAACATTGTAGTCAATGATCCAATGCTTCGTTTGTTTGTTGTTGATAGTGATAGCATAAGGGTTGAGTAGCTCGGAATGAATCACATTCTTGTGTTCGGAGCCTCTTGCAAGTCAAAAAAATTTGAAATTTTTTATTCTATACAAAATTTGATTTTAAGGGAAAGATCCTTTAGCATGTTTTTTTTTAGATATTCCATTATGTTGATTGAATGAATTTAAGTTTTATGAAATTGATACTTTCTTCTTAATCAAAATTTTTAAAGAATATCAAAAAGGATGTTTTTTGTACTAGTGATTAATAGCTTCTAGTAAATTTAAAATAAAATAGTAGTGTTTCTTATTTAATGCTTATTAAATTTTATGTTCCTAGTTAAATTAATATTCCATGTTTAGAGAAAAAGGTTTCCTTTGCACCCCCATTCTCCCGCACATATGCCATCCTCTGTACATTCTTCCTTCCTCGCAAACTCATAGTACTATGAAATTGTTGTTCCACATGATTAAATATGTAAAAGTTTTAAATGGAAATGAGCTTAAAATGAAATAATACAAGATAAACACACGAGCAACTCATGTCTTACTCTCAGTGTGAAAGCACTCACCAAGTTTTGACAATATCAACATGCTAGTGGTTGCTATAAAAGAGCAGAGTTATAATACAAACAAAACATCTGAAAGAACAAGGGATTTTAGCTGCAAACCGCTAGAGATTTAAGTCTCTTTGGTATTTCCTTTGTTTTAAAGCAACAAGGTGCTCATCAGCAAGATCAATTTTGTAAATAGCGGATAGGGTTTTCTCATTGAAAAGGTTCACAAATTTAAATGAAATCCTCCGACGCGAAATTTATCTGAGAAACCACAACATTGGGGATATAAGTTTTTGTTACAATTAAATAATACATATTCAGCGTGCTTTAACACCCATGTGAATGTTATAGTCAGTAGCACAAACCCCAGTTCTCTTGCAAAAACTATGTCCTCCAAACATATTCATAATTTATACTCTGCACATAATCTCTAAAAATTTTAAATGCAAAGAAGTAGTTTTAAATTTTGTGTCTGCACCCATTATCCTGCACATACCCCATCATCCGCACATCCTTACGAATTCAAAATGTTTCATATCTCTTCATAACATAAACTAATTTTTTAATGTGCAAATGGAGGAGAAACAGTTTACAATAGAAAGGGTGTGTGGACACATGCACGTTCATTAATTAATTTTTTTACCACAAACTTTATTATAAAAAATGCAGACTGAAACAATGCGGAATTCAATTTACGGGAATGTGGAAGCTTTCATTGTCTAGACCTCCACACTCTTCTGCACTTTTCTTCTTTGCACACATGTTCCTATGCACCAATGAAAGTTTATTTTCATAATTAAATTAATTACACATCCATGTAATAAAGTTCCCTCTGCGCTCTCGTTCTCCCGCACATACCTCATCCTCTACACACACTTCATTCCACATACATTCATAACTTTGTGTAACTGTTTTCCTGCACAACTAAATCTGTAAATTGTTTAAATGGAAAATAGTTTAAAATTAATTTCGTCTGTGTGGAATAAAGTTCCATCTGCAATACCATTCTCTCGCACATTCTTATTTCTTTGCACAATGAAACATAATAATATTAATTCGAGATTTTTTTCATAGTTAAATTAATTACACATACCCCGTCCAAAACACAAACTGAAACATCCAACTAATTTAGACTCAATGCACTTTGACCACCAAGTGAATGTTATATTCCCTGGCAATGTGACATCATTGGGCAGAGAAGTAACATAATAGTGTCAATGTTTGAGCACCCACCAACGTCGATTTTTATATTAAGCAAATTTTCACATATGTAATAGAAAAATGTGAAACATTAAGTTTTAACATTAATTTCGTCCGTAGAGAATAAATTTCCCTATGCACCCCCGTTCTCCTAAACACACCATGTCCTCTGCATAGTAAAATCTTTGCACAAGGAAACATAATAATTACGCCGTAAGGCATTCTTATTTGAAAACAACTTCCCTAGATGCCAATGTGTCCATGTATGAGCCATTGGATCAAATGTTAGATGATTGAATGTTTTAGGCCATTACATCCACAAGTAAATAGATAAAATAAAATAATAATAAACTATAAAAACAGCCCATGGTATTGACCCATGGAATTCATGTGGAATATAGTTTATTCAAAGGGCTAAATGAAGATGGCCTAGATCAATCTTGACTTTGGATCTACCAAGAGCCAAGATGGATCAAATGTATTCATATGAAAACTTCTTTTAGAGTGAAAAGAGAATTAATCCATCTCATAAATAATATAGATCTAAACTAACTACTTAATAAAATTATTTTTAATTGTTTATAACCATTATTCTTTTAAAATTTTGCTTAATAAAATGTATCTTAATTTTCATACATCCAAATATACATAGTTTTCCTTGTTCTATATTATTTTTGTTACAACTATTTTATTATTCCAAAAAGACATGGCCTTTCTTGTTATATATTATTTATGTTACAACTGTTTTATTATTCATGAGTAGCATTTCTTAATATATAAAAAATTAAATTAATAATGAAACTTTTTAAAATATGTGAAATTATTTCACAGACGTGATTTATCTTGAGCAATAACGATGAATGTTCATAATTCTCATTTCTTAAATAAGGGTTCTTTTACAAGTTTTATCATAACCTTTCCCTCCATCCAATATATATTGTAGAGTCTTCTGAAGAAGAGTGTATTCTAGTTTATAACCAAATCCACAATCAAAGAAAATGGCTAGGGATTTTACAAAGTATTAGTTTGTAACCTGATCCACAATCAAATAAAATGGCCAAGGATGTCACAAGTTATCATTCACACAGTGATCTATTGACGTTCTCATTTGAAATGGAACCAATATATATTGTAGAGTCTTCTGAAGAGAGAGTGTATTCTAGTTTATAACCTGATCTACAATCAAAGAAAATGGCTATGGATTTCACAAAGTATTAGTTTGTGACCTGATCCACAATCAAAGAAAATGGCTAGGGATGTCACAAGTTATCATTCACAAAGGGATCTATTGATGTTCTCAGTTGAAATGGATCATATTAGATGCATGGTGGCAAGAGACACTAAAAATTCAAAATAGATATCTACTATGACATCCATATTCTCTACAAACCATCCAAATTTCCCATCTTATATAACAGTTTCTAACAATAACTGCTTAATTTACTCTCTAATTTTTGAAACCCCCACCCATGCTGGGGAGATCAGAGTGTAAAATCAAATGTTCCTGTGGTTTTTTTAAAGGGTTCATAAACAAAACAGACAATGATAAAGTCAATACTGTGGTATAATAACTCATTTTCGAATCATTGTGACAAACGAAACATCACATTAGATCACAAAATATATCTAATGATATAAGTATTTGAGATGATAACAATGTTTTGGAGCATGATAACTAGGTGAAAACCAAAAATAAGTTTTAGCCACAAGAAAAAAAATCACAACTCACAGAATATATCCAAGGTTGCAATGAACCCCATACATAGTGATGGACATCATGGGAATTTTAGTGAACATAGAACACCACCCTAAAAATTATATACTCTTGATCAATTTAGAATAACCTAAGATGTCTAGATTGGATGCTGAGGTGGGTGGTACAATAATGGAGGATGCTTCTTAAAGGGTAAGGGAATTTAGATACTCTATCCTTCCACCAAAGCTATAAAAAGTAAGACTTGTAGATTATAGTTTTGCAAAATTGAAACTATGTGATTAATAATAAGTTACAAACATTAGGTATTTTAAAAGGTATTTAAAAATTAATAAGAGGAAGGTACATGAGGGCCATGGTAATTAATACGATTCTTTGTACTATTTTTATTTAAAATAGTAATTTGTATTTTTAGTTTTTTAAATGAATATTGTTAAATGTGTTGTAATATTTTTATTTAAAATAGTAATTTATATTTGTATTTTTTAAATGAATATTGCTATTTGTGTAATTGAGTAAAATGTATTAGATTGATATTCCTAAATTTAAGATATTTATTTAAAAAATTCAAAAGTATGGTAGAGTTTTATTAAGCTTTGAGTCTAGATGTGCAAAGAATGAATCTATCTCAAGTCCCAAAAAGAAGATTCTCATGTCCAAACAAGATTTTTCTTTCTCTTCTTATTCTGGCTTGCACCTTGACACTCCTCACCTCCTCCTGCACAAATTTAAACTATGAGGCACAAGGTATTTTTTGTAGATAGGAACATTAGATATGATAAGACAAATGTGATACTCTATCGTAATTTTCTCTACAAATTTGATGGCAACTATTTTCTAAATGTTGAAAATTTCATGGTTAATGTAGTATAAGCTACTTGAAAAATTACAGTCTTGTATACAAGATCAAGAAAGCTATGCCTAATATCCAACACCATAGAGCAAGACATGTTCACCAGTTCAACATTTTCCTATGCCCAATATCCAACACCATAGAGAAAGACATGTTCACCAATTCAATAGTTGCTTCCAGATCTCTCTCAGTGCTAGAGTCGTTTTCTCAATAAACTTGTTTTTACTGCTCTTGAACTGATGAAAGCCATCATTGTTTCATATAGGAGCATTTAGTTCTGATAAGAAAATTGTGATACTGTCTATTATCCCTTTTTACTTTTTTAATGATTCAATTAAGATTAATGTTTGTATGTTGTCATGAGGAGATTTCTTGTTTTTCATGTCAATTACCTTTTATAACTCTAGGAGGTTCTTAATATTTCCTTTGTTTCTAATAAATGGAACTCAATTATATATTTCAAAATATGATTAGGCAAGAGAATTTTAGGATTATAATTTTATTTTTTTGTCGAAGTTGACAATGTGAATTTTTATTTACCTAAAGTTGGCTCCCATATTCAATACCTCCCCATGGCGTTTGAAGATAATAAGTAATGGAAATTAAATCACATATAAAACAAATAATTTATACATCAAAAAATCAGTTCTATATATTATAGTAGTTCTCGCTTGAGCAATATTTCAATTTGGCATTCAATTATTTATTAATAATTTTTTTTTACTTAGTAGGGAGTACAATAATTTTGTAATCAAATAATAGGAGAAAACATATTAACAATATAATTTATTTGACTAAATGGATGTGTTTAAAATAGTTTAATAAGAAACTAGATTTGTAATTATAAAATATAAAACTATAACTTAAAATTGTGAAATTACTTTGTATTTTTTTGTTTTTATGTATATAGAGAAAGAATAAACCAAGTTTGGAGTTAAGAAAATAAACCATAACATAAAGAACAATATCTCCTTCCAAAAATGTCTCCACATTAATAGGACATTCACTTTCTTGTATACCAAGACTATTGTTATTCATATACAATATACAATTTCTGACAAGCGTGAAATTAGCCTTTGGATATGTAGATGAACTTGGAGTAAACTCTATTCCTGTTAATAAAAATTCTCTTTATTTACATCTATGCTAGATAGATTGTACTTGAATGTATTTAAAATATCTTATTTGAGTTACATGATCATTTCATGCTAGTTTCAGAGGATTATTAATCACCAAAGGATTTTCACCCCCAATTTCCTATTTCAATATCTATAACAATTTTTTTTATATATGTGAACATATTATGTTGGTTTATATATATGTTTTCACCTACAATTGCCTATTTCAATATCTTTAACAAAATTTTCTGGTTGATAACTCTTATCATCAATATCATTGAAACCTCCACAACCTGCTTCCATGGAAGAAAAAAATGTCTTTCATTCCTTCACAATGGCTCCTTCTCTGCAACAACTTATTTCTTCTAGGCTACTCTTTCCTATGCTATTTCCTTATGGCGTTTCTTTTGCAACATGTGGTGCAATTGCTAGTAATAATCATTCGAGATTTATTCATAGTTGAATTAATTAAAGATCCATTTTCACCCTCGTTCTCCTGCATATACCCTATCCCGCGCACATCTTTCATTTTGCAAATATTCATAGCTCTATGCAACTACTCTCATGCACAGCTAAATCTGTAAAAGTTTTAAATGCAAAGAAGTTTAAAATCAATTTTTCACTACGGAATAAAGTTCCCTCTGCACCCTCATTCTCCCGCACACACTTTGTCCTCTGCACATTAAAATCTCTACACAAGGAAACATAATAATATTAAGAAGTTTAAAATTAATTTCGTCATTATGCAATAAAGTTCTCTTTGCACTCTAGTTCCCTCACACAATAAAAGCTTTGCACAAGGAAACATAATAATATTAATTTGAAATTTACCTAGCCCCACTCCTACCTATGCAAAGGACATGTAATCAAGCCAAGCATCATTTGGAAGAGCACAAACATAACAGTGTCAATGTCAAAGAACTAACCAACAAAATAATCACTCATAAATTTATTTTTATTTTTATTTTATACAAAAAAATTATGTTTCATCACAACTCCCTCAACCAATAAAAAATTAAAAATAAATATCTTTTTATTATAAAAAAATAAAATAAACCTTTTCTAAAACTTTTATTAAAATTACTAAAACACAACCAAATAATACAAGTCACAAAAATCAATACTATACTCACTCACTAGGCAAAGACTAATAATTAAGTAAATAAATACACCTTATATTTTTTTTAAATAAACTAATAATAAATACACCTTATATTTTTTTAAATAAACTAATAATTAAGTAAATAAATACCCATGTTTTACCTTTAAATAAAATCAATATAACTGCATTTTTAATATTTATGTTTTATTAAATTTATTATTTTTAATAATATTTTATTATTTTACTTTTAATTATTTTTCCCGTATTGGCCAACCTAAAAAGTGACTTGATATAAATGCACGCACTTAATGTTTTTCGCATTTGCACATGTACAACATTTTTCAGTGTTCATTATTTTTAACATCATTCATTTCTCTTTTATCTTTATTTTTTTTTTTTTTGTTTAATTTCGGAGTCATTCAATTTCACCAGTTGATTAATTAATAGTTATATCTTATTTGAATATTATGCGATGTAATAAATTTCTGTACAACGATCAGTTGCTCTAGGTTTAACACGTAAAAGTAATCAGCTTGCGTTTTTCATCAGCTGTGCATAGTAGAGAATAACGGGCATTCCACGACAATTCAAACAAATAATACATTAGAAACCTTTTTATTACACATAACATTCATCTTAGCTGGAAATTGACAAAATCATGGTATTAAGTAGGTACATAAATCATCATTGTTGTAAATGTGTGGCACTTGTAAATTTCACCACAAACATAGAAATACATTTTCATCCTCTTTGAAGTTGGAGTAGGAGTAGGAGTAGAGTATATTTTAGGAATATTTTAAAATTTGATATATAAGAATAAAGTGAATTTAATTTAGTTTTATTTATAATTTTAAAATATTCTCAAAATTTACTCTTCAAATAATAAAGTCTATTTTGTCTATGATTTTGAAATATTCTTAAAATTTACAATCTAAATAATTAAGATTTTAAAATATTCTTAAAATTCACTTCCTGTTCGAAACAGTTTAATTTATATAAACAATAAAATTCAAAGTTCAAATCTCCCATACATCATGCTAAAGAGAAACCGAAAAAAAAAAAACATTTATCTTAAATCAATTCCCATCTAAAATCAATTCCTATTTAGTGGCTGAGTTCAATAACCTTTGCTGCAACATAGACCTTAATAAACAGACATACCAAATAAGTCTTTTTTAGACAATTAGGCATGCCATTGATGATTTTTTTTTTCATCTGAAGGTTTCTTCGCATCTGGAGCAGGTTTCGGGTGTACATAGTCTAGCTCAGGATCAGACTATAAAACCCAGTAGAAACCAAACTTTCCTACTAACCATTAACAACCTTTACACATACTATTGATGATTTTTCTTTTCATCTGAAGATTTCTTCACATCTAGAACAACTTTCTGTGTACATAGCATACTCCAGAATTAAAAGACCCAATGAAAATCAAACCGCCCCACTAACCATTAACAGCCTTTACCACGGAAGATACAAATCCCAGTAGAGGAGCGGGCTTCGCAATGCACGTGGGCTGTTCCTCGCCTGCAAGTATCACACACAACCTTTCGCCATCACAATCTCCGGGACTTTCCACAATTATCGTCGGCGTTGTCTGCGTAATTTCAATAATATTGTGGGCGGCGCCTTCATGGGCCGAGTTACCTTGGCTGACCCCCCTGTGGCGAGTATGGTACATGATGCACAAGATCAAGTGCACGGCCAATATCAGCACCACCACTATTAGCACCGCCACCGAATACTCTTTTGCAGATATTTCACCTTCGGAGTTGAGTGAACTCCGGGGAGACGCAGCGGGCATTGCCATTCGTCAAGGCTTGTAATATCATCTCCTCTGTGGCATAACCATGGCGTTCAGATTTTTGGACAAACGTAGCTGAAAGGAGAGAAGAACAGTATGGGCTTCGTAGAGAAAAACTGAGCTATTTTAGCAGAGAGGAGTTCGATGTCGATTGTTCGAACAATGCAGCGAATTCTGTGAACAGAGCTGAAGACCTGTGGGAGATTTATTTGGTATTTGGTCGAATACACCAGCGCGTCTTTCTTTGGGTATCTTCTTACTGAAGAAATTCGAGTGTTTCTTTTTAAAAGGAAGTCCCTTGTGTGTTTTCTCAGCTTCCTCTTTAGATTTGCTTCAGCGGGCCATATATCAATATATTAGTCAAAGGCATTAGTTCTGATATGATGGGTCTGAGCTCCAAAATGAGGGCAAGGGATAGCAGGGATAGAACTTTGACAAAGAAGGTGCAAGGATTACAATTTAGAAAGGTGCATGTCAGAGGTGTAAAATTTTAAAAATGAAATATGTAATATATATATATATATATATTAAATTTAATTTAATTATATAGAATAAATGGTTGTTAAATTTATATTTAACCACTATTTAATTTATATATAATTTTAAATAAATAAATTTTAATATTTAATTTTAACTATTATTAAAAATATAATATGAATATTTTCTGAGTTAAATTTTTGTCATTTATTTATTAATTATTGATAATTAAATTTGATGAAGTGAAAATAGATTTTTCAATAACATTTAGTTAATTTTGTTAAACAATTTAATTTATAATAAATTTTAAAAATAATTTAATTTAGAATTAATTTTAAAAATAATTATGATTTTGAAAATAAATCAACAACATTTATAACTACTTAGATGGTGTTATAGTCCTATATGATGATATGCTAATGTATTTGTTTGTCTTTGTACATATGTGCTTGCAGATGAAATCAAAAGTAAATTTTAAAAATTTTGATATATTAGATATGTATTTTGAGTGGGCCTGATGTTCAAGACTATGTGTTTCCTCCAAAAAGGTTATAGGTTCAAAACTAGAGGGGGAGTATGTAGAGTATGTATGTCTATCTAGACTTATGGGTTACTTGTCCCATAAACAAGAGGAAACACAACTTTTGTAATATAATGTAAAATTTTTATCTTACAATAATTTAAAATAGAGTACTTCTGGCCTTTTGGTATTAAAGTGAACACAACTTTTTTAGCATAATATGATCTTTTTTATCTTACAATAATTTAAAATAGAGTACTTGTGACCTTTTGGTATTGATTGAAACAATAAATTAATAAATAAATCAAAATAAAAATTAAATAATATCTAATTTAATTAAATGATAATAATGTCAAGTGGGTGTAGCTATGGCATGAAGAGATGCTCTTATCTTCCCTGCCTCTCATGAAAGATAAGACACTCACTCCTTGAGAGTAATTTCTACAAAGAGCATAATATGGTGTTTTATCTTACAATAATTTAAAATAGAGTACTTGTGACATTTTGATATTGATTAAAACTTTAAATTAATAAATAATTAATTAAAAAAAAAAACAAAGTAGAAACAAATTTAAATAACAGTTAATTTAATTAAATGATAATAATGTCAAGTGGGTGTAGCTCTCGTGTAGCTCTTATCCTCCTGGCTTGATTCGACCTATGGTCAAGACTATGTGTTTCCTCCAAAAAGGTTATAGGTTCCAAAACTAGAGGGGGAGTATGTAGAGTATGTATGTCTATCTGAGCTTATGGGTCACTTGTCCCATAAACAGAAGAAACACAACTTTTAAGTAATATAATGTAAAATTTTTATCTTACAATAATTTAAAATGAAGTATGGCCATTTGGTATTAAAGTGAACACAACTTTTTTAGCATAATATGATCTTTTTTATCTTACAATAATTTAAAATAGAGTACTTGTGACCTTTTGGTATTGATTGAAACAATAAATTAATAAATAAATCAAAATAAAAATTAAATAATATCTAATTTAATTAAATGATAATAATGTCAAGTGGGTGTAGCTATGGCATGAAGAGATGCTCTTATCTTCCCCGCCTCTCATGAAAGATAAGACACTCACTCCTTGAGAGTAATTTCTACAAAGAGCATAATATGGTGTTTTATCTTACAATAATTTAGAATAGAGTACTTGTGACTTTTTGATATTGATTAAAACTTTAAATTAATAAATAATTAATTTAAAAAAAAAAAAACAAATTAGAAACAAATTTAAATAATAGTTAATTTAATTAAATGATAATAATGTCAAGTGGGTGTAGCTCTCATGTAGCTCTTATCCTCCTGGCCAAGTTCCAGCCTCACCGCTCCTTCGGAGTAATTTCTACATGAAAGAAAACAAGCTCACTTCTTGGAGTAATTTCTACATGAAAGATAAGAGGCTCACACTCCTTGAGAGTAATTTCTACTCCAGCCTAGATCCATCTTAACTCCAGATCTATCAAGCCTCGGGAGGGATCAAATATCTTGAGGTGAAAACCTCTTTTTTGAGTGCAAAACTTGAGGAAAGCTTTGCACCTCAAGAGATTTGATCCCTCTCGGCTCTTGATAGATCTGGAGTTAAGATGGATCTAGGTTGGTTTCAGTTGTGTGCGTCCAAAGAAAATATATCGATAATATGAGCAACATATGATTAATTTTATCAATAATATGTAAATACATATAATAGTAATATAACCATTTTAAATATGCTAAATATGTCTGAGATTTATCAAGTCATTTTAATTTTAAATTTGCTTAGTTACATTAGTTTGTTGAGATGATAGATAATATAAACTACATTTAATGATGAAAAATGATGAAATAAATTTTTTGAATGCAAAGTGGCACTATAATAATATTGAATGATAGAAAATATGAATAATAAGAATATAGTCAATTACAAATAGTCTTCATTGTGATCAATCTAAAACTATTTTCTTCTACTATTCTTATTGTCAGGCTTGTTAGCTTTGTCATATTTTCATATCGATTATATGAAAAGGACACTTGAAATCGTAAACTATTTAAATATTTAGCTCGAGCTGTTGTAGTGAACATCATAACTTGTCTCTCTTGCTCTCAAATATTAATAAGTTTAATTACAATAACACAAAAGTCAACGCACAATGTCAATATTTTTTTGTGCTTGCACTAAAATAAATGCACGCTATTAATCCAATGACTTTAAAATTAATGTACCATCATACATCCAATTACATCAAATCAGAAACCAACATATACACTTAAATCAATGCATCTAATGCAAGAAATAAAATGAGATTAGAAAACAACATCTACACTTAAATCAATGCATCTAATGCAAGGAATCAAATAGGATTAGAAATCAACATCTACACTCAAATCAATGCATCTATTGCAAGTAAGCAAATAAGATTAGAAACCAACATCTACATTGAAATCAATGCATCTAGTGCAAGTAAGAAAATAGGATTATAAAACCAACATCTACACTGAAATCAATGCATCTAGTGCAAGTAAGAAAATAGGATTATAAAACCAACATCTACACTGAAATCAATGCACAGATTGCAAGAAATCAAATAGCATTATAAATCACCATTTACACTTAAATCAATTCATTTAGTGCAAGCAATCAAATAGGATTAGAAATCATCTATATTGAAATCAATGCATCTAGTGTAAGCAACCAAATATTATTAGAAATCAGCATCTACATTGAAATTTAGTGCAAGCAATCAAGTAGGATTAGAAATCATCTACATTGAAATCAATGCATCTAGTGCAAGTAATCAAATATAATTAGAAATCAACATCTACACTAAAATCAATGCATCTAGTGCAAGCAATCAATAAGATTAGAAATCACCATCTACACTAAAATCAAAGCATCTATTGCAAGGAAACTTCTTCCCTCTCTCCCCCCTCCATATATATATATATATATATATATCCCTCCATCTCTCCTTCTTTGTATCTTTATCACCCCCCAAACAAGCACGCTCTCTCACTCCATATCTATCAATCTCTTTGTCCCTCCCTCCCTGTAACCATCTATCTCTTCTTTCTCTTCACCTTCCATCTATATCTCTATCTCCCTTTGCCTCTCTATATCAACCCAAAAACATACACTCTCTTTCTCCAATCTATCTATCCATCACTCCTTCCTCCTCTCTCTCTCTCTCTCTCTCTCGCTCTCTCTCCCCCTCTCTCTCTTCCCTTTACCTGCCTCTCCCCTGCTTCTATCTCTCTTCCCTCCTGTTATCCTCTCTCTCCATATTCCTTATCACTCCCTCTCTCTCCCTCTCCACCTTTCACTCTCGGTCTTTCTTCTTACCTCCCTCTCTCTCCCCTCCATCTCCATCTCTTTTTCCCTACCTCTCTCTCTCTCTCTCTTCTGCTTCCAACTTTGTTACTATATTCCTCTCTCTCTCCTTCGTTGTCTCTTTATCTCACCCCCAAACATACACACTTTCTCTCCATCTCTCCTTCTTTGTATCTTTATCTCACCCCCAAACATACACACTCTTTCTCCATCTCTCCTTCTTTGTATCTTTATCTCACCTCCAAACATACACACTCTCTCTCCATCTCTCCCTTGTCACTCTGTCTCTCTCTCCACTTTTAACGTCAAGGTTAATAATGTTTTTTTTTTCATGGTATTAATAATAATTTGTTCCATGGGATTTGGCCCATAAGCTTCATATATAATTAGATGTTGATTTCTAATCCTATTTGATATATTTTTATTTATTTACCTTACCTCTTTATGCCTCTTTTATATTTATTTATTTACCATACCTCTTTTATAAATATGGTATTTGGCCCATAAGCTTCACCTAAATCAAACCTATTTTTTGAGTTTTTGTAAATATAAAAGAGGTTTATGGAGTAGATATAAAAAGAGGTTTTATTTATTTACCATACCTCTAGACTCTAGTTTATTTATATTTTTATTTATTTACCATACCTCTGGTTTATTTATATTTTTATTTATTTACCATATCTTTTTGGAGTAACTATAAAAAGATGTTTTATTTATTTACCATACCTCCGGTTTATTTATATTTGTATTTATTTTTAATTGTTTATTTATATGGTTATGTAAGATATTGTTTAAGTTAACATTATTTATATTTTATTTTTAAAATTTTCTTTAGCTTTTTACACATCTCTCCATGAAAGATAATTGACTCACTCCTTGGGAGTAATTTCTACATGAAGGATAACAAGCTCACTCCTTGGGAGTAATTACTACATGAAAGGTAAGAGTCTCACTCCTCGAGAGTAAGTTCTACCAAGAGCATAATATGATGTTTTTATCTTACAATAATTTAAAATAGAGTACTTGTGACCTTTTGATATTGATTAAAGCTTTGAATTAATAAATAAATAAAACAAAATAGAAACCTCTCCAGGTTCCAGCCCCACGGTCTCCTTGGGAATTTCTCACTCCTTGGGAGTAATTTCTACATGAAAGATAAGAGGCTCACTCTTTGAGAGTAATTTCTACAAAGATATGAGGCTCACTTCTTGAGAGTAACTTCTATATGAAAGGTAAAAACTCACTCTTTGGAAGTAATTTCAACATGAAAGATAAGAGGTTCATCCCTTGGGAGTAATTTCTACATGAGAGATAACCTACTCACTACTTGGGAGTCCTACATGAGTTTTTCTAGTGAAATCTTCTTTTATATTTAGTTATTTTTGCTAAATAGCCTTATTACAACAAATAATTATTTTTAATTTATTAACTTGATTAGTTTATAATTAATTAGAGAATAATTATAATAATATTAAACATGTGAAAAACAAATATAATTATAAAAATGGTATATCTTCAATCTATATAATGGCATGTTTGTGTATGTGTTTATCTTTATATACACATATGCTTGCAAAAATAGATTAGATGAAATGTAAAAGCACAATGGCATGTTTGTGTATGTGTTTATCTTTATATACACATATCCTTGCAAAAATAGATGAGATTAAATGTAAAAGCTAAAAAAATTGATATGGTAGGCACTTCTCATTTGTATTTTTTAAAGTGAACACAATTGTGTAGCATAATATGATTTTTTTATCATGAAATAATCTAAAATAGAGTATTTGATTTTTCCTTATCCATTGAAATTTAGGCCCAATAAGAAGAAAAAATATTGTTTCTTGAAACAAATTCAAAAAATAGTTAATTTAATTAGTTGTTAATATTGAGTGAAAAAAAAATTTTGAAATAAGTGTAAGTTTCAAATAATTACTGGATGGGTTGATAATACATAGTTCTAACATGTGGCAAGGGAAGGTGAGCAAGGTGGCAAAGGTGGATTGACGCATGGTGGAGCACATGAAAGTGGTGAAGGCTCATTATAACTCTGCATAGCATGCCCTATATGAGCGCCCTCAGGTTGAAAAACACTAACGGACCAAACCAGGGACGTATCTTGTCTAGTTGGTGCCTTGGGGGGGTACATGTCAACAATACCTCCCATGGGGTTGAAGCTTGAATTTGTTCCATGCCAAGGAGAATCTCCATGGATGCAATATCATATTTGATGAAGGAAACAACATGCTAGCATAATGGTATGTGGATAATTCAATTCATTCACTCATGAGGTATTTCTACTATAGGGAGGATTTTCGAAATTTATTAGTAATAAGGTTTTTTGGGCTCTATTTCACTTGTTTCCACCTCAGCATCCACGAGAGTTGTGAGTTACATAGAGGGAGCTTGTGGATGATGGGAGGTTGTGTTAGGGTCCCGTGATTTGGTTGATTAGCAAGCCAAATAACAGTGTAATATCAAACCAATCTTTCGAGTCCGAGGACCTAGCCTTCCTGGACTCAGAGAGTGCTCTCTCTATATGTGTAAAGGATATCTGTATGTTTTGCTTATTGTGTTCTGATTTTAGGCTAGTTATGAAGTAGGTTTTTTGGTTTTGGTTTTTGGGTTGTGAGGGATGAAACTGATCAAAGATATAAGATAGGTAAAAAGATGTCAGATCAACTGGGCTATGGGGTCGAAAATGTCAAGAAAGCTATCAGACGGTGATACAAGGCTGTTGAAGGGCCGATTTGATTCGAGGTAGAAAGGATATTTGGGCAAAATGGAACAAAATGGACATCAAGTTTGTGAACAACAAAGGTTTTCAAGCATAACTACTTTAATAGCAGACATCAACATGGTAGGGAAAACCATTAATCATGAGAAATGTAACTATAAGCTAATTAATACATAGAAATAAACATTCAAGCCATGCATAGAGATATATCACCCTCTAACCTTGGGAAATGGCTATCAGACTTTGGGGAAAACACTTAAGACGGACAAAAAACTCAAAACACTATGCCGGAACGCCTAAACACAGTACTTTAAGTTATTGGGCACTTTGAAAACAAGATTTGAATAGTCTTAGACAAAGGGCTAGATCAGAACTAGGCCTCCTTGGTTCAACAAAATGATAAACTAATCAGTCAAAGAGAAATTTCATGGATGGAGCTATAACTAGCCATAGGTAAGCAGGGCATACCGTAAATCATACTTAGCATGTATAAAACCATGAATGAAAATAAACAACAATATCCTTAAGTTATTAAAGAGCAATTAAGAATTCTTTAATGTGACTAAGGAAGAGGAAAACATGAAAGCTATGAAGAAACAGGAAATTTGAGGTGCCTCCAAGGGCATGTCTCAAATTTGTTCTCTACTGATCTATAGCAAGCAAGAAACATGTATTCATGAATGAAAACTAGAAGACAAAACAAAGAAAGAGACACTATACCATTCTACCAAGTCATGGAATCCAACAACGATCCTCTTTCATCATCCAAGAACATCCAAGAGGCAATCCAAAAGCATGAGACAAGTATTTCTTCCAAAGATTATATGACCATATATTGCTTCTATCATCAAGTTCAACCTTCTATTACAATGAATCCTCTTGTAATAGGCCAAAGAGGAGGAAAACCAACCAAGGCAACTAGCTAGCCATTGGTTCAAAATAAATATCTAAACTTGTCCTTGAGGCTTTGTAAAGCCCAAGGCACAAAATATCTCATAAAATATCTAAAAAATGCTAAAAGATGGAATTAAATTGACTTTTCATAACTTCTCATGTGCAAAAATAGCTAAACACAAATGAGGAAAAAGCAGTTTTTAAAGGTTCAAATTTTACAAAAATACTCAAAATTTACATCAACAAAAGGTCCCCTGACTTGCCATCAACTTTTGGCAGCCTTCCCGATGTCAAAACGAGGCTCATGATAGCTCGTTGGAAAGCGCTGAGTGTCTACTTTCTGGAGAAACTAAAATTTCCTCAATATGATGCCTGGAAGTCCCCCAAAAATAGGACTGTGTGTAAAAAACCAGAAAATAAGGTCTGCTGATAGAGCGGGCAGAGTGTGGAAAAAGTGGGCATTTTTTGCCATTTCGGAGGAGTGAATGATCTTCAAATGTCTTGAAAATTGTTGAGTGTGTGATCCTGAAATTATGGCATCCAATGATACCATTCTCCTCCTTTGACGATCCCCCAAACTGAAATGGCGAAGCCCATGAGTTTTGGGCAAAAACCCAAAAATGCCAAAAAACCAAAACATGTCAAAAATCACCCAAAATCGGTGAGCATGACCCTCAAGGGTTTCCAGAAACATGCTGTGAAGCAGAGGCCAAAATCTAAAGTCCTGATGTTTCCTTTCTCACTTTCCATGCTGGGCGCTTCCCTTTAACCTCCTTGAGCTTGTCTTGGGCAACCTTTAACTTGCGCGGGGCAAACTGATTTAACTTTTTGTAATGCTTCGTCATTCTCCTTTGAAGGTCTAGATCCCTGTTTGCCTCCTCCAATTCCTCTCTAAGTGGTCATTGACTCTCTCAAGCCATGCTTGGGAGGCATCTTGTCTTGGATGCGCTTCAGCAAAACCAAACTGCTTCAAAAGTTCTTGAAATGTCTTCTTTAAACAAAACTCTTCCTCAACTATCAATCATTGTTTGATAAGGCAAAAATGGTTTCAAATGTTGTGTAAAATTTTTTCTTTGGTGTTAGGTCCCTGCTCATCCAAAAACCATGTTCTTTATCTTTGCATGCCAATCAACAAACAGTTTTAAGAATAAGCATACAGTCAATTTAAAAATACATACATAGTCAAATGATTTTCTGAGCTTGGATAAGGTCATAGAGTTTCTGGTGTTTCTGATGTGGGCACAAAAGGACCTGTAGTAGTTTAAACAATCAAAACTCCTCTTGACCAAAACACTGCCCCTGTATTCACTGTTCTTCATACAGAGTTTGACAATACCTCCAAATGCAATGGTAGCTTCACTTACTGACTTTGCTTCATGGAATGAAAGAGCAAACATTATTTTTCTCATTTTTAACACATAGAGGAGACTTTTGAAATGACAAAAACGCTCATACAATAATTACTGCTACTCAAAAATAGACCCACTGTTTCACCCTTCAAAACCCTGTGTTTCTCCTTTTAGACAGTGCCTTCACCTTTCAATACTGTTTGAGGGCAGTTTGTGAGGTTTTTTAATCACCAATAGGAACCTATCATTTTGTTATACTCACTGTTGGTCAATCACAACTATTTCAAATCCGGATCTTTAAACAAAACAAAAACCCCCCTTAACACTGTCTTCAATAATGCACACAGCTGACAGAGTTTTAAATTTGTGCCACAGCAATTTGGATGTCTTAAACGCTTGACCACCCCCCTTAAAACACGATGGAAATCTTTGCTTGAGAGTTGGAGTGACTGTGGGATTTGTTTGGAGGCCTCTTGACCACTGGATTCATGCGTGGCGCGTTGGAAGGAGAGAACGTCGCGCAAAACATAGTAGGGTCCTTGGGTCACTTGTCGAGCCCTTGTGAACCACTTGTCGAGCCCTCGTGACTGTATACAGTTGTCACAAGGCCTATAGGTGCACCACGCGATAGTTCGCAAACTCCGTAAAAAATGCGCTCAAACGCGCCGCGCGGTTGTACAGGCGCGCCGCGCAACCTTAAGCCCAAAAAAGCTTTGTTTTTTCGATCACAACTTCTTTCTTCGGTCTTGTAGACAACAAGAGGAGTTTTGCTTGTACTTGGGAATTTGCAAATTGGATCGACAATAGTCCCTAACCCTTTTGAAAGAAAACAAATCTGAGACCTTCTCACGTTCACTTGGTGGAGGTTTTGAAGACTTTTTGGAAAGCTTTTAACTCCTCTTTGCACCAATTTTTGATAAAAAGGTGAAGTTTGATTTTTGAAAAAGTAGCATAGTGAGAACTTTGCTTTAGGTAAAAAATATTTATTTAGGAGTTTCAAATCTCCTACACTACATTTTCACTATGCTTTATTTAAACGAGAAAATTTTCCACTGCTGACCCCTTTTAGTGTCATTTTCAACATGTAACACTTGCTCGACAATACACCAATGAGTTATGAAGCACCTTTGCCATTTTGCAAGGAGGTGGATTTACCCTTTTTAAAACCCAATCTGACATTGTTTGCTCTTGATGATTTGGAGTTAATGATGCCCACTGTGAAACTGATTTCAACTGTTAGGTGTCCTTTAAGCTCATCTTCTGACTTTGACCCTTTTTCATAAGGGACTACCTTCCTTTGTAACAGTGGCATGCATATATTGATTCATTGAGTTCCAGGACCTGAAACACATGTCACGATCTTTCTTGCACTTTTATGACCCTGTATACCTATTTGCAATGCCTTTTTGGGGAAAAGCTAAACTCAAGTTCCCTTTGTCTACTTATGATGAGTAATTTGAAAAACATTCTCTCATGAACAGGAAGATGAGTACCCTTTGACAAATATTTACCATCACTGGCCTGTGTCATGACCTGTCCTTTAATCATCAGCAAAGTTGTTTTAATTGGGCTCCAGACTGCCTTTTTGAAAGAAACCTTGATAAGATACAAGTTTAACCTCTTGGATCACAGTGGTACCCATGCTTTCCTTCTTTGTTTTTTACATCATTTCTCTATTTCAACTGTCTCCTATTGTGTTCACAATTTGTCTATCGCTCGTTGAATATTCTAGAATTTATCACCGCTTCGTCTCCTAAGCATGAATGAGTAATAGCCTTTTCACTTGGAAAGCGTCTGATGTTCTTCAACCTTCTGTCTCAGCCATAAGAAGGTTGTCTGATGAACATATTGATGGTGTTTCCTCTTATACATGATGACAGAAGTTAGTTGGCGCCCAAGACTATTTGACTCCTTTGGACATCTATTTTAACAATATTTCTTCAATGATGCTGAACCAATTAGCTTCTTATTGTAGCTCAAATAATAATGAAACTCATGCAAACAACTCTTTGAATCCTGCTGCTTTACCTCTGCTTTTAATCATCATTTTCATGCAGAGACTTTCATTTGTAGTCTTACTGTGCTTCAGAGTTTATCTTCTTAGTTAGTGAAAAGCTTTAAAAACAGACTTTACCTTTGGCCCTCTGCTTATAGATGAAGGAGGCGCTCCAGTCTTCAAACCCTCTGCTTATAGATGAAGGAGGTTTTTCAGTCATGTTATATCATCAGCCCTGTGACAGTGCTATTTTTCCTTTACTGTCCTTTCAGGCTTTGAATGTGATCGCAAGAGCTTAATGAAAAAACTCTATGCTCTGTGGCTGCATCCCAGGCTCAAGATCACATTGAGAAGCAACTGTCTTCTCATGTGGAGCCAAAAATTGTCTTCTGAGATGCTGGTATGTCTTTGTCCTTGAAAGATCCATTTAAAACACTGTAAAAAAAAACACCTAGAATCAGTTTGATTTATGGTCCATGTATTGCTGAGACTTGAGGGTGTATTAGTGGCATGACCTATGGCTGTAACCAACCTTTTTTGCAGAATGGGAAGGTCTGTTATGACTGGTCAATAGCATATGGAGGTTTTTTGGCTCTTGGATAGTTCGCCAAGGGAGAAATTCTTAAAGCGCCACTTCCTAACTTAGGGGAGACTGTTTGGATAGATTTGGATTGTTTCTTTAGAGCCTATGGGCAAACTAGTATGGTTGAGGCTAGGTAGGATTTGATAATGAGGTAGCATCTCGTCATGGGCGGGCTGAAAGGTAAGAGGGAAAAAAAAAATTATGGGTATTTTTCAGCTGGCAAATTTGACAAATTTTTAGATCAGCTGCTAGAAAACTTGGCTGTTACAACTAGTCATCACCAACAAGTGAAAAATACTGATGACTAACGGGTTGGTTTGAGCAAACCTTAAGAGCACATGACTTCAAAATTGTGGCACCAACTCATTGCAGGCATAACAAATGGAATAAGCTAATGTCTAAATGTAGCGTTGTAGCTCAAATTAGAGAGACGAGGTGAAGCATGTAACATGAGTGGAGCAACATCTAGAACAAGCTCATATACGATTTGTTTACATGTGCCTCGTGGAGGGAAAAGTGGCCATTAATAAGGTAAACATGAAATTATAATGATTATGGGAAAACATGGACTTAGAGTGGCTTTTAGCAGAGACACCAAGCTGACTGTATGACCCTAGAAACACTCGAACTAGGGAAACAAGGTACTTCAGGCTAACATAAATATATTGGAGCATGAAATCCATGGTCACACAGGCCACTGCACTAGAGAGGGTTGAAATCGTAGAGCTAAAGGAAGAGCTTTCAATCTTTGAAGGAAATTTTGACGCCTTTATCAAAGGGATCTTACAGTTTTCCATATTAATTAAAGGTCCAACAAGAAAGTGAGAGTGTGCTAAATACGGGGATGGATCATGGGTCTCAAAAGGGTCCTAGTAAACTCCTACTCTAGTCCCAAAGGACCCTCTCCCACAAACTATTCGGTACTCCAAGTTTGACAATTTTAGTTTCTATTAAGGAGTTAATTCCAAGCCCTCCCCTAGAATGTTACCCCTCCTCTCATGAATTTTAGTTTTATTTTTGTTTTAGTTCTTATAAGTTATAGTACCGAGCATGAAGAGATAGGGATAAGCTTTGTTGTAGCAAACAACCAGACTAACTATAAAGAATTTTTTATGTTTAGATTTTTCTAGTTTTTTATTCTTCTTATAGCTTTTAATATTTTTTTCCTCTACCAATATGGACTTTTTGGAAAACTTAGATTCTCATAGAGGAAAATTATTTTGAACACTCTAAAAAAACTTACATTCTATGGTACTAAATCTCCCTATACTTTACAATTTTGTATATTCTAAAATATTCATACTCCATGTACTTTACAATTTTGTATATCCTTTTATATATATATAATTTATTTTTCATATTAAAAATATTTTAACAATGTAAAACTAAATTCAAAATTTTTAATATATTACATTTATTTTTAAATTTAAAAAAATTATATATGTAAATTAAGTTTGTTGCTAAATATATTAAATTTATTTATATATATTTTTATATTATATTAATAATTAAATAAAACGAATCAACGAAATGTTTCCAATTAACAAATCATTATATTAATAAAAAATATCAAAATAATATATATATAAAACTTCTATTATATATGAAAATCCACATTTATTACACCCCAACCCCCTTCGCTTCTCTTTGGAGAAAAAGGCAAAATAGGATATTTAATCGAATAAAAGCATACGGGCCCAAGAAAAAATTCACGAGGGCAAAAAGTAGGTTCCCTTCTAACCCATTCAAAAGACTCTCAATCATTCAATTCCTTTTACATTGAATGTCTTCACGTCTCCTATTCATTCCGATCACTTTAAGAAACCTAAAATAATCCATTTTTTTATTTATAATTTTTTCAAATTACTAAATTCTTTTAATATTATTTATAAATAGCAAAATGTCACATCTTATAACATGTGACCATGGCCTCTCAAAGGAAATTTTTATGTCCTTTTTTTTAAAATATAACTACTAAATACCTTCTCCATTCTTCTTATAAAACTTTTTAAATACTATTCTAAGAAAACTTCTTGAATATTTCTCTTAGGGAGACTTCATTACCTTCACGAAGACCATGATTTCCATTGTGTGTATCTTGTTTAATATAAATTAAAAGAGGTAAAACTCTTTGTAGCCCTAATTAAAAAAAGTGTGTAGTAAGATTCGCCATATAACTTATTTATCACTATATTTTATTATTTTAGTAATGTTTATTTATATTTTAGGTGTTTTTTTTTTAAGTTGGAAGGAGTTTCAAGATTACAAAAGAATTTAATAATTGGTATTTTTTTTGGAAGCACCTTCTTTTTATCCAAGGGATTATTCACAAGATTATAAGGATCCTAAAAAAGCACAAGGTTTTCTTTACTTTTAGGTCTCTTAAAACCATTCAAAGTTCCCTAAGATCTGTAAAAGACTTGGTAGATCCTAAGAATATGAAAGGTGTTTATGTAATCCCTTGTTCATGCGAGACACCTTATATTAGTGAAATTGGCCACTCAATAAATCAGAGGATTCAAGAACATGTGGCAGACATCAAACATGGGACAACCTGCTCCTCAGCATTAGTAAAACATGTAGAAAAGACAAAACACCACATATGCATTGAAGACGTCTAGATCATTGTTAAGATAGATCATTTCCATCAGCGTAAGTTTAGGGAGGCTATAGAGATTGAAAGGAGGAAAAGCAACATGAATAGCGACAATAGCTAGGAAATTAGTAGTTGTTGGATCCCTTCCATTTCTTCATATATATATATATCCCTCCTAATTGCTTGATTTTTTATTTTTTTTATTTATTTGTATTTTTTAACTACTAATAAACTTATGAAATCTCTTTCGGTAATAATCACATGCACTGGAACATTGTCGACACGTTTCAAACCAACCAGTGTGGTTCATCATCAGGACTAGGTGAGAGATCAGATCCAAACAATAAGTTTAAATAGATGTAGACATGACTAAACTAGTCATTAAGATAAACTATTATTATTTTATTTTCTTCAATATTAATTTATTTATTTATCTACTTTTATTTTATTTATTTAATTATTTACTTTTTTACCACTTATTATTTTTATTTATTATTAAGTTTTTTAGAATTAATTATTCTCATTATTTAAGTTTGACTCTAATATTATTTTTATTATAGTGTTTTAATGATTTAGGTTTGACTCAAATATTTTTTATTTAAGTTTGACTATTTATTATTTTTATTTATTTTTAAGTTTTTAGAATTAATTGTTTTGGATTATTTAAGTTTGACCTAAATATTATTTTTATTTTAGATATTTATTTCATTAGACTTTCCTTTTTATCAAGTATTTTCCTTAATTCAATGTTAAGAACTATATTCTAACAATTATTCCCTTATATTAAAATATTATTTAATAATAAATAATATTTATTTAGTCAAATCTAATTGTTATATTATAATGGCTAAATTTTTTTATCTTCGTCCGGTTCTTCATCTTCTCCATGAACCACATGGTTCTAAAGGCATCCACAAAACTTTGATAATATTATTTTTACTGAAATTTTTCTTGCTTTTTATGTTTAGGGTGTTAAGAATGTTTAAATATATGAAAATTGCATTATGTTTTTTTTTCTAGAGAGAAAGAAAATAATAATAATAATAAATAAATAAATTTTAGTTTCATTTCATTAAAGTATGAAACAAAAGTGCATTTTGTATATACACATTTAGCGATATGCCCAGATCCATGCTCTAGCAAAAAAAAAAATCATAGAATTGTCCATTTAGGACCTAAATTTTACATATCTGAATTTGCATACAAAGATACAGGAGTTTCCATAATAAAAAGGAAAAAAAATGTTGAAGATTGCAACAAGAAATAGTGAAAGTGGCATCCAGAAACATCATCCTTGATCCTAGTGAAAAATAATCACCTAAACTAGGTGGGGCCCACACAAGCTATTTTTAGGTGTATGTCTATTTTTAGACATGTTGAGAAAAATCTAAAATTAGCAGGAGGCTGATTCTAGATGATTGAGCAAAATCTATTTTTAGATGAGTTTCTATTTTTAGATGTATGGGCGCAGTCTATTTATAGAACGCTTGTCTAAAATTAGAATGCAGTCGATTATTATTAGCCCTTAATAATAATCAGACAATAAATAATAACTTATTCTCTTGGAGCACCTGATTTCAATTAATTGATTTGGAAAACCAGTTGATTGAACTAATTTCGAATTCTAAGGTTGGTTGGTGACTCATGCATGGAGGACTTAGTTATAACTTATTGTGGCAAGTTGTAACAGAGTTGGAAGGGTAGTTATGTGAGTAGTTATTTAGTTTAACTCAATTCAATGAGTTAAAATCAGTTGTGCTAGTTGTAACTGAACATACACTAGTGAAAGATGAGTGAATTAATTAGTTAATTAATTCACAAGTAGTGTCTTACTTGCAACTAAATAAATACATCAGTTAACTATTTGCATGTCAGATCCAGTGGAGACCCGGTGGAGAGATAGGTGAAAGGGTGAGATGGACTATCAGCTGTGACTATAGTGATGCATTCATTGCATCTACACACACATTGGAGATGCCTACGAGTATTGCGCAGTCAAGGCAAGGTAAGGTCGAATTCATTCAGGGTTCTTCTTCAACAGGGATTGCGCAGTGGAGGCAGGCTGTTAAGAGGCAAGAAATTAGTGCATGGAGGTGTAAATTTTCTGCAAGACAATGTGAGACGATTGTATATTGTACTGAGAGCTCTGTGAGTTGAGCTTTGTATGGGATATATGAGATTGTTTCATGATCCATTGATATACATAATATATGATATTTGGGGTTTTTAGCTTTAAGCTTTCCCGGTAAAACATCTTGTTATGTGTGATTGATTTTTCTTCATGTGTTTGCAATTGGCGATTTGATTTCCGCAAAGAATTAAGTGGAAGGATTCTGTATTTAACATAATATTAATTTGTTAGATCAGGGGAGTCCAGTAATATACATGCATCTTGTATAATTTCTACATGGTATCAGAGTTGTGTTATAATTTCTACATGGTATCGGAGTAGAAAAGATTGGAATATTGAAGCGGTGCTGAGTTTTGTGTTGGTGGAAAATTCAAAATTGCTGCAAGAATTTCTTGGTGTGACAGTTGAGTATACATTGAAATGGCTTTCAATGGGTTTCAGTTGGAGTATGCACTCGAGGGCATATCTAACTACATAGCCTAGAGGGACAGGATGGAGACGGTGCTTGAAGATAATGGCTTGAAGGAATTCATCGAGAGAGATGTTCCTAAGACCACTTTAGCGGATGCTGCAGTACTTGACGCATGGCAAAAGAAAGTGGCAAGGGCAAGGAGGATTCTGTTAGAAGGTGTGAAAGACCATATTGTGTCAAGCCTTCATGGGAAAGCCACTCCATATGCTATGTGGAAGGCTTTGACAGATATTTTCCAAAGCAGCAGTGACCATAGGAAATTGGCACTGAAGGATAAACTCAGAAAAATCAAGATGGAGAAGAACGACACTATTCCAGTATACTTGACAAAGTTTTTCCAATGCAGGGATGAGCTTGGGAGTGTAGGAGTCAGTGTTGCTGATGATGATTTGGTGAGCTTGGCTCTCCTTGGGCTTCCGAAGAGTTGGCACAGTTATCAAGACTCTGTCAATGGACGAGAGAAACTACCAGATTGGGAGCGACTGTGGTCAGATCTAGTGCAGGAGGAGATAAGGCGGACCACCAGGGATGGCTCTTCATCAAAGAATGACGATGAAGAGGATTGTGCTTTGGTTTCCAAGGCGAAGAAGAAGAAGGGGAAGAAATTCCATTCTAGATATGAGGCCAGAGAAGATGGCGAGGAGCACAACATGTCCAAAGTGAAGTGTTTTCACTGTCACGAGTTTGGACATATTGCCACAATTTGTCCACATAAGAAGAAGAATAATATGGCTGCTGGAGCTGCAGCTGGTGAGGCCCTTGCCTCGCAATTTGAGATTGACTTCTCATTGATTGCATGCATGGTGTCTAGTGCATTGGGATCGGGGTGGTACTTTGATAGTGGTGCTTCCTTTCACATGACAGGAGATGAGAAATTGTTCAGTGACTTGGTGGAGAAATATCTCCAGATGCATGTTGAGTTGGGCGACGATGGACAATACAGTGCGACCGTCATTGGTACCATTAACTTTCAGAGGGCGTCAAATAAAAATTTTCATCTAAAAGATGTTGTGCATGTTCCAGGTTTAAAGAAGAATTTAATCTCAGTCGCAATGTTAGAGGATATAGGTTATGATGTTGTTTTTAGTGAAGGGAAAGTATTCCTGCGACATATAGCAATAGGGAAAGCCAAGAAGGTTGGGATTCGAGTTAAGAATCTCTACATACTTGAAGTATATGGGATTTGTACGGAGCTTCCTACTGTTGTGGAGTGCGAGGAAGACATGAAATTGAAGCTTGACAGGGAGCAGGATTTTCATGTAGGTAAGAGTGAACCTCGGGATGTGGAGCAACCACAAGATGAGGATCATGGAGTGGGAGCAACCACTCATGTAGAGAAATTTCGAGCCAGATGGGCAGAGGGAGTGCATGCAACTATACCACCAGGTGAGAGGTGGGGCGACATGCATGGATAATCCCAAGAAGAAATTTCTGGGCAAGATTCATTGAGATGGTGTGGATATCATGAATCGAACCTAGAACGAGGCACCCACATAGCAGCAGTAGCATGATCAGGTGGATTGATGGAGTCAGATCAAAGTGATTGTGTCAGATACTGGATCGCGGATCAGAGTTGACAGCAAGTGCGGAGTGCATGGGTGCAGAGTTCAACAGTGCAATGGTTTTTGAAGACATGTGCAGTATCTAAGCAGAAGTCAGAAGACTTTGATGACAGATGCATTAGACTGATTGAGTTGTTAGGAGGCTATTCAGTTTCAGAAGTGTTGCATACAAGAGTTGCAGGGTAGATGCATGGGGTTGCAGGGCGCATGGAAAGACAATCATTTCTTGTTGAGAGGGAGTGTTGAAGATTGCAACAAGAAACAGTGAAAGTGGCATCCGAAAAAATCATCCTTGATCCTAGTGAAAAATAATCACCTAAACTAGGTGGGGCCCACACAAGATATTTTTAGGTGTATGTCTATTTTTAGACACGTTGAGAAAAATCTAAAATTATCAAGACGTTGATTCTAGATGATTGAGAAAAATCTATTTTTAGATGTATGGGCGAAGTCTACTTATAGAATGGCTGTCTAAAATTAGAATGCATGTCGATTATTATTAGCCCTTAATAATAATCAGACAATAAATAATAACTTATTCTCTTGGAGCACCTGATTTTAGTCAACTGATGTGTAAAACCAGTTGATTGAATGAATTTCGAATTCTAAGGTTGGTTGGTGACTCATGCATGGAGGACTTAGTTATAACTGATTGTGGCAAGTTGTAACAGAGTTGGAAGAGTAGTTATGTGAGTTGTTATTTAGTTTAACTCAGTTTAATGAGTTAAACTCAGTTGTGCTAGTTGTAATTGAACATACACTAGTGAAATATGAGTGAATTAATTAGTTAATTAATTCACAAGTAGTGTCTTACTTGCAACTGAAGAAATACATCAATTAACTATTTGCATGTCAGATCTAGTGGAGACCCAGTGGAGAGATAGGTGAAAGGGTGAGATGGACTATCAGTTGTGACTATAGTGATGCATTCAATGCATCTACACACACATTGGATATGCCTATGAGTATTGCGCAGTCAAGGAAAGGTAAGGTCGAATTCATTCAGGGTTCTTCTTCAGCAGGGATTGCGCAGTGGAGGCAGACTGTCAGGAGGCAAGAAATTGGTGCATGGAGGTGCAAATTTCTATAAGACAGTGTGAGACGATTGTATATTGTAATGAGAGCTCTATGAGCTGAGCTTTATATGAGATATATGAGATTGTTTCATGATCCATTGATATACATAATATATGATAGTTGGGGTTTTTAGCTTTAATCTTTCTCGGTAAAACATCTTGTTATGTGTGATTTATTTTTCTTCATGTGTTTTCAATTTCCGATTTGATTTCTGCAAAGAATTAAGTGGAAGGATTATGTATTTAACATAAGATTAATTTTTTATATCAGGGGAGTCCGGTAATATACATGAATCTTGTATAATTTCTACAAAAAAATAACTAGATAAGGAGTTGTCTTTGTTAAGGAAATAGGGTTTCCACATACATCAAAATAATCAGTAATAGAGAGGTTGAATCAATTTAATACAACATGTTGGTATTCTTCCATATAGAGCCTATGGTACAACTATAAATATTTTGCAATCCATGTACTCAATGATCATCCATAGCCCCTTATATAATGCATAGGCTGCTTTAGATAGTTTATTTGCAATGACATTATTTTCCCAGTAGATGTGGAGGCAAGAAAAATAACTAAAATTTTGCTTTAACCTCAGTAAGTCCCCCAATATATGAGTAAGGGGGATGTTTTGACATTGTTGAATTTCGTTTACCTAATTAATGATTAGCATGGAATCTTCAAAAACTTGTAGCAGGTCACATCCTTTTTCCTTTGGAAAAGTCAGAAGGGACTTGCAAGAAAAAAGTACTGCATAATTGTTTGCCCCCCTTTCGAAACGCATTTGAACCTTAAAATAATGTGTTTAGGAGAGATTTAAAACAAAACCCCACCACAATAATGTGCGCCTCCATGTGAGGCACCATACAAATAGGCCTACATAATAGAAGTATATAGCTCTTCTATTACGATATGTTGAAGGTTTTCTAAGCCTTTTGATTATGGAAAAATACAAGAAGTGAGAGACCCTTAGCTGCTACCCTATTAGGGGATGAGTGTTGAGATTCAACAAGATGATGATCCCAGTGAAAATTAAGCACCTACACTAGGATGAAGCCTCAAGCTATTTTTAGGTGGAAGTATATTTTTAGAACGAATGAGAAAATTATATTTATAGAAGATGTCTATTTATAGATGGTGAAATAATTCTATTTATAGATGATGTTCTATTTTTAGATGTATGTGTGAATTCTATTTATAGATCGTATGTCAACTATTAGTATCCCTTAATTATAGTTGGACAATAAATATTAATCTATTCTCATGGAGCACTTGGAATCAGTTAACTGAAGTGGCAAACCAGTTAGCTGAAGGAATTTCGAGTTCAAAGGTTGGTTGGTGGGACATGAAAGTGGACTTAGTTGTAACTTATTGATTCAAAGTTATAACATAGTTGGATGTGTAGTTATGTGAGTTGTAAAGTAGTTTAACTCTGTTAAGTGAGTTAAACTCAGTTGTGCTAGTTGTAACTGAAGATACACTAGTGAGAGATCAGTGAATTAAATATTAAATTAATTCACATGTAGTGATCTCACATGCAACTGAATATTTACTACTATTAACTACATGCATGTTGGATCCAGTGGAGACCCAATTGAGAGGTAGGTGAAAGGGACAGTTGACTATCAGTTGTACTATATTGGATTGCACTCTTGTGAGCCAAACACACATTGGATATGCTCATAACGATTATGCAGTCAAGGAGGGAATGATTTCATTGAATTGGTCTTTGCAATCATCTTGAATTGCGCAGTGGAGGCAAGCTGTTGTGAGGCTGAAATTTGGCTAAGGCATTTGCCAATTTTTGCAAGACAATGTGAGACGATTGTATATTGTACTAAGAGCTCTTGGATTAGAGTTTTGTATGAGATTGTTTCATGATACATGATATATACATAATATATGATAGTGGGGTTTTTAGCTTTATTCTTTCTTGGTAAAAACATCTATGTTATGTGTGATTGATCTTTCTTCATGTATTTGCAATTGGCGATCGTCTTTTAAATTTCCACAAGAATTTTTGTAGAAGCGATTCTATATTTAATAGTGGCATACAATTGTTAGATCAAGAGAATCTAGGAAATACATAATTGTATTAAAATTTCTACATGGTATTAGAGCACAAAAGATTGCAATTTTGAAGCAGGAGTTGAGTTTGTTGGTGGAAACAATTCAAATTTTCTGCAAGAATTTCTTGGTGTGACAGTTGAGTAAACATAAAAATGGCTTTCAATAGCTTGTGGCTAGAGTATGCACTCGATGGAAGATCGAACTACATTTCCTGGAAGGACGGGATGGAGGCAGTGCTTGAAGATAACAGCTTGAAAGAATTCATCGACAATGATGTTCCTAAGCCCACTTCGACGGATGTTGCATTCCTTGATGCATGGCAAAAGAAAGTAGCAAAGGCGAGAAGGATTTTGTTGGAAGTTGTACGAGACCACATTATCTCAAGCCTTCATGGGAAAGCCACTCTATACTCTATGTGGAAGGCTTTGACGGATCTTTTCCAAAGCAGCAACGACCATAGGAAATTGGCACTGAAGGATAAACTCAGAAAAATTAAGATGGAAAAGGGTGAAAATATTCCAAAGTATCTCACAAAGTTTGTCCAATGTCGGGATGAAATGGGGAGTGTGGGAATCATTGTTGCCAATGATGATTTGGTGAGATTGGATCTCTTTGGACTTCCTAAGAGTTGGCACAGTTATGAAGACTCTGCCAATGAACAGGAAAAACTGCAGAATTGGGAACGAATTTGGTCGGATCTAGTGCAGGAGGAGTTTAGGAACACCAGAGATGGCTCTTCATAAAAGCATGATGATGAAGAAGATTATGCTTTGGCTACCAAGGCAAGGAAAGGGAAGGGGAAGAAATTTCATTCAAAATCTGATTCTAAAGGCAAGAAGCTGGATTTTTCCAAGGTGAAGTATTTTCACTATCAAGAACATGGGCATCTCACCCTAAATACCCATAGAAGAAGAAGAACAAGAAGGATGCTAGAGTTGCAGCTGGTGAGGCCCTTGCCTCGCACTTTTAACTTGATTTCTCTTTGATCGTATGCATGGTGTCAAGTGCATTGGGATTGATGTGGTATCTTGATAGTGGTGCTTCCTTCCACATGACGAGAGATAAGGAGCTTTTCAGTGACTTGGAGGAGAAAGATCTCCAAATGCATATAGAGATGGGAGACGATGGAAGATACAGTGCGACCAGAATTGGTACCATTACCTTTGAGAGGGATTCAGGTAAACCATTTCAATTGAAAGATGTTATGCATATTCCAGGTCTGAAGAAAAACTTGGTCTCAGTCACGATGTTGGAGGACAAAGGCTATGATGTTGTTTTCAGCGATGGAAAAGATTTCCTCCAACATAAAACAATGGGTCAAGTCAAGAGGATAGGGATTCAAGTAAAGAATCTCTACAAGCTGGAGGTAGATGGCTGTGCTTCCATGATGGGCAAGGCACAAAAAGTGGTGAGCTGAGATGAGGGCGAATTATGGCACAGGTGATTGGGCCATCTTCATCATGGAGCCTTGAAATTCATGCAGCAAATATCTACTGGAATTCCAATGGGAACACTTTCTCAGTTATATCAGTGCAAGGATTGCACCATGGGGAAGTATGCAAAATATACATTTCATGAAAAGGAGAACCGTGCTTTGATGATCTTGGAGAGAGTTCACACAGACGTGTGTAGACCATTCTCGGTTGCTTCAACATCAAAACACACGTATTATGTTATTTTTGTTGATGTATTTTCTCGTAAATGTTGGATATTCTTCATGTAGAAGAAGGATCAAACATTCTCAAAGTTATATGAGTTTAAGGCATTGGTGGGGAAAGAGTCGGGGAAGAAAGTGAAGGATTTGAGGAGCGATAATGGTGGAGAATACATCTCTAACAAATTCAAAGACTTTTGTAGAAAAGAAGGATTTCGAAGAGAAAACATAGCACCTCATAACCCACAGCAAAATGGGGTCGCAGAGAGGAAGAACAGAACGATCGTTGGTGCAGCACGAGCAATGTTGCATTATCAGGGCCTACCAATGCATTTGTGGGTGGAAGCATGCAACACTGTAGTTTATGTGCAAAACTATTGTCCTCATAGAGTACTTGGCATGATTACACCTGAAGAAGATTTCGTTGGTAAGAAACCGAATGTTTATCACTTTAAGATTTTTGGCTCATCTATTTATGTGCATGTGACCAAGAACGTCGGGAAGAATTTGGAGCCGACTACTGAAGTTGGGATATTTTTGGGGTACATAGAAACACCCCATAATTATCATGTGTATTTGCCTAACAGTAAGATGACTGTTATGCAACAGGATATAAAATTCGATGAGGGGAAAGCCATGCGATTGTCGCTTGAGAGGGAGTTGGACTTACATGCGGAAGAGGAACTATTGGTTCCAAAAGATGAGTCTCTAGATGTCGATCAGCCACAGGAGGAGGTTCATGGAGTGGAGGATTCCACTCACCCAGAGCCAAACATTAGAACTAGTAGAAGGCGTACCACAAAAGTTGAAAGGCTAAGACTTGATGTTGCACAGAATGTAGGAGTCCCTACTTCATAGTGCAGACAAAGACAGTCTCCTAACTGATTCACTAGATACATGGCTCTCATGAGAAAATATATTGTGACTGAGCCATCTTCCTTTCAGGAAGCAGTGCAGGAGCCCACATGGGTAGATGCAATGGTGGAGGAGTATGACTCCATTGTCAGAAACAGTGCTTCGGAAATTGTTCCAAGGTCGGTTGATAAATTAGTGGTAGGTTCAAGATGGATCTACAAGGTAAAGCAAGTTGTTGATGGGAGTGTTGAGAAATACAAGGCCATATTTGTGACTTGGGGCTTCTCACAGATCGAGGGGATTGATTATGAAGAAACCTTTGCACCTGTGGCACGGTATTCTTCCATAAGGACCATCCTTTCTCTCTCATGGAAGACAGGTTGGAACATTCATCAGATGGATATGAAGACTGCATTTCTCAATGGGATCATTGAGGAAGAATTGTACATTGAGCATCCTGAAGGATTTGAGATCTTCAGTAGTGAGTCGCATGTGTGCAGACTCAAAAGAGTGTTGTATGGGTTGAAACAAGCACCCCGTGCTTGGTACACTCGGATAGATAGCTATTTCATCGGACTTAGCTTCACCTAGAGTGAGGTGGATGCAAACCTATACCAAATTGTGGTGGAGGGTAAGATTTTAATCATTTTTCTTTATGTTTATGATTTAATACTGACTGGTGACGAGCAACTGATACACTCATGCAAGGAGGACATTGCAAAGGAGTTCGAGATGAAGGATATGGGCCTCCTTCATTATTTCCTTAGATTGGAAATATGATAGCGAGATGGTGAAATTTTTGTGTCTCAAGGAAAGTATGCAAGGGAGATACTGGGTAAGTTTCACATGGAGGGCTGCAAACCCATGGATACTCCTCTTCCAGGAAACTGGAGGAAAGAGGATGCTACATCTGGAGAGGTAGTGGATTATACTGTCTATCAATAGTTAGTGGGTTTGCTAATGTATTTAGTGAATACAAGCCGGACATATGCTATGCGGTGAGCCAGCTTAGTAAAGAGATGGTTAAGCCTACCAAGCTCTTTTGGAAGGCGGGCAAGCATGTCCTGAGATACCTGAGGGACACATCTGAGTATGGCTTGTGGTACAGACAGACAGATGAGGTGAAGTTCCATGGCTTCAAGGATGCAGATTGGGTGGGCAGCCCAACGGACAGAAAGAGCACATCAGGAGGGATCTTCAGTATCGGATCTATAGTTTTTTCTTGGTACAGTAAGAAACAGAGATCTGCAGCACTCAGTTCAGCGGAAGCGGAATACATAGTAGCAAGTCAAGCTACATGTGAGGCTATCTGGATGAGAAAGATCCTGGTTGATTTGTTTGGTTCTCATTTAGATCCGATAGTGATTCATTGTGATCATCAAAGTTGCATTAAATTCTCAATTAATCATGTGTTTCATGAGAGATCTAAGCATACAGATATCTTGTATCATCATATTAGAGATTTTGTGTATCGAAATATCATGTTGGTTCATTACATTCATACGGAGGATAAGGATGCAGATATTCTGACGAAGGCGCTCACCAGGAGAAAATTCGAATACCATAGAGACAGGATCGGGGTGAAGGATAATCACTTTCTTGTTGAGAGGGAGCGTTGAGATTCAACAAGATGATGATCCTAGTGAAAATTAAACACCTACACTAGGATGGAGCCTCAAGCTAATTTTAGGTGGAAGTCTATTTTTAGAACGAATGAGTAAATTCTATTTATAGGTTATGTCTATTTATAGATGGTGAGCAAATTCTATTTATAGATGATGTTCTATTTTTAGATGTATGTGCGAGTTCTATTTATATATCACGTGTCTATTTATAGATGCATGTCGACTATTATTATCCCTTAATAATATTTGGACAATGAATATTAATCTATTCTAATGGAGCACTTGGAATCAGTTAACTGAAGTGGAAAACTAGTTAGCTGAAGGAATTTTGAGTTCAAAGGTTGGTTGGTGGGACATGCAAGTGGAATTAGTTGTCAATGAATGATTCAAAGTTGTAATAGAGTTGTAGTTATGTGAGTTGTAAAGTAGTTTAACTCAGTTAAGTGAGTTAAAATCAGTTGTGCTAGTTGTAACTGAAGATACACTAGTGAGAGATCAATGAATTAAATATTAAATTAATTCACACGTAGTGATCTCACATGCAACTGAAGATTTACTACTGTTAACTACATGCATGTCAGATCTAGTGGAGACCCAGTTGAGAGGTAGGTGAAAGGGACAGTTGACTACCAGTTGTACTATATTGGATTGCACTCTTGCAATCCAAACACACATTGGATATGCTCATGAGGATTATGCAGTCAAGGAGGGCATGATTGCATCGAATTGGTCTTTGAAATCATCTTGGATTGCGCAATGGAGGCAGGTTGTTGTGAGGCAGAAATTTGGCTAAGGCATTTGCCAATTTCTGCAAGACAGTGTGAGACGATCGTATATTTTACTGAGAGAACTTGGATTAGAGTTTTGTATGAGATTGTTTCATGATCCATGATATATACATAATATATGATAGTGGAGTTTTTCGCTTTATTGTTTTCCCGATAAAAACATCTGTGTTATGTGTGATTGATCTTTCTTCATGTATTTGCAATTGGCGATCATGTTTTAAATTTCTGCAAGAATTTTTGTAGAAGTGATTATGTATTTAACAGTGGCATATAATTGTTAGATCAGGAGAATCCAGGCAATACAAAACTGTATTAAAATTTCTACAATGAGGAAAGGTCCTGAAAAATGGCATTATTGTTGGCTAACCAAATTGCCCAACATATAATTAGGAGAATTTCTTTGAATGATTTTTTTTCCATGTTATGTATCTAATCCCACCACACCTCTTCAATAAACTGACCTGTCCAAACACATGTTTGTCCCAGAATTGAATTACTTGTATTCCATACCTATACATGGAAAGGGCATTCTAAAAAAAATTGTTCAATGGTTTTTGCATTCATTTTGCAGAAATAGCACCATCCTAAACCGATTTGATGGTGATTTTGCATAACCTCCTAGGTTGGGGATTTTTTCACTAAGATACACCACATAAAATGTGTTTTTGATGACCATTTTAATTTCCATACCCCTTTCCACCACCGTTTTTGTTAATAATTTCACTCCACTACATTTAGGTGAATGTACCTTAGTTTAGGAATGTAGGTTTTGTAGGGATAAAGAACCCAAACCAGTTCATCCTCTCTTTCATATAGCCTTATATGGGTCTCTGCCAATGCTTCTAAATACTTGTTCCATTCCTCATGAAATCCATCACATAGCTCCAAATCTCTTGTTGATTTCCATCCTTGCCTCCAACTATAATATTTTCTAGGTTTTCTATATGAGACAATTATAGGTCCCTCTGTCTCATAGATAATTGATTAAAGGTTGTAACAACATGTGTGTGTCAACACTTCCTAGCCATGGATCCACTCTGATTCAAACTTTATGGCCATTTCCCACTTTCCATGCTAGATCATATTTAATGATCCAGACTTGTGTAGGAACGTAATAAAATACATAAATAAACATAAACGCAAAGATGCAGCATATAAAAAAAAAAAATCATTAATATCAAATAACTAAAATATTCTTACAGATAGAATGTATATAAACTAGCTAGGCTAATGGTAGCTTATCTTTGAGAAGAGATGTGGCAGCTACATGCCTCTGAACTATTTTATAATGAAGCTCAAAGGCATATTTATTATTGAGAAACAATGGAAAACTCTAAACATCCAAAAACCTCACCCCACGAGATCAAATGTCAAATTATGGGCCCCGTTGGGGTAAATTGGTACATCAATTTCCTGGGGTCGTAACTTTGGCATACGATCTATCTTTGACACACACGATACCTCATTAGAAAGATATATCAAAAGAATAAAAATGTTTATAAAAAATTCAGAGTTAAATAATTACCTTCGTCGACAGTTATTTTCCAAAAAAATGTCATTTAGGGCCTCAAAACGACTTCAGGACCCGAAAAACTACCAAAAATATTAAATTTTGCTACAATTAAGAAAACTATAAAACTGAAAGAAACAATGGTGGGGGTCCAAGTGGAATATGTGGGTGGCCACCAATATCCACCTGGATCATTCCTCCCCACTTACGAAGCAATGGTCCCCATCGCGTTGAGTTCCTCCATGAGATGAGGAAACTTGTGTTGAACTTGGTCCATGGTGAGCCACTTGCCTTGGTGAAGGAGTTGGCCTTCTTTGGAAACTCGATATAGTTGGATCATTTGTTGTCGAGTGTTCTTGATACGTGTTTCTATGATCCAATTAATTGTGGCTTGTTCCATGCAGTCTAGGTTTAACTCTGTTGGTGTGAGTTGTTCTACAATGTCGCATGTGTCCAACAATGGCGGAAAGTAGGTTCGAAGGTAGTCCACATTGAAAATTGGGTGCAGACCAAGGAATGGTGGAATAATGAGCTCGAAGGCATTTTTCCCTACTGATTTGGTGTTGGTGTATGGCCCATATCAAAGCGGGTGAAGCTTGTGGTGGGGCCCAACGAGGCGCTCTTTCTGAAAATGTAGCCAAACTTTGTCGCCCACCTCGAATTTATGTTGCACCCAATTTCAATCATGTTGTTGTTTGTACTTAGCATTGACTCTGTCCAATATGTCATGGACATGTTGGAGGATTTTTTGAATGTGCTCAATGAAGTTGTTTGCCTTGTCAACTTCATACTATATATGAGCCAAATATGCCCCAGTGGTTGCAAATGGTATGGCCATATCTATGAGACATAGTGGTTGGAATCCAAATCCCTCCTTAAAGTTTTTATGGCCAGTCGAGTTGTGGAAATCTCGGTTATAGCTGTGCTAGACATAAGGGATGCTCTTATCCCATGTGTGTGGATGCTTTGATTTTTACATGCATAGAATGTGTATGATCATCCTGTTGACGACCTTTGTCTAGTCGTCAGTTTGGGGATGGAAAGTGGTGGACTTAGTGAGCTTGGTGTCCAACATCAACCAGAGACTGGACCAAAATGTACTGAGGAAATCGTTTTCCCAATCTGAGATAATAGACTGGAGGATCCCAAAGTGTACCCACACTCATTCAAAGAAGAGTTTAGCAGTGGCTTATGTTGTGATATTCTTATTGCAGGAAACCATAATGGCCATATTCAAGAATCTGTCAATGAATACAAAAACACAGTCGTTTCCATGTTCATTAGAATAAAGGCCTGACATGTAATCCATGGATATGGATTCCCAAGGTCAACTAGGGGTTGGCAGCGGAGTATAGAGGTCTTTCTTCTTGATGGTGGGTTTGGAAATGGCATAGGTAGTGCAGGATCTGATGTACTTATCGACATCATGTCGAAGGTTCAACCAATAAAAATAATTCTGTAGTATTGCCACTGTTTTCTTGACCCAAAAATTCCCAGCGACCCAACTGTAGTGTGCTTCCCAAATCATCTTGGCACGCTCTCTTGAAGGAACACAAAGGTGTCCCAAGTGGCATAATAGTTCATCCTGGAGGTGAAAATATGGAACTTTCTAATCTTCCAAGAGCGTCTGGTATGTGTGGCTGAATTTTAGGTCTCTTTTATAGAGAAGCAGCTAATCATAAGTCCCATGCCCACAAGAGTTGAGCACAGTGGTTAACACTACGATCGATGGTCATTTGAGACAGTCTGCAACATTATTGGTGATTCTCTTCTTGTACTTGATGTTCAACTGGAACTATTGCAGATATTGATCCGGATTTATGCAAGAACACAATAAAATACAAAAATAGACATAAACACAGAGATGCAGTGGAAACAATACTTCATTTCATTAATATCAAATAACTAAAATATGTTTACAGACAGAATGGAAATAAACTAGCTAGGGCGATGGTAGCTTATCTCTAAGAAGAGATGTGGCGGCTAATTGCCTCTGAACTGTGTTACAATGAGGCTCGAAGGCCTATTTATTGTTGAGAAAAAATAGAAAACTATAAAAATCCAAAAACCTAACCATAGGAGATGAAGCGCCAGAACTATGGGCCCCATTTGGGTAAATTGGTGTTTCAACTTCCCAGGGACGTAAATTTGGCATACGATCTTTGTTTAATGCATACCATACTTCTTTAGAAATATCTATCTGAGGAATACAACTTTTGATGTGAGAAAAATCAGTCCATGGGCATATGTTGCTCTATTTTTTCCCAAAAAACATCGTTTAGGGCCTCAAAACGGCTTCGAAAGTTCGGGACCTAAAAAACTGCTAAAAATAGTAAGTTGTGCCGACACTGAAAAATTGAAAGAACCAATGGTGGGGGTTTAAATGGAATAGGTGGGTGGAAAAAAATATCCACTTGGATCATTAGGGCCTCGAAACAGCTCTGGAAGTTCACGACCCAAAAACCTGCTAAAATAGTAAGTTGTGCTAAAACTGAAAAACTGAAAGAATTGATGGTGTGGGTCCAAATGGAATAAGTGGGTGGCCACCAATATCCACTTGGATCATTACTCCCTCCTTAGGAAGCAATGGTCCCCATTACGTTAGGTTCCTCCATGAGAGGAAAATTCTACTGAGCTTGGTATTGGATTTGTCCAGGATGTCGTGGAGCTGTTGGCGGACGTGTTGGATGCATTCAATAAATTTGGTTTCCTCAGATAGTACATGTGTGGATTATGTCTGTGTAACTGCATGAGGTATGGAAATATCAGGAGGTGGTGCACCGGGGGTCAGCTCGATGGAGTGATTGTCCTGACACTGTATAGGAACCCCTGTGGGTGAGGAGAAAATGTTATTGTATTCCTCCACGAATTTTTCCATCTGTTGTAGCCATGCAGGGGAGCCTTGTTTCGAGGTTCTGGGAACAATATTCTTCTTTCCCTGTGAGCGAGTTGTAAGGAAAATAAATTTCCTGGTTTGGGAAACAATCTTACAGTGTTGTTTTGCAACATTCAACGAGATGGCAGGAGGCAGTACTACCTCTGGTATCCTGTACAATTTATTTCCCAAAGTAATAACAACAGAACAAGGCCTAGACTCATACACAACATGTCACCTCCACAAGTATGGTTGGCCCAATAATACATCAGCTACATCAAGAGGAGAAACATCACATAATACCTCATTCGTGAATGGCTTGATGTTGTACGGAAGGTGACACTACTGGCAGACGTGGAGATCTCTCCCTGGGTGAATCCACCCAATGGTATACGGCTGTGGGTGTGCTATGGTTGGTAGGTCAAGCCACTTCATGACCTCTGCTGAAATGAGGTTCTTTTGGCTTCTGCTATCAATAATAAATTGCAGTGGAGAACCCTTCACCCACATCTGCGAATGGAAGAGACGCTCCCCCTCCTCTAGATCCTCGAGATCCTCCCTCTGGAGCTTGGTGGTGGAAACAATGGCACTGGGATCCACATCAATAATTTTATTCCCTTTGTCATTTACCTTGTATGGTTATGGCTTAGGATCAGAACGTGCATCTGATTCGGGTGCCTTTAGTTCGGCCACCAGCGACTGTTTGGTCTGACACTCATTTTTGCTGTGAGTGGGGCTGTTATGATACTCACACCACTTCCTCGTGTCCTTATTTGGATTTGTGATGGTGTTCTGAGTCTCCCTACTTTGGCTCTACCCCCTGTTCTATGGTTTAGGGGCGCCTTTCCCTGGCTTCGGATTCGTGGATCCAAAGTCTCGCTTCTTCTGCTTAAATTTCTGCTCAATCTTGGCGACATAGCGATATGTCGTGCCAAGCGAGGTAATTTCGAGTAACTCCATTTCCTCCTGAATGTGTCTATGCAGACAACTACGGTACTTGAGCACCAAATGTCTCTTCAAATATTTAATACCCAACTTTGTGGGCATTGTATGGAACAAATTCGTCAGTTCATGCACTTCTTGATCCCTTTGATGTCGTAGCATGGTCCATTGTATGTATTTGTCCTCATATCTCCCCACTGGGTAATATTGTTCCTTGATGCTATCTCGGAAAAAATTCCAAGTGCGTGTAGCCGAGAATAGAGAGGGTTCCCCCTCGTCCTTTTTCTCACAGTAGATTTCCCACCAATCTTTGATATGGGGCCCGCTTTGAGGAGTGAAAAAATAATCTTTTCTCGGTCAAAGAAATCATGGACCATCATGGACCGAGAAATACCCTTCTAACAAATTCAAGCATCTATCTACGGTGTCTGCATTTATCTTGCCTTCAAATACATGAATTTCAAATTTTACCTGCACCTTGAAGGGAGTGGCACCTCCAGAGTGGTTGTTGGATGCAGATGTGTCGTAGGTGGGAAGTCATTGAAGGATCAGAGCAAATTTACCCATCATCGCATTCCTTTGTTTCTCAAGGGCCTCCTCGAGCAATATTTTGATAGGATCTCCTACTCCCTCATCTTTATTTTCTTCCGCCATGGGAGGTCATTAGGGTTTGTGAGGTTGATCTTGCAGGAGTTCAACCAGATCGAGCCCTAACTCCTTATACCCTGACCTTGTTGGGGACATGCAAAGAAAAACAGAGAAAGAGAAAATCGCTCCCATACCACTGATCTGGATTTATGCAAGAACACAATAAAATACAAAAATAGACATAAACACAGAGATGCAGTGGAAATATTACTTCATTTCATTAATATCAAATAACTGAAATATGTTTACAGACATAATGGAAATAAACTAGCTAGGGCGATGGTACCTTATCTCTGAGAAGAGATGTGGTGGCTACATGCCTCTAAACTATGTTAAAATGAGGCTTAAAGTCCTATTTATTGTTGAGAAACAATAGAAAACCCTAAACATCCAAAAACCTAACCATAGGAGATGAAGTGCCAAAACTATGGGCCCTGTTTGGGTAAATTGGTGTTTCAACTTCCTGGGGACGTAACTTTGGCATAAGATCTATGTTTGACGCGTACCATACCTCTTTATAAAGATATATCTGAGGACTACAACTTTTTATGTGAGAAACATTAGTTCATGGGCCCATTTTTCTCCTAGTTTTCAAAAAAAAAACATCGTTTAGGGCCTCAAAATGGCTCCAGAAATTTAGGACCTCAAAAACTGCTAAAAATAGTAAGTTATGCTGACACTGAAAAACTAAAAGAACCTATGGTGGGGATTCAAATGGAATAGGTGGATGGCCACCAATATCCACTTGGATCATTAGGGCCTCCAAACGGCTCTGGAAGTTCAGGACCTGAAAACCTGTTAAAAATAGTAAGTTGTGCTGAAACTGAAAAATTGAAAGAATTGATGGTGTGGGTCCAAATGGAATAGGTGGGTAGCCACCAATATCCACCTAGATCAGATATGTGGACCACTTCTGATGAAGATAATTTTGTAACTTTATTTGCGTCTGTATGAACTACAATGGTCAGCGGTCTATGTGGATGATCATTTCCTTCCGTAAAATGTAATGCTTCCATTCTCGGTAGGCCTGCACAATGGAATACATATCTTTTTCATAAGTGGGATACTTCCGGACTATGTCTAAAAGTGTCTCACTATGATATTCCATTGGATGCCCCTATTGAGTAATTTTCCCCAAAATCATAATCGGAGTCATCTGTCTTGATCTCGAATGGTTGTTGCAAATCTGGTAATGTGAGTTCTGGTGCTGAGCAGAGGTGATGTTTCAACTATGTGAATGCCTTCTATTGAGATTCAGACTAAAATAATTCTGCTTTTGTTCCTCCCTTGGTGACTTGACTCGAGGGCCAAGTGATATGAGGGAACCCCAACACGAACATGCAGTAGAAATTGGCAAGACCCCAAAATTTTCAGAGCTATGTTAGAGTGGTTGGGGCTGGGCAATACTGAATGACTAGGATCTTGGTTGGATCCACATGCACTCCTCGTTCATCAATAATGTATCCCAGATATTGAACATGGGTCTGCCAAAAGTGCATTTCTCCAAATTTTCACACAACTTCTATTGTCGAATTGTTTGGAGAAACTGTCATATGTGGTGGAGGTACCCTTCCCAACTCTGGCTGAAGATCAGGATGTCATCCAATTATACCACTACAAATGAGTTGGTGAATGGCCACAATATTTCTTCCATCAACCTGATGAAGGTTGTAGGATCATTCGTCAACCCGAAAGGAATAAACAACCATTTGAAATGGCCCTCCTTCAATTTGAAGGTAGTCTTCCACACATCAGAGGGTTCGATTGGTACCTGGTGATACCCAGACTTCAAGTCGATCTTGCTGAAATATTTTTCTCCCTTGAGTTTTTCTAGAATTTCATCAATCCGTGGGATCAGGTACATATTCTGGATAGTTATCTTTTTCAACATCTGATAGTCAATAAAGAGTCTCCAAGTCCCATCATTATTCGATATCAACATGATTGGGCTCCCACAGCGCGATGAACTCGGTCGGATGTGACCTTTCTGCAGTAGCTCCTGAATCTTCCTCTTGATTTCATTATTCTCCATAACAGAGCGTCAATATATTTTTCCATTGGGCAGCAACACACCTGGGGTCAGATAGATGGTGTGATTGACCTAACATTGCAGAGGCACCCCTGCGAGGGAGGTGAATATGTCCTCGTACTCCTCCACGACCTTGTCCATCTATTGTTTTCATGTGGAGGGGCCTTGTCTGGAGTTCATGGCCACAATATTATTCTTTCCCTAAGGGTGAATCATCAGGAAAACAAATTTCCCAATTTTGGAAATGAGCCTACTACATTATTTTACAGTAACCAAAGAGATGGCAGTAGGCGGTGCTACCTCTAGTATCCTATACAACTTATTTCCCAAGGTAAAAATAATAGCGCGAGGCCTTGATGTTGAAATTTGGTACCGGAGGACAGGTGGTTCCCTAAGGCTTTGATCTTTGGCCTAGGGAAAAGTGTCCAAAAGAATTTAATTTTTCTCCTAAAGTAACTTTATAATTTTTTATAAAGTTAAATCTAATTTTAAAGTGACTTAAGTGATAAAGTTACTAAAGTGACTTTATAAAGTTATAAAGTCAAATCTAATTTTAAAGTGACTTTAAGTGATAAAGTTACTAAAGTTAAAGTGACTTTAAATAAAGTCAATATAAAATTAGAAAGGAAAAAGTAACTTTGGAAATAAAAGACCAAGTGGGTCTTTATTAAAGTGGGGTGAATTAAAAAATAGAAAGTGAGATTTAAATGAGCATTTAATCTCAGCCCTAGATCTCAATCTATCTCAGCCATTGGATTTAGGGATTCCCAAAAAGTCACTTAGGGTTAGGTTAAAGGAGGAAAAGGAGGAAAAGGTCATTCATTCTTTCATGAGAAGATTGGGAGAAGGAGAGCAAGAGAGCAAGGGAGATTTCTGAGCAGTGAGGAGAAGGAGACAGCAGCTTGGCACACATTCCAAGGCAATATTTCAGCAAGACGGTACAGCAGAGTTTGCACACAGTTCAAGGCAGATTTGGCACGATTTCCAAGGCAGAATCCGTACAGTAGCTTGTGGCACATTTTCCAAGGCAGCCGTACTATTTTCTGGGCACAGATTTCGAGGGAGAAGTTGTTGTTTTTGCTGCACGCTTTTCTAGACAGGCCGTACAGCCTGTAGCTGATTGCTGGCACAAAAATCGAGGCAGATTTCCGTACAGCAGCATTTAATACAGCTGCACGCATTCCAAGGAGGCCGTACAACAGCATTTATTGTTGTTTTGCACGCAAAAAGAGGAGGTCGTACAGCAGAAATTAATGCTGTAATTTATGGGCACGTTTTTCAAGGAAATACGCACAGCATTTATTGCTGGTTCAGTTTTACTGTCTGCACATTTTCCGAGGCGGTGGTTAAGCACGGAAAACGAGATAAGTTGTAAAAGTTTACTTGCTGATTTTTTTTTGCTGAATATTTCTCTCACTGTAAAAAGCATTTTTCAGAAATAAGAAGGAGCTCTCAAACTGGTTTTCCCCAAGAGTTGTAGGGGGTTTTTCCAGGGTCACCTTGACCAAAAATTTCTGAGTTATGATGTGTTGAATGACTGTTTGTTACTGCTGTTATCTTATTTCTGCATTTACAGCATTCTGAAAAATTTCCAGAATTTGTGTTTTCAGCAAAATTTATTTTTCCAGTTGTTGAATGTATGGTTATGGGAAAGGGCATTTAACGATTTTGGAGTAATAAGGCGAAAACTGAAAACCAGGGTGGGAAACAGAATTTTCTACATGGTATCGGAGCTTGAGTGCTGAAAGAGCAGTTTGGGACAGCAAGGAAGAAAATTACAGCTTGCTGATTTTTCACTCAGAAAATTCCAGCAAGCTGATTTTTCACAAACAACAGATTTTTACCTTTACTACAGCAGTGTTATTTTCAGTTTTAGGACAGCAGGATGTCATTGGGACTGAGGGTGGAGGATAGGTTGGATGGGCATTCCAACTACATCATTTGGAAGGAGAGAATGCAGAGTATCTTTGAGGAGGCAGAAGTCTGGGACATTATGGTACATACCACACAGAACCCTGTGAATGTGCCTACTGATGCTACTCAGTTGGTAGCATATAATAAAAAGAACAACAAGGGTAAGAGGCTGATTCTAGACGGAATCAAAGACCATTGCATTTCTCATGTGAGAGGAAAGAGAAATGTTCATGAGATGTGGACAGCATTGTCCAATCTCTACCAGAGTACCAATGAGAACCGGAAAATGGTCCTGAAGGAGAAGATGAAGACCATTAAGATGGGCAATGATAGTGCAGCTGGATATCTCACTAAGATTACTAATGTGAGAGATGAGTTGGCAGCGATTGGAGAGGCCATTCCACCCACTGAGTTGGTGCGGATTGCAGTGAATGGTCTCCCCCGTTCATGGATGAACTTTGCTGATGGAGTTTGTGCACGTGATACCCTTCCCACATGGGAGAGGTTTTGGGATGATTGCATTCAGACAGAAATCAGGAAAGGTCAGCTTGGGGCAGCCAAGCCAGTTGAGCAGGATGAGGATGTAGCACTGTTGGCAGGACGCAAGAAGGGAAAAGGGAAGAAGCAGGCTTCCACAAGCCATGGTGGGGGCAAAGGCAAAGGTAAAGGTAAACAGGATAACTCACAGAAGGACTATTCCAAAGTGAAGTGTTGGAATTGTCAGAAGATGGGACACTATGCAGTTGTGTGTCCGGAGAAGAAGAAGAAGAAGGGGAAGAACCAGAGCATGGCAGCTTCAGCAGAGGTTGAGGACTTTGCAGATCGCTTTGACCGAGAGTTTGGGTTCATTGCGTGTGAGTCTTCTAGTGCAGGAGTACCTGCCACACAGGTTCAGAGGGAGCATGCACTTCCCTCGATTAGCGGAGCATCTTCGGGTATCTGGTATGTGGACAGTGGGGCTTCACGTCACATGACAGGAGTCCGTGAGTACTTCTCAGAGCTTTCAGAGAGTGGCACTGATGTAGAGGTAGTACTCGGTGATGACAGAGTTGTTAGAGCAGTCGGTGTGGGAACATTGACATTTCAGAGGGAGTCCAAACCTCCCTTGAAGGTGTCGGATGTTCTTTATGTGCCAGGGATGAGGAAGAACCTCATATCCATCTCAGCTTTGGAGGACAGAGGATATGAGATACTATTCAGGGGAGGACAGGTGTTGATGTATCCCAGGGGCACTCCAGCTGATTCAGCTAGAGTGATAGGTGTACGCCATGCAAAGGTGTACAAGTTTACATTTCAGTCCCTTTTGGCATTGAGCAGTAGTACCGACAGCAGAGCTAGCAGTTCTGAGCAGTGTGAGATTTGGCACCGCAGGATGGGGCACATGAATCATGGATCCTTGAGGACTTTGCGGGAGATCACTACAGGTGTGCCAGAGTTCAGTACTGATCACTTTGATACTTGCAGAGGATGTGCGATGGGCAAGTTTGCCAAATCCCCTTTTCCCAGCAGTGACAGCAGAGCGACTGGGATACTTGATTTGATTCATTCCGATGTGAGCGGTTGGATGTCTCATGTTTCCTTGAGTGGATATGAGTACTATGTTTTATTCATTGATGATCACTCCAGGAGGACCTGGATTTATTTCTTGAAGACCAAGAGTGAGGTCTTCAAGCGGTTTCAGGAGTTCAGAGCTCTTGTGGAGACACAGACAGGTTGGAAGATCAAGTCCCTGAGGTCGGACAATGGAGGAGAGTACACCCTCGGAGAGTTTGTTGACTATTGTGCAGAGGCAGGCATTAGGAGGGAGTTCACTGTTCCTTACAACCCCCAGCAGAACGGGGTTGCGGAGAGGAAGAACAGATCCATCGGAGGGGCTGCCAAAGCCATGTTACATGATCGGGGGTTGCCATTGTTTTTGTGGGCAGAGGCCTGCAACACAGCTGTTTACTTGCAGAACAGGAGTCCGCATCGTGCCTTGGGGCACATGACTCCGGAGGAGGCTTTTTCTGGGAAGAAGCCTGATATGGGTCATCTTCGTATCTTTGGGCGCATGACATACTCCTACATACCCAAGGAGAAGAGGACCAAACTAGAGCCCACCGCAGAGAAGGGTATCTTTGTGGGCTACAGTGAGACCTCCAAGGCCTTTCGGATTTACATTCCTGCGCAGAGGAAAGTTGTTGTCAGGCGGGATGTGAAGTTCAAGGAGGACAGGGCCTTTAAGAGGTCACGGGAGTTAGAGTATCTGGATCAGCCAGACCCTCAGCAGCAGTTGAGTCAGTCGCAGGGATCCAGTGGGCAGGGATCAGGAGGATCCGGAGGTACATCTATGACGATGTCAGGTCCGTCAGTGGGGAGTGGCTCGCAGAGTCAGAGGGGTGGTGCTATGGGCAGCACGCAGAGCAGTCCACAGAGCAGTTCACTGGGGAGTCCACCGATGGACAGTTCACACGGTACCTCAGCATCTACAGGTTCAGGTGCAGGCAGGAGGACAGCAGACAGACAGTCAGGAGTTCAGGCTCCTGATGTTGAGGAGGAGGAGTTTTATTCTCCGGCGGGAGAAGTGCACTCAGGGAAGAGGAAGCCCAAGTGGCTTCAGGACACCTTGAGAGATGCCACATCTGTTGTTGAGCCTAAGAGGCCGGTCAGAGAGAGCAGACCACCTGAGAGGTTTTGTAGCTATATGGCAATGGCTACCAGCATCCTTGACTCCGAGCCTTCTAGCTATGAGGAGGCAGCTAGCCAGCAGGTCTGGAGAGAGGCCATGCAGGAGGAGTATTCTTCTATCATGAAGAATGATGTTTGGGAGGTGGTGCCGAGGCCTGGGGGCAAATCCGTGGTTACTTCCAGATGGCTTTACAAGGTAAAGCATGCTGCAGATGGCAGCATTGAGAAATTCAAAGCGAGGTTTGTGGCTAGAGGGTTCTCTCAGGTAGAGGGAGTTGATTATGAGGAGACCTTCGCTCCCGTGGCTCGATATACTTCGATTCGCTCCATTATATCGATAGCAGCAGAGATGGGTTGGAAGATCCACCAGATGGATGTGAAGACCGCATTCCTCAATGGCTTCATACAGGAGGAGGTGTACATTGAGCAGCCACAGGGCTTTGAGGTGCATGGGAAGGAGTCCCATGTGTGCAGACTGAAGAAGGCCCTTTATGACCTGAAGCAAGCTCCCAGAGCTTGGTACTCCAGGATAGATACTTACTTGCAGAAGATGGGTTTCACAAAGAGTGAGGCAGATCCGAACCTTTACTATATTGTGATAGGTGAGGAGCCTCTCATTCTGGTGCTGTATGTGGATGACTTAGTCATTAGAGGTGCAGAGAGACTCATAGAGCACTGCAAGAGAGATCTTGCGGCGGAGTTTGAGATGAAGGACATCGGCTTGATGCATTACTTTTTGGGTTTGGAGGTATGGCAGGAGGAGGGGCATTTCTTCCTGGGACAGGGGAAGTATATTGTGGACATCCTTGGCAGATTCCACATGGAGGATTGTAGACCCATGTCGACACCGATGATCACCAACTGGAAGAAGCTTCATGCTTCGAATTCCGAGTTGGTGGATCCCACATTGTACAGACAGCTGATTGGATCCTTGATGTATTTGGTCAACACTAGACCAGATATTTGTTTTGCAGTCAACACGATGAGTCAGTTTATGTGTGAGCCTAGGAAGGTTCACTGGGTGGCTGCAAAACACATTTTGCGATACTTGCAGGGGACAGTGGATTATGGTCCGGACTACAGGCAGGGGGATGGAGTGAGATTGGCAGGTTACACTGATTCTGATTGGGCAGGTTGTGCTTCTGATAGGAAGAGCACTTCAGGGTGCTGTTTTGGGTTGGGTTCGGCAGTAGTGTCATGGTTCAGCCGAAAGCAGCAGTCAGTAGCATTGAGTTCAGCGGAAGCAGAGTATATGGCAACCAGTCTAGCTAGTTGTGAGGCCATCTGGCTTCGCAAGATGTTGTTTGGCTTATTTGGTCAGCCGTTGAGACCTTCAGTGATTTACTGTGATAATCAGAGTTGCATTAAACTCACGGAGAATCCAATATTTCATGACAGGTCAAAGCATATCGGGATCAAATATCATTTCATCAGAGACTATGTTCAGAAAGGAGCTGTGAAGCTTGAGTATATTCCCACCGATGAGCAGGTTGCAGATATTCTTACCAAAGCCTTACCACGGGGCAAGCATGTCTACTTCAGAGACAAGATGGGTGTGGTGAGGAACACCTTCCTCGGTAAGAGGGAGTGTTGAAATTTGGTACCGGAGGACAGGTGGTTCCCTAATGCTTTGATCTTTGGCCTAGGGAAAAGTGTCCAAAAGAATTTAATTTTTCTCCTAAAGTAACTTTATAATTTTTATAAAGTTAAATCTAATTTAAAAGTGACTTAAGTGATACAGTTACTAAAGTGACTTTATAAAGTTATAAAGTCAAATCTAATTTTAAAGTGACTTTAAGTGATAAAGTTACTAAAGTTAAAGTGACTTTAAATAAAGTCAATATAAAATTAGAAAGGAAAAAATGACTTTGGAAATAAAAGACTAAGTGGGTCTTTATTAAAGTGGGGTGAATTAAAAAATGAAAAGTGAGATTTAAATGAGCATTTAATCTCAGCCCTAGATCTCAATCTATCTCAGCCATTGGATTTAGGGATTCCCCAAAAGTCACTTAGGGTTAGGTTAAAGGAGGAAAATGAGGAAAAGGTCATTCATTCTTTCATGAGCAGATTGAGAGAAGGAGAGCAAGAGAGCAAGGGAGATTTCTGAGCAGTGAGGAGAAGGAGGCAGCAGCTTGGCACACATTCCAAGGCAATATTTCAGCAAGACCGTACAACAGAGTTTGCACACAGTTCAAGGCAGATTTGGCACGATTTCCAAGGCAGAATCCGTACAGCAGCTTGTGGCACGTTTTCCAAGGCAGCCGTACCATTTTCTGGGCACAGATTTCAAGGGAGAAGCTGCTGTTTTTGCTGCACGCTTTTCTAGACAGGCCGTACAGCCTGTAGCTGATTGCTGGCACAAAAATCGAGGCAAATTTCCGTACAGCAACATTTAATACAGTTGCATGCATTCCAAGGAGGCCGTACAGCAGCATTTATTGCTGTTCTGCACGCAAAAAGAGGAGGCCGTACAGCAGAAATTAATGCTGTAATTTCTGGGCACGTTTTTCAAGGAAATACGCACAGCATTTATTGCTGGTTCAGTTTTATTGTCTGCACATTTTCCGAGGCGGTGGTTAAGCACGGAAAACGAGATAAGTTGTAAAAGTTTACTTGCTGATTTTTTTGCTGAATATTTCTCTCACTGTAAAAAGCATTTTTCAGAAATAAGAAGGAGCTCTCAAACTGGTTTTCCCCAAGAGTTGTAGGGGGTTTTTCCAGGGTCACCTTGACCAAAAACACTGAGTTATGATGTGTTGAATGACTGTTTGTTACTGCTGTTATTTTATTTCTGCATTTACAACATTCTGAAAAATTTCCAGAATTTGTGTTTTCAGCAAAATTTATTTTTCCAGTTGTTGAATGTATGGTTATGGGAAAGGGCATTTAACGATTTTGGAGTAATAAGGCGAAAACTGAAAACCAGGGTGGGAAACAGAATTTTCTACACTTGACTCAAGAGGAGAAAATAATAATACATCACAAACATCAAGAGGAGCAACATCACATAATACCTGATCTGTGAAGGGCTTGATGTTGTATGGAAGGAAGCACTGTTGGCTGACGCAGAGATCTCGTCCTTGGTGAAGCCACCTAATGGTGTATGGTTGTGGGTGTGTTATGGTCGGCTAGCCCAACTACTTCACAACCTTTGGTGAAATGAGGTTCTTTTGACTCCCACTGTCGATAATAAATTATAGCAGGGAACCCTTTACCCACATCTGGACATGGAAGAAATGCTCCTCCTCCTCTGGATCTTCGGGTTCCTCCTTTTGGATCTTCATGGTGGAAACGGTGGCATTGGGCTACGCATCGATAATCTGCTTCCCTTTATCATTCCCCTTGTCGGGTTTTGACTCAGAGTCAGAACATGCATCTGATTCAGAAGTCTTCATCTCAGCCACCAATGACTGCTTAGTTCTACACTCATGTGTGTTGTGAGTGGAGCTCTTAGGGAACTCACGCCACTTTCCTGTGTCCTTCTTTCACTTCGCAGTGTTGTTATTTGCTTGTGGCTTTGGCAGGTTGTCTTGGCTTTGTCCTTTGTCCTGCGGTTTGGTGGAACCTTTCCCTTGCTTTTGATTCGTAGACCCAAATTCTCGCTTCTTCTGTTTGAATTTCTACTCAATATTGGCAGCATACCCGTATGTCACACCAAGAAACGAGATGTTGAGGAACTCCATTTCCTCCTAAATGTATCTGTGAAAACAACTGCAGTACTTCAGCACCAAATTTTTCTTTGAATCTTTAAGACCTGACTTTGTGTGCAGGGTATGGAACGGATTCATCAGCTCATGCACATCTTGATCCTTTTGTTGTCGCAGCATAGTCCATTGTATGTACTTGTCCTCATAGCTCCCCATGGGATAACATTTTTCCTTGATGGCGTGTCAGAAATAATTCCAAGTGGGTGTGATTGAGAATAGAGAGGGTTCCCCCTCATCCTTTTGCTCCCAGTAGGTTTCCCACTAGTCCTTGACATGGGGGGCGGCTTTGAGGAGTCCAAAAGTAATCTTTTCTCGGTCAGAAAAGTCATGAACTGAGAAATATCCTTCTAATAGATTCAACCATATATCTATTTCATTTGCATCTATTTTTCCCTCAAATATGGGAATGTCAAAGTTTACTTGTACCTTAAAAGGAGTGGCGCCTTCACAATGGCTGTTGGATGTAGATGTGTTGTCGGTGGGCAGTCATTGAAGGACCTGGGTAAAGTTATCCATCATCACATTCCTTTGTTTCTTGAGGGCCTCCTTGAGAAATATTCTGATAGGATATCCTACTCCCACATATTTCTTTTCTTCCCCTAGTTCAGTCGTCAGGGTTTGCAAGGTTTATCTCGCAAAGGTTCAACCAGATCGAGCCCTAACTCCTTATACCTCGACCTCGTGAGGGACATGCAAAGAAGGATCGAAAAAGAGCAGACCACACTGATACCACTGATCCAGACTTATGCAGGAATGCAATAAAACATAGAAATAAACATAAACGTAGAGATGCAACATAAATAAAACTTCATTTCATTAATATCAAATAACTCAAATATGCTTACAGACAAAATGGACATAAACTAGCTAGGGTGATGGTAGCTTATCTCTGAGAAGAGATGTGGCGGCTACATGCCTCTGAACTGTGTTACAGTGAGGCTCGAATTCCTATTTATTATTTAGAAACAATGGAAAAACCTAAAAATCCAAAAACCTAACCCTAAGAGATGAAATGCCAAACTATGGGCCCTGTTGGAGTAAATTGGAACATTAATTTCTTGAGGTCATAAATTTGGCATACAATCTTTGTTTAATGCAAACAATTCCTCATTAGAAATATCTATCCTATGACCAAAACTGGTAACAACAAATGTCAATTTGAAGAATCACCTTTTCTAACTGTGATTTTCCAAAAAACATCGTTGAGGGCCTCAAACTGGCGCTCGAAGTTCAAGAACCGAAAAACTACCAAAAATAGTAACTTGTGCTACAATTAAGGAAACTGAAAAACTAAAAGAAACAATGGTGGGGGTCCAAGTGGAATAGGTTGGTGGCTACAAATATGCACCTGGATCAGTTTATTAGACCAAAATAATTTAAATAATTCCTCTAGATAATATAAATATTAGCCCAAGTATTTTCTTATGATATGATCAACTCTTCAATAGATCTCGGTGCAATATATTTTTGGTAGACTACAGTGGACTAGAGACTATGAGTTGATAACAAACACCAACCACATTTTGTTTTCAATTTTTTAGAAAAATTGAATATGTTTTTCATACCCCATCCTCTAAGGAGAATTAGGTCTGCAATGTGATTCCATTTGATCCAAGGGATAATAAAGTGCTCCTGTATACTAGCCCAAAGGAACTTTAAACATATCCTTCTATCCTTTTCAAGGATACATTTCAGAATCTAGGTTTATGGCATCTAGTAGACCGAGATTACTTCAAAAATAGATTTTACAATAACTAGTTGACATGCTCTTGAAAGCCACTTAAGGCTCCACCCTTTTAGTCTCTTCCCCAATTTTGATATTAGTTAGATTAAATCCTCCTTTTGTAGTAATTTGATTTGATGTGAAATCCCAAGTATTTAACCCTTTGATCTAGTTCTCTTATCTCAAAAATAAAAATAGAACTAAATTTTTGAACCTTAATGTCTTCCAAATTTTGGAATGTGATTAAATATTTCTTGTCATTAACAACCAAACCAATAGCCTTCTTAAAAAGAGCTAAAATTTCATATAATTTATCAGCATCCCTAACTGATTCATGGAAAAAAATGAAAATATCATCTACAAATAAAAAGTGAGTAACAGCAAGGACCTAAGCAATAACTGCACCTTGAAACTCACCTTTGTGTTTTGTGTCTTCCAACATACGACTTAGCTCCCTAGCACTGGCAAGAATAATAGATGAGATGAGGGGAACCCCTATCTCATACCCCTCTGAGCACTGAAGAAAGGTGAAATTGAACCATCAATAAGAACCACAAAGGATATTGTGAGACGACAACTAATTATCCAATTCATGAAATCTAGACCAAAGTCCACATGGGTTAACAATATTTTTATATATAACTACCTAACATGGAAATAATCTTTGGAGAGATCAATTTTTATAATGGCCCCTTTTAACTTATAAATTTTGATGTTATTTAGACCTTCTTGTGTAACTCCAATTGCATTTTCTTGCCTTCCAGAAAACAAAACTGCTCCTTTGATATTGTTTTTGATAGATTTGTTTGATCCTCATTGCTATTACTTTGTAAATCACCTTGTATGGTTGATCGATTTAGGTTCTTATTTTCATATGACACCCCATAAGGAGTGTTTTTTCAAATATGAAAGATATGATGGAAGTGATGTTTTCCTAGGATATGAATCGACGACCATAATTGCAAGATAAGGAAAGGTCAAGTTGATACTCAAGGATGGAAGGATTAAAACACTTCCATGGATTCTACACTTTCCAAAGTTGGATAGAAACATGATAGCTATCATCAATATGGGTAATGTAGGTGTACACACTTTTTCTAGAAAGGAGACTTGTAAATTGGTTCAAGGAGAAATGGTGTTGGTGAAGGGATTTTAGACTATAACTCTCTATAAGTTGTTGGAAATAATTACTGATAATGGGTGTAATAGTTTAATATTCCTAAGGGTGGAAATGAAGAAGAAAATTTAATACATGTTGTCTCTATAAATATGATAATGTTATTCCATCAAATACTAGGACATATTAGAGAGAATGTCCTTCAAGAATTACATGGTAAAGGTATGGTAGAAGGTATGTCTAACTACACTATTGATTTTGATTTTTATGAAAAATGCATATACGGTAAACATAATCAGGTAAGAATATCATTAGGTGCTACAAGATAAAAAGGATTGTGTACTTAGTACATCGTGATGTGTTTAGACCTGTGACCATTCCATAGGCAAATCAATGTATTATGTTTCACTCATGGATGACCTCTCAAGGAACACAAGAAATTATTTCCTCAAGAAATTTGATGTATTTGGTAAATTTAAAAAGTTCAATTATATAGATAATAATTAGATAGATAATAAAATTAGAGTGTAGAGGAAAGATAATGGTGGATAATTGTGTGGGAATGAATTTGAGAAATTCTATAAGAAGTGTGGTATAGTAAGGTAGGTATAGCACAGAAGGATAATACTCAATACACACCTCAATGGAATGGAGTTGCAAAAAGGATGAACAAGAAATTAATAGAAAAAGAAAGAAGCATGCTCAATGGTGCTAGCTTAGGCCAAGGATTTTAGGTAGAAGAAATGGATACTATAGGTTACTTATTAAATTCATCACTCTCATCACCATTGGTTTACATGACTCATCCTAAGCCATGGAATAGTAAGAAAAACTCTCTAAAACGTCTCAAAGTTTTGGCTATGATGCTTATGTACAAACTCTGAAAGAAAATAGGAGTAAAATAGACAATATAGTCAAAAAGTGTATCTTTATTAGTTGTAAACATGGTTTAAAAGGTTATAATATTTGGAACCCAAAAGCTAAGAAGGTTGTTTAAATTTTAGATGTTGTCTTTAAAGAGGAAAAATATGTTTCTAAATAGGAATTCCTCCAAACGGAAATTGAACCAAAGCTAGTAAAGTTCAAGTTTGAAGATCAAGAATCTAACTAAATAGAGGAAAAAGAAGAGCCTCACACTCTAGTATTGAGGTGATCAATTTGGGGAAGAAGGAAACCAAAAAGGTATACTCCACTTAATTTTCATTCTTTTTTTGTGTCGTTTGTTAGTAATGATATTCCTAGAACTATCAGGGAGACATTGGACTTAGAGGATTGTAACCTTTGTAAGAAGGCCATGGTTGAAGAAATGGTAGCCTTGGAAAATAATGAGGCTTGGGATCCATTTGAATTGTCAACTAAAAATAATGTTGTTGGTAGCAAATGGGTGTTTAAGAAGAAGTTAAATGCAAAAGGTAAAGTGGAGTAGTGGAAAGCTATATTAGTAGCAAAAGGTTATTCCTAGGTAGAGGGAATTGACTCTAGTGAAAAATTTATCATGTTGTTAAGTTAATTTCTATTGGATTTATTTTCTATTGCTACTCCTTTTGATTTAAAAGTAGAAAAAATGGATGTAGATACAAAATTCCTACATGTAAATATAAAGAAATAAATCTATATGAAACATAAAAAAAAATTTGCAATGAAAGGCGAGAAAGAGTTGGCTTGCAAGCTGAAAAAGTCCTTATGTGGGTTAAAGTAATCCCCAAGGATTGTTGGGTCCTTCGTTTTTTGAAAAATATGATGAATAATAGTTACGGAAGGTAAATGGCCAAAGAAATCTGAAGAAGGTAACCAAAATTTAAATGCGACAGAGAATAAAATACTGGAATTTTTGCAGTTAGAAAACAAGGAAGAGGACTTGCCGAAACGGGAAAATAGGATCAATTTTGAAGGAATCAACAGGAAAAAGGGAAACAGCTCCAGAGTTTTTTCAAATTGGACCAAATCAATTCAGGCTCAAGAAAACTTAGATAATACCATATCAAGCAAGAGAGGTTATTGTTACATTTGTCGCCATGCTCACTTCTCATCCCTGATCCTAAAGTGCCATGTGACAGATCCTGTTTAACGTTTCCACCATGGAAAAATATATAAATACATCCCCTAAAGACTCAAAGACAACTGCCTTGGAAGATTATTGAAGGAACTTGGTCAAAACCCTAGTTTTCTGGGTCAGTGTTTTTTCTTGTTTCATGCCCGCGTTGATCTCATGTTGACATTTCTAGCTTAGCGTTGGCAGTGCCCTTACCGCGCTAATCCCTTTCTAGTGTTTTTTCCTCAAATGGAGGAGAAGCTTCGACCTCTAGGATTTCTAGGGTGGTAAGTTGGTTGTTAAATGGTGGCGATAGAATCGAGCTCTATGATTTTAGAGTTTGATCTCATACATGAGGGTTTATCCCTTAGAAACTGGACCTTCCTCCTTCTTTAATGAGCTCCCAACCTCTTCTCCCTTCCTATAAATTGGTCCCCATCCCTCCACTACTGGTTGGTCATTACTGGGCAGGTTTGAACTCTCATTCCCTTTACATTCTTGCATTGTGATAATGCCTAATTTATTCAGGAGAAGTAATGTTTTAGAGGTTTGGTGAAGGACTCGAATTTTCACCAAAGGGAGGCCTCCGACATCAAGGCTTGGTTTGTAAGCTCTCTATTTTACATTCATTAATAAAAAATCTGATGTTTGCATTCTATATTTTTCTAATCTCTTATGAAAATATTCAAGTACTCCTTAATCTGCTATATAGCTAATTTTTAATGATTATTATGTATTGGATTACGTTTTTTGTTGCCTCTTGATCATTCGCAAGTATTCGAGTGCCACTACTAAACCACTTTTCTGGTTGCATTTTGAATATTAGCTAAGAAATATTTGCATTAGAAAGTATTTCAAGTTGCTAGACCCACTCTAGGGCTCGAGAGATTGCCTCTGTTCGTAGAGGGGATTTATCTTGACAACATAATTGGTGACTCCGACGGGGAGCTTAGCCTATTAGCCTTCCTTTCTTGGATTGATCTCTGATCACTTTGACCGATCACTAAAATATAAGCTTTCTTAGGTCTTTGTTATTTTTCATAGGGTTTGATAGTCATTTCACTGTGTCAGGCCTGGTTTTGGTGTGAAACTTTTCTTTTGTTTTTTCCTTGTTTTTAGTGCCCAATTTGTTTTTTGTTTTCACAGTAGCACTGCTAGCATTTTTCTATATAGAAAAACCTTGTTGATTTGTCTTTCAACACCCTTATTCTCATCACAGAAGCGTTGATCTCAGACCTAGGAAAATTGGGGTTTCCCCTTTTTTTCCAGTGTGTCCTGGCCCCTGAAGAATGTATGTCAAGTCGCAATGACCTCCTGCCTTAGTTTTTGACTTTTTTGTCTAGTTTGAAAGAGTGTTTTCGTTTCTTTCACTTTCTTGTAAATTTTTAGGATTTTTTACCATTTCAAACACCTTTTTGCCACATTGCTTCCGACTTGATTTGAATTTTTTGTCACATGCATTGGTCATCACTGCATTCTGATATTACCTTCAATTTAGAGTCAAACATAAGATCACAAATTGTTCTATTTACGAGTTTAGCGGAGTGTGTATTTTTCCAAATTCAAAAGAAAACCAAAGTTATTTTCATTTTAGTTCTATGATTTTTGGCTTCTCTTTATCGTTTTGCCAAAAGAGACTGAAAATTATTTCACTCATGTATTTTTAAAGAAATTTTGATTATCGTTCGATTGAAAGAAAAGTGAAAAGTGTATTTTTTCATTTATTCATTCGTTTTGTTCATTTTAATTTTTATTGCATTTCAAAGTAAAAAGTTAAAAAAAAAGTTTCATTTTGTGCATCTTAGTGGAAAAGAAAAATGTTTTCATTTTTTCATTAAGCTGCATTTTGGGGAAAGTGAATTCGATTTGAAATAATTGCATTTCATAGTTTTGAACTAGTTTGGGGGAGTATCGTTGTTTGCTACATTGATTGAACTTTTGTTTGCATCCCTTCCCTCAATAGTTTAGACTTCATTGAAATCGAAAGATTTTCTTTTTGCATTTAGCCTGCATTATAGGATTTAGGTGAGATCGATTTTATGAAACAACAGTTAACAAAACTGCATTGTGACCACTTGGGAAATAGTTGGTACCTTCCATCACTACATGAAACCTTCAGTATCTTTCTCATTAGGATGAAATATGGTGATGATGTCCTATTCATCATATATCGGATGGTTTGGGCAAACATGATTCATGACACTAGAGATATGATCTTTGAGGGTCCATTTTTCTTCTTGCCTCTTGAAGGCAACATTATTGTAACCCAAAATTAGCAGCCACTCTACACTTATCATAAGTGGAGAGAGAGACAATGTGCGATATAAAAATTGGTCTATCATGTTCAGCTATGCAACCCACCTACATTGCAGGAGCCAAAGGTGGAGGAGTTTTTCCATGAGTTAGCATTTTGGAGGGTGACTCACTTTGTGTGGATGATAGCTTGGGGATGGGAGCTTCACATGGGAATTATGGTTCCCAATATATTTCATATTCCATGCCTTAAGAAGGCCTCTAGATAGCATATAGTTGCCTCCATGGATATCCCACTACTTCATAATGAGGGCCATTTGGATTTGTCACCAAAGGCTAGCTTATACACTTGGGAGGAGCAACTTGGAGACATATTGATGAGAAAGCATCTTGTTCATTGGAGTATCTTATCATATGAGGATGCTACAGGAGGAGGAGAGGAGGATCTTCAATTATATCCTTGCAGTTGCTCGAGGACAAGAAACATTTGGGAGGGGAGAAATGTAATATTCCTAAATTAGCATGCAGCAAATTGGAATATTCATTTTTTCTTTTGTCTTCTAGATGGATGAATAAGTGGGTAGGAAGACCCATAAATCTCTTTAGTAGGAATAAAATCCCTCTTGATGTGAAAAGGGATCATCATGATAGCTGGATAAAGCACCTCCATGTGTGAACATGAGCAAAAGCATGTGGACAAGGTCAATGTTGACCAAATCAACAACATTGGTATAGAAAGAGTGGAGCATCAATGTGAAACAACACAGAGTTAATGGGAGATAGTCTCCATGTGAGTAGTGTCTTTAATGAGTGGGACCCAAGGTGAGAAGGCTCACAATGCATATAAGGAAGGGCAAGGAAACCATATAAGGAATTTTTTTTTTTGATCTTTTTAGATCTGGAACTTGTCAGGTGACATTTCTATGCATGCCTTTGTTGTTTAGCAGGGTCTCCTGTACTGTTTAGTACAAGGGTGTTCCCGAGCGGGAATCCCACACTCATCCTACTCAAGAGAGATTATTGAGTTGTACAGTCCACATCCAGGCATTAGTCCAAGCTTCAGTATTTAGCTACAACGCAATTTCTATTCAGAGTTGTGTTGTGTTGCAGGGTGTTGCAGTGGAGGAGAGAGATCTCCAATTTCTGAGCTTGTTTTCCAATCAGGGGACCAGCCCTTCACCTATTGAGTTGATTAGGTATTTTTGCAGCTAATAGATCAATATTTCAGCCCCATATCATCATTTTTCTTCAGGGAGTGTGTAACTCAGCCAGCAGGGGTGCAGTGTGCAACCCAAAAATGGCCAAAAATCCAAAGTTAAAATCTAGCTAAACCATTTATGGGTTTTTCTGGGTGTTTTGAGTAGAGTCCATGGTTAAACTCCCAGATCATTCTAAGCACTCTAATAGCCTTCTGAACATGGTTCGTTTTCCTAGTAGCAGTAGTTTCCTGCAGCAGCAGCAGTAGCAGCACATATTTCCAGTGCTAGTTTCCTTTAGTGTATTTCAACCATCTTGTGGCTTGAGTGCATTCATTTTTTGAGCACTATGTAATTTATTTTGCTGTTGATTATAATGATATGGCTCAGCTATTTATGCTCATAGATTATGATGTCTTAATGTAATTTCCAGTTGCAGCATATTTCCGACATTTTCCAGATTTTAGTGCTATGTTCCTGTTTTGATTTACTTGGAATGCTGCATATGTTCTATATTCCTGTCTTTTCCATTTTGGAATACTACAGTGGTATCAGAGCATAATCTTGGCTCAGCTTGTGAGTTTCAGCCAATATGCTATAAGAAGAAGAAGAGATCTAAAAAGATGGTGGGAATGAGCTTTGTCTCATCACTTTTCAGAACTATGAAGAGCCTCTCGAGGAAGGTCAAGAATATGAGAGAGGAGAGATGGAATGAGACCTCATTATGGTTTCAAGATGAGGAAGGTCCATGCACTTCCTATCAACAGAAGAAAGAACCAATATTTCATAGAGCTACAAAGAAATACATTATGCCATTTTCATTGGAAGAAAGAGATGAAAGACATGGAGATGGAGGAAACTTAGATCATGATATTCTAAGTGATTATCTTGCAGAGTACAAGTCTCAATCAAAGGCTTTCAAGGAGAATATAACTCTCCCACAGTTCATTCAGCTCAAAGAAGAGAGGATACCTTGCAGCTATGGAAGGGGAAAGCACAATATATTTCTACATTTTATGGGTTATCCACATGCACAGCCAGGGCTTGGGGAATGGAGTTGGATGCATTCTTCCTACTACATCCAGTAGTAGAAAGAGAAGATGTTGAGATTTCAGCACTGCACCTTGAGGGTGAAGCAAACATTTGGTGGTTTAGCCATTTGAGTCATTCAAAAGTGACTGCATATGTAGATTTTACTCAAAGGTTGATCAAGAAGTTTGACAAGAAGAAATCAGAGGAGAAGAAGCTTCCACCACCACTTGCAGCAGGAGCACTTGCATCCAGAGGAAAAACACTTGCACCTTTGCAAAGTGGTCTTGATCTCTTGACACTTGGAGTCCCATTCATTATTCAGGAGATGCATGAGGAGGAGGAGACTTATACCAGTGCTAGTGTAGCCATAGAGGAGCATCCATCATCATCAGTAGTTGGGGAAGTCATCATACCGGAGGAAGGAACCCTTGTAGTAGTACAAGATGTTCTGAATCTTTACCAAGATATACACATATTTCCACTTCCTATCATTTCAGCACATCATATGGAGGATTAGGGGACATGCCATCAGGGCACATGACCTAGGGTTGAAGCACATTGCTGATTTGGAGCAACAGACTATCAATGCGCAGAGGACAATTGATTTGTTCAAGGAAGAGATATATATCCATATTGGTTTCTCATTGATGAGCTGCACACAACACTTTGGCTTGGAGTGTAGAGTTTTGAAGGATAGGATTAGCATTTTCCTAAACCATCCAATGCAAAACTATATGTTCAAAATTGAACATGATCATGAGATAGCCTATGTATCATCATGGAGATCATCAGTGCTGTCATGGAGCAGCAATGATGAGTTGGGGGCCCAGCCATTATTGGGACATTCTGATGACCATTATACTTGTGTGACGTTGGATAGGCAGATGATTGATGGAAGACATCATATGATGGATGATATCTCTCATTATTATGATGTATCCCTCTTGATGAGCATTTCAAAACTCAATGAGAAGTATTTGCATACAGCATATTTGGATCCTTATGGGGTCAACTTGGTCATTGATGAGTGGTCTTCATTTGGATATCTCTAGGAGGTTGTACTTCAACATCCCATGAAGTGCAAAGGTACTAATCTGATTTGGGAAGATGGTATTCTCCATTGGAGAGATACCAATTTTGAGCATGGAAGGAGACACCCACATTTGGATGGATGGGTGAGGACGGTGAGCAAGAGGTTGGTGAGCCACTTGTAGATATATGACATAGGGCAACAGGAGGCATGTCTACGCTAGTTACTCTTGAAAGAGTTTGGCCATCATGTGACATATCCTATTTCTAGAAGTATGTTATAGTCTAAGGCATTGCATGGCACCCATAGGATATGGCAGTAGAAGATTTGGTTGTATAGGGCATTCTACAAGTCAATCATCATGATGTTACTACATGAATTTTATGATGAGAAAATGAGGAGGCAACAAGAGTTGTTGTTGCATTGGATACTCTTGGGAGAGTATGGGCTGATTTTCCCCCATACTTTGCATGATGTTGCATGAGTAGATGGTGGCATAATAATGGTGCGAAGGGGATACACCTTAGCTTTGGAGGATCAGGAGGTACTTCCACTTTGGAAGGGATCTCCCATATATAGCAACATTATGGTAGATAACTTTGGCATTTGGCATGTCAAAGGATGGAGCTATGAGATGGCAGGAGACTTATAAAAAAGGCCAACAAAGTTGTCACTTGGGAGCTTGAGTTTATTGATGAATTTTTCCTAGGATAACTTCACATATGATGAAATGGATGGACAAGTAGGAGATGAGAGTGATGGAGTAGTGAATGGAGCCATCTATTACCATGATATGATCTTCTTGACTTGGATCTCCAAGTATAAGAAGAAGGTTTTGTATGCAGCACATGGCTCATTCCTTTCCATTCACAAGGGTCTCATGGAGACATATCAGGCCACTATGGAGAGATCATCCATGGATCACATTATCAGCTTACTCTCATAACATGGTAAAAGTTGTATTTTTACACTTATTGATCATCTAACACAGTATTTTCATTCTCTTGCCATTTATATATAGTGCATTGGTACATAAGAGGGAAAGATTCTATTTAGGCTTCATGGTATTTGCAAGACCAACATCAGTGATGGAGATAGCCATCTCTTCTATGGCTTTGGGAAAGTGTTGTACTATTTCTTGTATGCTCAGTTGATACACAATTCCATTTACTATTTACTAATAGATAAGTTGACATGCACAACTAGCAAATTGTTGGGAAAGACTTGCCATATTATGTTTTGAAACAACAGTTAGCAAAATTGCACTGTGACCACTTGGGAAACTGTTGGTACCTTCTAGTGCTACATGAAACCTTCAGTATATTTCTCATTTGGATGCCATATGGTGATGATGTCCTATTCATCATATATGGGATGGTTTGGGAAAACATGATTCATGACACTAGAGAAAGGATCTTTGAGGGTCCAGTTTTCTTCTTGCGTCTTGAAGGCAACATTATTGTAGCTCAAAATCAACACCCACTCTACACTTATCATAAGTGGAGAGAGAGACATCGTGGGATAGACAATTTTTTCTATCATGCTTAGCTATGCAACCCACCTACATTGCAGGAGCCAAAGGTGGAGGATTTTTTCCATGAGTCAGCATTTTGGAGGGTGACTCACTTTGTTTGGATGATAGCTTGGGGATGGGAGCTTCGCATGGGAATGGTGGTTCCCAATATATTTCATATTCCATGCCTCAAGAAGGCCTCTAGACAGCATATATTTGCCTCCATGGATATCCCACTACTTAATAATGAGGGCCTTTTGGATTTGTCACCAAAGGCTAGCTTATACACTTAAGAGGAGCAACTTGGAGGCATATTAATGAGAAAGCATCTTGTTCATTGGAGTAGCTTATCATATGAGGATGCTACAGGAGGAGGAGAGGAGGCTCTTCAGTTCTATCCTTGTATTTTCTTGAGGAAAAGCATCATTTGGGAGGGGAGGAATGTAATATTCCTAAATTAGCATGCAACTAATTGGAATAATCATTTTTGCTTTTGTCTTCTAGATAGATGAATAAGTGGGTAGGGAGACCCATAAATCTCTTTAGTATGAATAAAATCCCTCTTAATGTGAAAAAAGATCATCATGATAGCTAGATAAAGCACCTCCATGTGTGAACAGGGGCAAAATAATGTGGACAAGGCCAATGTTTACCAAATCAACAACGATAGTATAGAAAGAGTGGAGCATCAATGTGAAAGAGCGCAGAGTTAATGGGAGATAGTCTCCATGTGAGTATTGTCTTTAATGAGTGGTACCCAAGGTGAGAAGGCTCAAAATGCATATAAGGAAGGGAAAGGAAACCATATAAGGCATGTTAGATGATTATTGTTTTTTATATTTTTAGATCTGGAAATTGTTAGGTGACATTTCTATGCATGCCTTTGTTGTTTAGCAGGGTCTGCTGTACTGTTTAGTACAAGGGTGTTCCCGAGCAGGAATCCCACACTCATCCTACTCAAGAGAGATTATTGAGCTGTATAGTCCACATCCAGGCATCAGTCCAAGCTTCATTTTTCAACTACATTGCAATTTATGTTCAGAGTTTTGTCGTGTTTCAGGGTGTTGCAGTGGAGGAGAGAGATCTCCAATTTCTGAGCTTGTTTTCCAGTGAGGGGACTAGCCCTTCACCTATTGAGTTGATTGGGTGTTGTTGCAGCTGATAGATCAATATTTCAACCCCATATCAGCAGTTGTCTTCAGGGAGTGCGCAACTCAGCCAGCAGGGGTGCAGTGTGCAACCCAAAAAGGGCCGAAAATCCAATATTAAAATCTGGCTAAACCATTTCTGGGTTTTTCTGGGTTTTTTTAGTAGAATATGAGGTTAAAATCCCAGATCATTATGAGTACTCCAACATCCTTCGACACATGGTTCTGATTCCCAGTAGCAGTAGTTTCCTACAGCAACGACAGTAGTAACACACATTTCTAGTGTGAGTTTCCTTTAGTGTATTTCAGCCATCTTGTGGCTTGAGTGTATTCATTTTTTGAGCACTTTGTACTTTATTTTGTTGTTGATTATAATGACATGGCTCAGTTGTTTCTACTCATAGATTATGATGTCTTAATGTAATTTCCAGTTGCAGCATATTTCCGGCATTTTCCATATTTTAGTGCTATGTACCTATCTTGATTTATTTGGAATGTTTCATATGTTCTATATTCCTGTCTTTTCCATTTTGGAATACTACAGTGGTATCAGAGCATAATATTGGCTCAGCCTATGAGTTTCAACCTATATGCTATAAGAAGAAGAAGAGATCTAAAAATATGGAAGGAATCAGCTTTGTCTCATCACTTTTCAGATCTATGAAGAGCCTCTCTAAGGATGTCAAGGAGATGAGAGAGGAGAGATGGAATGAGACCTCATTAGGGTTTGAAGATGAGGAAGGTCCATGCACTTCCTATCAACAGAAGAAAGAACTGGTATTGCATAGAGCTCCAAAGAAATATGTTATGCGATTTTCTTTTGAAGAAAGAGATGAAAGGCATGGAGATGGAGGAAACTTAGATCATGAGATTCTAAGTGATTATCTTGCAGAGTACAAGTATCAGTCAAGGGATTTCAAGAAGAATATAAATCTCCCACAATTCATTCAACTCAAAGAAGAGAGGAGACCTTGCAGCTATGGAAGGAGAAAGCACAATAGATTTCTATTGTCTACATTTGATGGGTTATCCACATGCACAGCCAGGGCTTGGGGAATGGAGTTGGATGCATTCTTCCTACTACATCTAGTAGTAGAAAGACAAGTTGTTTAGATTTCATCACTGCACCTTGAAGGTGAAGAAAAAATTTGGTGGTTCAGCCATTTGAGTCATGCAAAAGTGACTTCATATGCAGATTTTACTCAAAGGTTGATCAAGAAGTTTGACAAGAATAAATCAGAGGAGAATAAGCTTCCACAACCACTTGCTGCAGGAGCACTTGCATCAGGAGAAAGAACACTTTCACGTTTGCAAAGTGGTCTTGATCTCTTGACACTTGAAGTCCCATGCATTATTCAGGAGATGCATGAGGAGTAGGAAACTTATACCAGTGTTGGTGCAACCATAGAGGAGCAGCCATCATCATCAATAGTTGGGGAAGTCATCACACCGGAGGAAGGAACCCTTATAGCAATACAATATTTTTCCCTAGATTTACGAATATATGCACATATTTCCACTTCCTATCATTTCCACACATCATATGGAGGATTGTGGGGACATGCCATGAGGGCAAATACATGACCTAGGGTCAAAGCACATTGTTGATTTGGAGTAGAAAAATATCACTGCACAGAGGACCCTTGAGTTGTTCAAGGAAGATTATATAGCCATCCTGGTTTCTCATTGATGATTTGCACACAACACTTTGTGTTGGAGTGTAGAGTTTTGAAGGATATGACGAGAATTTTCCTAAACCATCCAATGCATAGAAATATATTCAGCATTGAACATGATCATGAGAAAACCTATGTATCATCATGGAGATCATCAGTGTTGTCATGGAGCAACAGTGATGAGTTGGGGGCCCAACCATTATTGGGACATTCTGATGACCATTATACTTGTGTGACATTGGATAGGTAGATGATTGATGGAATACATCTTATGATGGATGATATCTCTAATTATTATGATGTATCCTTCTTGATGAGCATTTCACAGCTCAATGAGAAGCTTTTGCATACAACATATTTAGATCCTTATGGGGTCAACCTTGTCATTGATGAGTGGTCTTCATTTGGAGATCTCTAGGAGGTTGTACTTCAACATCCCATGAAGTGCAAATGTAGTAATCTGATTTGGGAATATGGTATTCTCCATTGGAGAGATACCAATTTTGAGCATGGAAGGAGACACCCACATTTGGATGGATGGGTGAGGATGGTGAGCAGGAGGTTGGTGAGATACTTGTAGATATCTGACACAGGGCAGCAAGAGGCATGGATGTGTTGGTTACTCTTGAAAGAGTTTGGCCATCATGTGACATATATTATTTGTCATGTCAAAGGATGGAGCTATGAGATGACATGAGCCTTATAAAAAAGGCCAACATCATTGTCACTTGGGAGCTTGAGTTTGTTGATGAAGTGTTCCCAGGATTACTTCACATATGATGCACTTGATGGACAAGTACGAGATGAGAGTGATGGAGTAGTGGATGGAGACATCTATTACCATGATATGATCTTCTTGACTTGGATCTCCAAGCATAAGAAGAAGGTTTTGTATGTAGCACATGGTTCATTCCTTTCCATTCACAAGGGTCTCATGGAGACATATCAGGCTACTATGGAGAGATCATCCATGGATCACATTATCAGCTTACTCTCAGAACATGGTAAGAGTTTTATTTCTACACTTATTGATCATATAACACAGTATTTTCATTCTCTTTCCATTCATATACAATGCATTGCTCCACAAGAGGAAAAGATTTTATTTTGGCTTCATGGTCTTTGTAAGACCAACATCAGTGATGGAGATAGCCATCTCTTCTATGGCTTTGGGCAAGTGTTGTACTATTTCTTGTATACTCAGTTGATACACAATTCCATTTACCATTTACTAGTATATGAGATGACATGCACAACTAGCAAATTGTTGGGAAATAACTTGCCATATTATGTTCTGAAACAACAGTTAGCAAAACTGCATTGTGACCACTTGGGAAATTGTTGGTACCTTCCAACACTACATGAAACCTTCAGTATATTTCTCATTTGGATGTCATATGGTTATGATGTCCTATTCATCATATATGGGATGGTTTGGGAAAACATGATTCATGACACTAGAGAGAGGATCTTTGATGGTCCAATTTTCTTCTTGCCTCTTGAAGGCAACATTATTGCAGCCCAAAATTAGTAGCCACTCTACACTTATCATAAGTGGAGAGAGAGATAGTGTGGGATAGACAAATTGTTCTATCATGTTCAGCTATGCATCCCACCTACATTGCAGGAGCCAAAGGTGGAGGAGTTTTTCCATAAGTTAGCATTTTGGAGGGTGACTCACTTTGTGTGGATGATACCTTGGGGATGGGAGCTTCACATGGGAATGATGGTTCCCAATATAATTCAGATTGCATTCCTCAAGAAGGCCTCTAGACAGCATATATTTTCCTCCATGAATATAATACTACTTCATAATGAGGGCCATTTGGATTTGTCACCAAAGGCTAGCTTATCCACTTGGGAGGAGCAACATGGAGACATATTGATGAGAAAGCATCTTGTTAATTGGAGTAGCTTATCATATGAGGATGATACAGGAGGAGGAGAGGAGGCTCTTTAGTTCTATCCTTTCATTTTCTTGAGGAAAAGCAACATTTGGGAGGGGAGGACTGTAATATTCCTAAATTAGCATGTAGCTAATTGGAATATTCATTTTTTCTTTTGTCTTCTAGATAAATGAATAAGTGGGTAGGGAGACCCATAAATCTCTTTAGTAGGAATAAAATCCCTCTTAATGTGAAAAGGGGACATCATGATAGTTGGATAAAGCAACTCCATGTGTGAATAGGGGCAAAAGCATGTGGACAAGGTCAATGTTGACCAAATCAACAACACTGGTATAGAAAGAGTGGAGCATCAATGTGAAAGAGCGCAGAGTTAATGGGAGAGAGTCTCCATGTGAATAGTGTATTTAATGAGTGGGACCCAAGGTGAGAAGGTTCAAAATGCATATAAGAAAGGGAAATGCAACCATATAAGGCATGTTATATGATTTTTTTTTTTTATCTTTTTAGATCTGGAAATTATCAAATGACATTTCTATGCATGCCTTTGCTATTTAGCAGGATCTGATGTACTTTTTAGTACGAGGGTGTTCCCGAGCGGGAATCCCACACTAATCCTACCCAGGAGATATTATTAAGTTGTATATTCCACATCCAGGCATCAGGCCAAGCTTCATTCTTCAGCTACAACATAGTTTCTATTCAGAGTTGTGTTGTGTTGCAAGGTGTTGCAGTGGAGGAGAGAGATCTCCAATTTCTGAGCTTTTTTTCCTGTGAGGGGACCAATGCTTTACCTATTGAGTTGATTGGGTGTTTTTGAAACTTATAGATCAATATTTCAGCCCCATATCAGAAATTTTCTTCAGGGAGTGCGTAACTCAGCCAGCAGGGGTGCAGTGTGCAACCCAAAAAGGGCCGAAAATCCAAAGTTAAAATCTGGCTAAAACATTTCTGGGTTTTTCTGGGTTGTTTGAGTAGAATCTGTGGTTAGAAGCCTGGATCATGCTAAGCACTCCAACATCCTTCTGCACATGGTTCTTCTTCCCATTAGATGTAGTTTCCTATAGTAGCAGCCGTAGCAACACACATTTCCAGTGCTTGTTTCCTTTAGTGTATTTAAACCATCTTGTGGCTTGAGTGCATTCATTTTTGGAACACTGTGTACTTTATTTTTTTGTTGATTATAATGATATGGCTCAGCTATTTTTTCTTATAGATTATGATGTCTTAATGTAATTTCCAGTTGCAGCATATTTCCGACATTTTCCAGATTTTAGTGCTATGTTCCTGTTTTGATTTATTTGGAATGTTGCATATGTTCTATATTCCTGTCTTTTCCATTTTCGAATACTACAATTTTGGACCTGTTCCTGGGGCAGGACAACCTAATGTTATTCTAAGTGGAACATTGTTTTCACAACCGATGAACAGTGTCATAGGAACCGTTCCTTTGAGTGGTCAACCTACTTCAGCCGCATTTTTCTATAAGTAGCCCCACGTTTAGTATTCTCAGGTTCAACAGCCTCTCCAACAACTGAATGTACCATATTTGTATGTTCAACAACCCAACATCCCTCATCAATATGTTCAACAACTGAATGTATAGTATCAATATGTTCCTCGACCAAACACCTCTCAGTAGTATGTCCAACAACCCCAACTTCATGCAGGTGTTGTTGTGACTAACCCTCAGTTTGGTCCTTACACATAAACTGATCTGAATATCCCCCTGGGTCAACCTGTTCCTCACCCCAATCAACTTGGTACTTAGTTCCAACCGCTTCCTCAAGGTTAGTACCAACAAGCCCAGCCTAGGCCTCAGCCTAGTGCTCAATATCAGCAGATTCCTCAGTACTAGCAGGCCCAAGTGGGACCTCAAGCTAGAATCCATGTTCAATAAGGACCACAGGTTGGACCCCATGTTCAACAGGGACCACAGGTTGGACCTCATGTTCAGCAAGGACCTCACCCTAGACCCTATATCCAGTAAGGTCCAAAACCCCAAATCTAGTTGGGGCCTTATCAATAGCTCTAGTAAGGTCCCTACGTTTAGTAGTAGCTACAACAAGGTCCTTACTGGCAATGGGGGAAGTATGCATATCCAAGAAAACATCTGCCCTATTGGGGGCAGAATCTGTATCAACCAGGTTGGAACCCCTGACCATTTTCTCCTCATCATCCTCCCCTTCCCTTTTTATCTATGTTGGAATTTTTGAATGTGTCAAATATTAAAAATAACCCCATCCAAAATTAGTTGCATTGGCCGCCAGTTCCAACCAAAATCCCAGGAGATTGTCCTAAATTTGAATGCAAGTCTGGGGAATACCCCCAAACCCATGTCATGACGTACCACTTGTGGTGCTCTTCTAATTCTTGGGTTGATGATTCAATTTGTCTTCATATTTTCCAGTGCACTCTGACTGGTACTGTGGCCAAGTGGTATAATGAGCTCCCTCAAGGCATTTTCTTTGATTTTAACTCCTTGGTTATGGATTTCCTTACTCACTTCCAGTTACCTGTCTAGTACGAAAATGGCACCCACCTCCTCACCTCATTCCAGCAGTTGACTACTACTCACATTTCAGATCACATTCACAAATGGAGGCATCGTCGTAGCCTCATAAAATTCAAGATCCCCGATCAGTTGTTGACTGAATGGTTTATGAAATCTTTCGTTCCAAATATTTCTAAGGATCTTGCCATGGGTGGATGTGTCACAAAAGAGGAATTCATTTCCAGAGCTCAATACCTCGATTTTGTTTATTCCCAATATAGAACTCTATATGAGCTCCTGCCTGATGCGTCACAGCCTAAAACTGATCCAACATCATCTTAGTCTCCTAATATGCCTCTCGTTGATGGCGTTATCTTGGCAGTGGCCCATGCTGCTAGTAGTGCACCCAAAGCTTCCTCGAAATCTCAGTCCACTACTATCATTTCACCCTCCACTCCTTCCAGTAACTAGGAGAATCTTGGTAAAACCTCTGAGGTAAATTTTTTCCAATATACCATAGCAAAAAAATCCCCGAAGGGTAAGAAAAATGTTAAAGGAAAATCCAAATCCAAAAACCCTAAATAGGATTCGAAAAAGTCATATGATGACAATTATTCAACACGCAAACCCAAATATCCTTGTCTAATTTGTGATGATGATCCCAAGGATTTTCCTCAATGTGCCGAAGTTTCCCATCTTCTGAAGGGTGCCCCCCGAGACCTCGTCTGTCTTGAAATAACCTTTTCCTTCTCGGTAGACACAAATGGTAGATCAACCCCAATTGTTTGGAAACTCTCAAGTTTTCATGGCTGGCATAGAACCTATCTCTATTACCATGAGATTGAAATACTACCCCAATCCATCCAAAGTTCCCATGGAACCAGAAGTCACAAATCACCCTTCCTCTTCCACACCTCCTAGTTCTAGTTCGCTCAAGATCGAGAGACCTAGTTGTGATTCCATTGTCTGACCACCCCCAAAAGGTGTTCTTTGAAAATCTTCTTATAATATGAATGCGAGAGCTACGCAACACTACAATATTCTATAGGATCTACCTTAAGTGCCTTCAGTGATGTTGGCTTTGGAATTTATACAGTCATGTCCATCACAACGGAAGTCGCTATTGTCCGCTATTGGAGGGATTGATCCAGTAGATTCCAATCTCATTACTTTCAATCTTAAGAACTTTGTTCCTCGCCTCCAATCTTAGGTATATTTTCTTATTCAATTACTCTGATGAGTAAAACCATCCATAGGACTATTGTTGATGAAGGTGCTTGTACCTGCATCATGTCTATCGCTTATTGGAAATCCATCGGCTCTCCTCCATTGAGCTAGTCCCCGAACAATTTGGAAGCTTGCGACGGTATAGGTTCTCGACTGTATGGTATTATCATATCTTTGCCTATCCTATTAGAGGGAAAGATGGTAAATTTATACGTTGATGTGGTAGACGCCAACTTGAATTATAACCTCCTTCTTGGATGCATTTGGACTCATGCCATGGTTTTCGTGGTCTCCACCCTTTTCTGTGTCCTCCGCTTTCCTCATTAAGGAAAAATTGTGATTGTTGATCAGTTAGCTTTGTTTTCCTATGATTCTTCAGCATGAAGAATTCCATATGTTGGGCATACCACTACCCCCTATGAGAACATCGGGTCGGCTCTATTCAAATACTCGTCCCTTACAAGAATTTTTCCACTCTTGCCTCTGAATGTTGCCACTATTAATATGATATCATCTAGTCACGATCCATGGATTGTTCCCAATCCTGACCAGCTTGAAAGCTTTGGTGACATTATGCCTTTGGGCCCTACTGAAAAAATGTATCAAAGTATTCTTATGGCTTCTAAGACTGCATATGAAACCAACGATTGATTGGTTTCTTATCTCGACACTTATGTGCAGTCTCCTTGGTTTGGTTCTTGGTAATTGGATGATCCCTTGAATGAGACTTTCCCCACCGACAAAGGCATCATGGAGGTAATGTCTCTTAAAGAAACCCCATGGGATAATGGACACCATCGTTCCTTTTTTCTCACTACCCTTAGTGACATCTCCGCCTGTCTGGACTCCCATGCTTCGTCTGTACCGACTGGCCCATTTCATAATCTCATCTTGATTCATAAGTGTCTTCTAAAGGCAACATGGGAAATATTTATCCAATAATTCCTATCGGGAATGTCTTTTTCTGGGTTTCTTGTTCTCCCCATAAGCCCAAGATTTACGCTGCTTTCCTCACAAAGCATGACCCACCCACTCCCTTCGACCCTATTCTTACCATTTGGTCAATTGCCCACGGGGGCATTATTTCCATGCTTCATAACCCTTACTCGGCTAGGGGGCATGGGCACTTCACTGCTCTTGCGAATTTTCTCACAAGGTTGGCCAAGGTAATGCCTACATGCAATATTAGCGGTATAACTATGGGTTTATTTCTATTAATCATGAGAGAAATTAGTCATTTGAGTTCATTGTTGAACTTCATTTGAGGAATTATTACACTCGATCATGAGTGTGATTCTTTGTACATTAGTTTTTTATTGATCAATGTGCTTTGATTGGATTTTTAGTGTGATTTTTTTCTTTGCAGACATGTTTCCTTTTCTCACCTTGTGCTCGATGTGGTTTGCAGATGTCATCGAATAATTACGTAGATTTTGCTGACGGCGCTTGTTGTAGCATACGGAACTTGTCTTCCACACCATGGGCACTATTTTCCCCTGATTGTGAGTTGATTAATTTACAAGGTATTTGTTTGGGTCATGTTAGTGTTAATATGTCAGTGATCAAACATACTTTTTCAGTTAATTTTCTAGTAGTCATAGGTCAAAATATTTGTTATTTTCAAACAATTTTTCAAAATCAATTTTGGTCACTGAAGGAGTCTAGGTCAGAAGTGTTGCTCCCTTCATTCCATCCATGGTTATCATCACCTCAAATTTTATCCCATTCATTTTCATTTATAAGTCTTAGGTCATTCACTCCATTTCATCTAGGTCTGATGTCTAGGTGTCATTGTTTTTCCTTTGAAAACTCTAATTTGTCATCAAACAAGGCAAGCAATCCTTCATTTTCACCATATTAGTCTTTTAAAGGGAGTCAGCATACTTAGGTGAATAAATTAAGGAACGTTGTCTTATTTCAAAAAAAAATTCAATGCCAAAAAGGTTCAAAAGGAGAAATTGCCTTCATATGTTATTGTTTTCACTATAGGACAAAAAAGTCATTTCAAAGCTTATAAAAGACAAAAAGAGGCTCATCCAAACTCATTCTTCAATTTTCATGTGTGGTAGAGCTCCCCTCTTACCTCCATTGCCCTCCATAGTGGTCAAGGGTTAGAAACAAAGGCAAGAAACTACTCCAAAGCACATTTGTTACGCATCTATTGGCCTTTGTTACTTATCCAAAGCATTGTGTTACGCTTCTGTAGCAGTTGTTACGCTTCTGGAACAAATTTTTACGCTTCTGCTGGGGGTGTGTTACACATTTGGAAAGTGTTGAGTTTAGGGTATTTTAGCTCCCAAACCACTCAAACAAGTTTAAGGCTCATTGGCATCATTTTTTTAAGCTCTAACGATAGTAAGTAAGCTTCTCATACCCTCCTGTGGTCAATTTATCAAGCATAGTGTTGATTTTCATGCTCACTTCCTTATCTAATATATTTTCACTTATTCTAATTTTTGAAAGATTTCAGTGGAACAAAACCTAACCATTTCATATAACACTATCCTACACCTCCCACATACATCATACTGCCATCCCCCACCATCCATACCCTTCCTAAGAATCATTTTCACCAAACCCTAATTTCTAGCCAATTTTCTAGTGCTAAACTGGGAAATTCTCGTGTTTCCCTCATTTTACCACCTTCATCACATCCACTTCACCTAATTTAACTCATATCATGGAGCCAACATACAAGCCTATCTCCTGAAATTTTTACAGAATTTTCCTTGGCTTAAAAACCATTCATCTCAGCCTCTAAGCCTACCCCATCCCTATACTCTGTTTTTTCCAAATTTCACTACACATACCCATTCCATATACACACTAGGGTTTCATCCTCCTACTGTTAGAAAATATAGAGAGTGAGAATAAAATCCTTAAGGGAGTGTGCCACATTAGATTATAACCCTTTTCCATGCAAGAAATCACTGCTTCACCCTTGGCTAAAACATGCTTTGAGAGGACTGGATGTCTGAGGTTCTGTGAGAAGATTATGGAGGGAGGATATCATCTTCAACTTACAAGCTTATTTTCCTCTAATATTAACATTGGAAAGTCCATCATTTAGGTGTGGAGTTTAACCTATCAACATATGTGATTTCTTCAACAACTAGTATACCTAGTCATGGGCAGAAATGGTTTAAGGGCATGGACCTAGACCTTGAAGATTACAAACTATATCTCAAACCTCATGCTAAAGAGAAAACAGAGTACCTCTTCCCTTTCAGACACCTCCTTGAAAAATATTCTCCTTTGATGAGGTTAATAATGAATTATTTCACATGTGAAGGGAGATTTTCCAGGTTGTATAGGTACCGTATCAGGTTTTGGATGCATTTCACCTCTACCAAATCACTTGACTTGCCACATTACTTGTACAGAAGTTTGGTTAAAATGACTAAGAAGGTTTAGAGAAGAAACCAGGATCATTACCCAAGTCTATTTCACCATGGTCTGGTCAAAATAATTGTGTTTCGTCACCTTTCATCCATCAACATGACTTGGGAAACCTTCATGGAGAGAGTAGCAGCAGCGCCCACCACTAGCCCTCCTGTCATGCATAGCACACCATCACCATCACTGTCAGCACAACCAATGGAGGTTGTCTCTTCCAACATGAAAACTCATATTTCAAAGGCTCTCAAGGTTTTTGAATTCACTCATACCTACGAGAAGGGAAATATATAGGTATTTGCACCCAAATCTATCAAAAGTGTACCTACACTTGATACTATTGCTGAAAAAAGTAAAATAGAGGAGCAACCTCTCGTGCATCAAGATGAAACACCTTTGCACCAACATAGTGAACCAACGTCATTGGAGGTTGAGCTAGCAGAGCTGGTTGAGATAAAATCAACTGAGGAGATCATTAAGGAGAAGGATGAGGAAATATCAGAGTTGAGGGAGATCTTCTCCATTGCTAATTCTCAAATCACTTTCCTACAGCAAGATAATTTGCAACTCAAAGTGAAGAAGTTGATACAAAGGAAGCCTAAGACAGACATAGAGGTAGATAAGAAAATAATAGATATTGATCAAATACAGGACATGGAGACTGAAACACAACCAAGAAGGCCAAATACAAGAGGCCTTAAGAGGGCACTAGAGCTAGAAAGACAGTCATCTCATCCACCTGAAGAGCTGACCTTTGATGAGCTAATAGCTATGGAAATCAATCAAGGTAGAGAAATGTAGTTGGGAATGGTAAATGAACATTTGGAGAAGCTCTTGAAGATAGCTAAGAGAAACAACAAGCTCCAAATACAAATGGAAAATCACTATCACACCAAGAAAAAAATTTCACAAATAAAGTTAAAACAGCTGAAGAAAAGGCTAAAAGACACTCAAATGAAGCTTAAAGAGTAGGATAGCTTAGATTTTCTGGTTGGAGATTCCTTAGCTATTTAGCCCATCACTCACAAGTTCTATAAAACCAATTTTGAGAGGTTTTGAAGAATTTTGGTGTTTTTTGTGATTTTTGCACAAATTTGGAAATTCCCTCCTTACATAAGCATAATGTAATATTCCGAAATTAGCACACAGCTAGTTGGAATAATAAATTTTTTGTGTGCTTCTTAATCTATTGAATAAGAGGGTATGGAGACCCATAAATCTCCTTATTAGGAATAAAATCACTACTACTATGAAAGGAAGACATCTTAGCAGCTTAATTAAGCACCCTTGTGTGTGAAAAGGGGTTGGAGCATGAAGACTGGGTCAACTTTGACCAAATCAACAGCACTGTCATGGAGGAGTGGAATTCATTATGGGACAGCGCAATTTGGGTTGGAGACTCCATGCATGGAAAAAGTACCTTTAATGAGTGGTGCCAAGGGTGAGGAAGCTCATCACTTATATAAGGAATAGGATGGCAGTCATAGTCCATTCATGTTGATGTTATTATATTTTGATATATGGTATGTTTAGACATATAACTTTCTTTAGCTATTTAGCTAAGATTGTAGTGATGTTTAGCACAGGTTGTTCCTGATCGAGAATCCCACCTATTTCCTTGAGAAGCCTCTAGGAAGAGCATTGCACTATACTTCCACATTCAGGCATTAGGCCAAGCTCCATCTTTCATCTACACCGCAGATCCTGTTGAGGGTTGCGTTAGGTTGTAGGTTGCAGCAGTGGAGAACACATTTAGGTCACTTCAGTGCTTATTCTCAGTGGAAGAGGCTTACTTTCCATTGGGAGGTTAGTAAGGAAGGCCCTTGAGCCTTATTGCAGCATTTGGCATCAGGCCACTTATTTATTTTCCCCTACAGCGCAATTTCTGTCTTGGATGACGTTATTTTCAGGGAGGAGATGCAGGGTGGTTTTAGTACACCATTTGGGGAGGAGGTTTTCTAAAGAAGGGACCAACCTTCATCTAGAGAGTCTATTGGAGGAGGCTATATTCTTTGGCATATCATATCAGCCACACCTTCCAATTTATATGTTGTAGTGAATCTTTAGCCCTAGGGCTTTGATTCCCATCTTGTATAGTGGTTTATTTATGAAAACCCTTTTGGGTTCTTCATTGAAGGTTGTATAGAGCCTAGATCTGTATTTTTTGTATATTTTGAGGCATATATCAACTCATTATCTTTTGTGTACTCATTTGCTGTAGCAGTGCATCTATGACTGTGTTGTAGAAGTCTTTCGACATTTTTTATATAGTAGCAACACCTCTTATTGAGGGTTTTCTTCATTGGAGGCTTATTGTATCTTGTTCTATGCGTTGTGGCTCATTATTTTATACATATATGATGTTTTTATGATGAATGGAAAGACTCCATATTGGTCTCATTTTCTTATGTGATGTTTTACACTTCTATTCAATCATTTTGTTCTATATTCCTGCTTTTCCCATTTGGGAATATTACAGTGGTATCAAAGCATAATCTTGGCTCAGCCTATTCATCTTAAGCCAATATGTCATCAGAATAAGGAGATCCTCTCACAGATAGAGAGAGGAGGTATCGCAGAAGAAACTGGAAGTATGATTATACAAATGATAAAGAAGACAAGGGTCAAACACATTTATTAGGAGGAATGAAAGGGAAGGAGTAATCAATACTTATTTTCCAAACTATGCAGGGCATTAACAAAGAGATCATAGAGATGAGGATGGAGAGATATAGAGATTCTCCAAGAGAGCATGTACATAAAGAAATCTCTAGTTTTCCAACTTGTGGGTGTGAGAATTCAGCTACACCATTAGATCTACAATGGGGTACCATGCCTACATTTTTGGCAAGAGAAGAAGAGGAAGGAGAAACGCCAAAGGAGGAGACTCTTGGTGACTATCTCCAAGAATATTAATATCAGTCTAGAAGATTCAAAGAGCATCTAGACTTCCAAATCAAAGAATATAGAAGACCCAGTAACAACAATAGAAGAAGAGGGTGCATGCAACACACTGTGGGTAGATTCTTTATACCTACTTTTGATGGGTCACCCAAGATCACAGCCCAAGATTGGGTAAAGAAGCTAGACACATATTTCCAGCTGCATCAAGTTTCAGAAGAGGAGGCCATTAGAGTAGCAACGCTACATCTTGAAGGTAAGGCTTATGCCTGGTGGTTTTATGAATATTATTCATTGAATAATGCAAATATATATACTTACGCAAATTTCACTAGGAGATTAGTGAAAATATTTGATCAAAGGCACTCTCCAACTTCTTTGGGTGAGCCAGCCAAACCCAAGAAATTTTAACCTTTGCATGAGTTGGAAGGATCCATGAAACCAAATCCATTTCATAACATTGTTGAGGGGGTTAAATATCTGCAACATATTTTTCCAAGGGAAAAAGCCCCACTTCAACAAGAACTTTTTTCTCAAGAAGAAGACATGAGGATTCCTCTCTCAAAAGGAGATCAGGGCAAAGGATATCTTAATGATGAGGTATTCTCCATTGATGATGAGAAGGAAGAGGAAGGGCTAGAAAGATCCTCCAGCATTGTGACAACAGGAAGATATCTACTTCTATTTGGAGATGGAGAGGAAGAAATTTCTTCAACTAGAGGAGCTCTTGTATCTTTGCAAGAAGTTCCAAAGGATCTTGCATACGAAGATCAGGAGCAGCATGTGTCTATGTTGATGGGCAATGAGACAAAACAATGAAGGAAGTGTGTTCCAACATTGAATACAGTCTTGGGGACACAGACTATGATAGATCATTCCCTTGTAATCGAGACATTTGACACCAATGAGATTTTGGGTGTACATGGGTTGATTACATTTGAAGAAGACACCTTAGATGATGAGATCATGTAGAAGGTAGGAGAATATGAGAAGGAGGGACAACATCAATTGATTGGGAACATCCACACCCATCCTTTTTAGGAGGTTTATGCACAGAAGTAGGAGGATGATTTGCACAGTGAGGGAAGGGACAAATCAGTCTACTCACATATACATCATGCTCTAGGCCTTGATGTTTCCTTGCATAGAGGAATACCACTAGGTAGAACCCCTAATCGAAAGATGATCAAAGATTTCTCTCAACATGTTGCACCACTCATATATCCAGGAGGAGTGAGAGCATTGGGAGGTCATGGTATAGTGCTGAGAGTCTTGGGTAGACTTAAGGAGGAGGGAGACATTCTCCCAACATCATCATTACCCATAATACAGATGTGCCGAAAGGAGCAACAGAGGGAGGATAGCATCCTTCCAGTATGTGACTTTGGCATAGGAGATGTCAAATAAGGGAGAAGCCACATGAAATATGCTTTCTATGATAGATCAACAACACTGTCACTTTGGAGGATAGATCCATATTGGAAATCCTAGTTGTTGGTGGATTATTCCAAGGATATTTTTACTTGTATGATACTTGATGACCAGCTACTAGAGGAGGGATATTCAATCAAATATGAGGTAATCTACTATCATGGTAGGATCTTCTTATCTAGAGCATCCAAGCTCAAGGAGAAGTTACTACATGCAGCACATGAATATTTTATCTTCAGCCATACTTATTCCATGATAGCATACCATACCATCATGGAGGGATGTACTTGGGAAGGCTTTGAAGAGGAGATATATCAGCATTTGAGGAGATGCATGGACTATGTGGATATGGAGGAGATACATAAATCTTTGCTACAATTATTGCAACCACCTCTTTCCTCTTGGGAAATGAGAGGGGATCTATCTATGAGCCACTCCATTTGTATGAGAAAATTATATGGTAAGGATCTTGTTTTTATGCATAATTATTTTGGTGAATATTTGCATTGCTTTACCATACATGTGCAGGCCATTGTTCCAAGGGGGAGCATTCTTCCATATAAAATTCATGGCCAACTTTGGGCCATAAACAGTGTTGAGCATGGCCACTCCCTAGGAGGATATAGAGAGATGATTTATCATTTAGGGTGTGCTCCAAAGGCACCCAACATTACTCACCTTCTCATAGAATGTGAGAAGAATATGACAACAATTAAATGGTGGGGAAACCACTTACCATATCACTATCTAAGGCAGTCAGGAGATATACTGCGCTCTTTCCACATGTGGGGCTATGATCCACCTTAATTATTGCATATGGCAGCTTATATACTTGGTTTTGATCCCCTATGCTGATGATGTCATTATTATTTTTATGGGAATGATTGGAGGGGGGATGGAAGGATTGGATGCACCCTCTAGGAGAGAGATTCTCCATGGTTCTTATGTTTCATATTTCTGGGAGAGCATTGGACCATCCATGATTGCTACATTGGATCTCTTGTTTGTTGATCAGCGGTTGTCATTGATGTCAACCCAAGCAGCACCAGAGGCTAACCCAATATTTCATGGGAATTTTGACCTACAAAATTAATATATTCTGGGTCAATAATGCTTTTTATGGTTTCTACTTGTCGAGATGTTTCCGTTGATATATGACACGCCATGTAATTCTTCACGGTTTGAGAGATATTCATGTTTGAAGTTTGTACCCCCAGTTAGTGGGCTAAAACCCCATGGGGTTGGGGCATGGGTCATTGAAAATTCATAATTAATATTTTTTATGCTCCTAAAATCCCTCCCACGTTCACTTTCTGAAGCCCCTCTCAACTTAAGCATTCATATAAATTGTGATCTTCATTTCCTCCTTATGCAAGTGATTCGGCCATCTGAAATAGGTCATCTTGGAATTTTCGGTCTAAATTGTTTTCTACGAAGGTTCAGAAGCTGAAATTTTTATGAGGTGAAGCTGAAACCCTGAGGAAGCTGCAGTAAAAATTTCAGATCAATATACGCAATATTTTTGGAGATATGATCTGTGTAAGTCAGGGTTTTTGCAGGCTCCTGAAATTCATCTCAAAGAAGTGACCTTGGTAAATTCATCATAACTCTCTCTCTGAGTATCGGATTGGAATGCCGTAAAAAGTGACGGATAGTGCACAGTCTTTAATTTTGTCTCTATAAATTTTAGAAATAAATGAAGAAACAGTGACACGTGGCATGCCATACAAGTGTGCTCTGTTGAAAAATTCCATAATTAGGGCATTGTGAGAGATTGGGTATAAATATCTCTTCAAAAATCAAAATTGGGTCAGACCTATGGAATTGGAAATATGAATTAGAGGAATGATACAAGACCAAAAATCAGATATTGAGGATCTGAAATGACAGAGATACACCAGATTCAATATCGAGCTCCTAGAAGGCAAGAAAAAGCTAGATCATGTGTTGTCAAGGGTTGCAAAGGACCAGACTATCTACGGCAGAAAAGCAAAGCAAGGTGCAGTAGAGGGTAGCATGACAAGAGTAGCAACCAAGGTGCATAACAGTAGCAAGATGTTCATCATATGAATTCTTCAAGTGGGCAGCACTACATACAATCATTGTAAAGGTATCATTGTACTTAGTCATTGTAAATACATTATTGTACAAATTGTACTAGTATCTATCTGCCAAGGGTTGAAGAGGCACTGTTGGGAGGTCTAGGATTATCATTAGGTGGTTGTGTCAAATTTGGGGTTATGGTCTAGTATACCTTCTTATTCTACATCATTCTATATCATTGTAAAGTGGACCATTTTCCCTGGTACGGGAGTCCATTCTTCTTTTATTCTTCTATAGGGTGGTAGGGTGGTGCTAGGGTGAGTTGTAGCTCATTGGGTGTTGGGGCATCCGTTCAGTTGAATACTGAAGAATCTCGAGCGTTGGAGCATCCATGATTCCATCCCGTGGGAGCTAGAGAAGAATTCTTTTCTAGATTCTAAGAAGTTGGAGCTTTATTTTCAATTGGAGTTGAATATTAAAGAATTATTAGAAAAGCATTAGGTGGTTTTTGTCCTGGAGTGGGTTTCCACCTTAAAAACTGTGCGCATTTGTGTTCCTCTTGTTTGCTGCTATCATTGTACAAACACTGATAATAATTTAAGATTAACTAATGCTCTAATTGAAAGAAATACTGATTCACCCCCCCTCTCAGTATTTCCAACAATTGGTATCAGAGCTTGGTTCCTTCAATAGCAGTTTAACAGCTGGAAGGAGGTCATGGAGTATACCAAGAATGGCGTACCTCTATTCAATGAAAATAATTATGCACTTTGGAAAGGAAGAATGGAGGTCTATCTCTTGGCGCAAGGTTACGAAGTATGGGACACTGTTCAAAATGGATTTACATCAACTGTGGATGAACAAGGTAAGAAGAATTTGATAAATGATGCAAAAGAAAAGAATATTATTATCAGTGGACTTATTGAATCTGCTTATCATAAGGTGTTGGGTTGTAAAACCACCAAAAATGTATGGGACAAGCTTGATAATATATATGCAGGTGACTCAAATGTCAAAGAAGCAAAGCTTCAAATCTATAGAGCAAAATTTGAGCAACTCAGAATGAAAGAAGATTGCAACATTGCTGCATACTTCCAATATGTTGATGAAATAACCAATACTCTGGAAGGATTGGGAGAGCCAGTTGACAAGAAGACTATTATATGGAAGATTCTTAGAACGTTACCAGGGAGATTCAACCCAAAGGTATCAGTCTTAGAATACAGTGCAAATCTGGACAAACTCAGCAAGGAAGAATTACATGGAGTTCTCATAGCATATGAAATGAGACTTGATGAAGAAAAGGGTACTTCAAATCTAGAAACTCTGTTCGTTGCATCTAAGCAAACCAATAAGGACAAACAACCTTCAATTTAAATGACATGCACCTGCAAGTGTGAAGAAAAGGGAGATGATGGAGAAGGTCTTTTAGATGAATAATATGCTTGCTTTATGAGAAAACTAAAACCTGGTAAGGGAAAATTCAAAGGTAAAATTCCATTGATATGTTTCGGTTGTGGTGAGGTTGGTCATTTCGTAGCAAAATGTCCAAACAAAGGTGATGGCAACTCAAAAGGAAAGAAAGGCTTTAAGAAATTCAACAAGCAAGGAAAAAATAAAGGATCCAAAAGGAACTTTCTCTCTAAAGAAGATAGCTCCTCATCCGATGAAGAAAGTGATAGCAAAGAAGAAGCCAATGACAAAGTATTGTTTATGGCCAAGCACAATAAACAAGAAGTATCAAATAATGAAGAAGAAGGGTTGACCATAGAATAATTTTATGAGGAGGCAATCAAGCTTATAAAAGAGCTCAATGCTGAGAAGATCCATTCCAACACTCTTGAAGAACAAGTTCAAGGTCTCAAAATTGAGGTTGAAGAACACAAATGTATTGAAGAGTCACTTCAAAAGAAGTTGGAAGAAAGCAACCAAGAAAGGGAAGAATTAGAAGCCGAAGTAGTCTCACTGCGTAAGGAAGTGAAGAAGGGAAAAACTGTCCAAAACTATGCCAATAGCTCAAGGGCATTGGAAGAACTCATCAACAATCAACGATCTTACAATGACAGAATTGGCCTCTGTTACAAAGAAGAAGAGGCAGGACCTTCTACAACAAAATACAATGAACCTATGAGATCTGACATACATGAAGACATCATTGGACAATATTCACAAGCACATCCTTGGAAAACGATTCCTTGACGAAGATTTTCATCTAGGTACCAACATATTTTTCATGGCTATTGTTATTCATGTGGAAAATTTGGTCATAAAGCTGTAGAATGTCGCACGTACCCTATGAACCAATACAATTCCAAGAGATTCTTCAAATATGAACCTCCCAGGGCTTAATGAAACATCAATTGATTTGAAAATTTAAGAAATAATATGGAATGTTACAAATGTTAGAGCTTTGGACACATAGCCAGAGAATGCAGACTTGAAAATCCTCCAGAAGAATCTTCGAAGCCACAGAATGAATGAACATGGAAGAAGAAGAAGACTGATAATTGTGCTCTCGCTCTCAAGGCTCAATAAAAGAAAGATGTGTGGTATGTTGACAGCGGTTGCTCAACGCATATGACTGGAGATAGAAGGAAATTTGTATCTCTAAAAGAGAAGAAGGATGGAACCATATCCTTTGGAAATGATGGATCTTCAAATGTTATAGGATCAGGTACCATCACTCTCGGAAGCAAAGATGTTATAGCCAAGAATGTTCTATTGGTCGAAAACATGAATCACAATCTGCTCAGTGTTGGACAAATGTGTGATCATGGACACACAATTCTATTCAACTCCACAAAATATGAAATCAGGAAAGGCAGGAATGGTAAAATTGTGGCTACAACAAGTCGAGCTCCAAACGACATGTATGTTCTGGATGAAGCAACTAAAGCATGTCTACTAGCTAAAGAAGATGAAAGTTGGTTATGGCACAAACGAATGGTTCACATAAACTTTGACAATATTGTCAGGATAAGCAAAAAGGAAGCAGTACGAGAAATGTCAAAAATATCAAAACCTTCCAACACACTATGTGAGGCATGTCGGCATGGCAAGCAAACAAAAGTCCAATTTAAAACAAAAGGACACTTTTCATCACATCCATTGGAATTGATACATACTGATCTATGTGGTCCTGTGAGAACAAAAGGCTTAGACAGAGAATTATATTTCATGTTGATGATAGATGACTATACCAGGATGACAGCCGTCAGTTTCCTAAAGAAAAAATATAAAGCATTTGAGTGCTTTAAGATCTATAAGGAGTTGGTTGAAAATGAAACTGATTTGAAAATAAAGTGTTTAAGATCAGATAATGGTGGAGAATTCACTTCCAAATTATTTCAGAAATACTGTGACAAAAATGGAATAAAAAGGCAATTTTCAACAGCACGAACACCTCAGCAAAATGGAGTTGCTGAAAGAAAGAATAGAACTGTACAGGAAATGGGTAGAACAATGTTGAAGGACTCAAAATTGGATGAAAAATTATGGGTTCAAGCAATTGATACGGCAGTCTTCATTATCAACCGAAGTCTTCTCAGAAATAATTGCAACAAGACTCCATATGAATTATGGAAAGGAAAACCAGCTAATGTAATATATTTCAGAATCTTCGGAAGCAAATGTTATATCAAAAGAGAAGATCAAAATTTGGGTAAGTTTGAATTACGTGTTGATGAAGGTATCTTTGTTGGTTACTCATGCAAAAGAAAGGCCTATAAATGCTATAATCTAAGACGAAAATAGATAGTGGAGAGCATAAATGTTACATTTGACGAAGATGGTGTTCTAGCAAGTAATGATGAGGATCTAGAATCTTTGAAACTTGAGACAGAGGCTGAAAAAGACACAAATAAAATTGTAGAACAAGAAGCAACTATCAACGAGGAAGAAGTAAACAATGATCATCAAGATATACCAGAACAACAACAAGAAGCTCCTCCAAGGAGAACAAAAGAGTGGATTCAAAAGAACCATCCATCAAATCAAATAATTGGTGACATAAATGAAGGTCGACAACTTCGTTCATCACAACAAGCTCACGTTGCTTTTCTAGCAACCTTTGAGCCTAGTATTTTTGAGGAAACTAGCCAAAATGAACATTGGGTAGCAGCTATGAATGAAGAATTGGATCAAATTGAGAAGAATAACACCTGGGAATTAGTTCCACGACCAAAAGATAAAAATGTCATTGGGACTAAATGGGTGTTCAGGAACAAATTGAATGAAGATGGGCAGGTTACTAGAAACAAAGCAAGATTGGTTTGCAAAGGCTATGCACAAGTGGAAGGAATTGATTTCGACGAAACATTTGCACCAATTGCCAGAATGGAAGCCATCCGAATGTTTCTTGCCTATGCATGTTCAAGAAAAATCAAATTCTACCAAATGGATGTTAAGTCAACATTTCTGAATGGAGAATTAGAAGAAGAAGTTTACATCGAAAAACCTGAAGGTTTTCTACTATCACAAAAAGAAGACTATGTCTGCAGGTTAAAGAAGGCTCTATATGGTATCAATCAGGCTCCCAGAGCATGGTATGCTCGTCTTGATGGATATCTACGTCAACAAGGGTTCAAGAAAGGTACCGTTGATAGCAATCTTTATGTACAAATAGATAAAGATAATTTAACAATTGTTGACGTATATGTGGATGATATAATATTTGGTAGCAATGATGATCGACTAAGTAAGAAATTTTCTACAAATATGAAAAGTGAGTTTGAGATGTCTTTACTTGGTGAGCTGACATACTTCTTAGGGCTTCAATATCTCAGCAAGAGAAAGGAATATTTATATGTCAAGCCAAGCACATCAAGGAAATGCTCAAGAAATTCAAAATGGAAGATTGCAAACCCGTCCTTACTCCAATGGTAACAGGTTGCAAATTGAGCATAGACGACTCATCTAAGGATGTGGATCAGAAGTTGTACAGATCTATTATTGGTAGTCTTCTATATGTAACAGCCTCTCGGCCAGATGCTATGCAAGCAGTTGGACAAGTAGCAAGATTCCAAGTAGCACCAAAAGAATCACATATTATTGCCGTCAAAATAATTCTTCGATATCTAAAGGGCACAGAATAATATGGCTTGTGGTATCCCAAGGGTAACAATCTCATTATTCAAGCCTTTACAGATGTAGATTGGGCAGGAAGCGTTGATGATCGTAAGAGTACTAGTGGAGCAGCATTCTATCTAGGTGGTTGTCTCGTATCATGGTTGAGCAAAAATCAAACTTCAATCTCGTTATCTACAGCGGAAGCAGAATACATTACAGCAACATCATGTTGTACTCAAGTCCTTTGGATGAAAAAAACTTTGCAATATCTTCAAGTACAATTCAGTGAGCCTATTCCCATATTCTGTGACAACACTAGTGCCATCAGCATCTCCAAGAATCCTATCATGCATTCAAAAACAAAACACATTCCAATCAAATATCATTTTGTTAGAGAACAAATCGCTGAAAATAATATCAAAATTGAGTATGTTTGTACAAAAGAAAAAAATGCTGATATCTTCACTAAACCTTTACCTCGTGAAGCATTTGAATATCTTCGTCAAAAGCTTGGGATTCTCCCAAGTTCTCATTAGATTTTCATTTTTCAAGAATATAAAGCGGGAGTGGAAGTGTGTACAGGTCTACAGGACGATTGTGTGTCAGTGGGAGTGGAAGTGTGTACAAGTCCGCAGGATGGTTGTGTTTTAGGGGGAGTTACCCTTTTCCATTGATGTCAAAGGGGGAGAGAATTTTGTACGAAGAGGTGTCATGATCGCAGGGGGAGTACTTGTGTTGCCATCAATGCCAAAGGGGGAGATTGTTGATCGCGGTTGTCATTGATGTCAACCCAAGTAGCACCAGGGGCTAACCCAATATTTCATGGGAATTTTGACCTACCAAATTAATATATTCTAGGTCAATAATGCTTTTGATGGTTTCTACTTGTCGAGATGTTTCCGTTGATACATGGCACGCCATGTAATTCTTCACGGTTTGAGAGATATTCATGTTTGAAGTTTGTACCCCCAGTTAGCGAGCTAAAACCCCATGGGGTTGGGGCATGGGTCATTGAAAATTCATAATTAATATTTTTTATGCTCCTAAAATCCCTCCCACGTTCACTTGTTGAAGCCCCTCTCAAATTAAGCATTCATATAAATTGTGATCTTCATTTCCTCCTTATGCAAGTGATTCGGCCATCTGAAATAGGTCATCTTGGAATTTGCGCTCTAAATTTTTTCCTACGAAGGTTCGGAAGCTGAAATGTTTATGAGGTGAAGCCGAAATCTTGAGGAAGTTGCAGTAAAAATTTCAGATCAAGATGCATAATATTTTTGGAGATATGATCTGTGTAAGTCAGGGTTTTTGTAGGCTTCTGAAATTTATCTCAAAGAAGTGACCTTGGTAAATTCTCATAACTCTCTCTCTCTGAGTATCGGATTCGAATGTCGTAAAAAGTGACGGATAGTGCACAGTCTGTAATTTTTTCTCTATCAATTTTAGAAACAAATGAAGAAACAATGACACATGGCACGCCGTACAAGTGCGCTCTGCTGAAAAATTCCATAATTAGGGCATTGTGAGAGATTGGGTATAACTCTCTCTTCAAGAATCCAAATTGGGTCAGACCTGTGGCATTGGAAAGATGACTCAGAGGAATACTACAGGACCAAAAATCAGATATTGTGGATTTGAAGTGATAGAGATACACCAGATTCAATATTGAGCTCCTAGAAGGCAAGAAAAAGCTAGATCATGTGTTGTCAAGGGTTGCAAAGGACCAGACTATCTACAACAGAAAAGCAAAGCAAGGTGCAGAAGAGGGTAGCATGAAAAGAGTAGAAACCAAGGCGCATAACAGTAGCAAGAAGTTCATCATATGAAGTCTTCAAGTGGGCAGCACTGCATACAATAATTGTAAAGGTATCATTATACTTAGTCATTGTAAATACATTATTGTACAAATTGTACTAGTATCTATCTGCCAAGGGTTGAAGAGGCACTGTTGGGAGGTCTAGGATTATCATTAGGTGGTTGTGTCAAATTTGGGGTTATGGTTTAGTATATCTTCTTCTTCTACATCATTCTATATCATTGTAAAGTGGACCATTTTCCCTGGTACGGGAGTCCATTCTTCTTTTATTCTTCTATAGGGTGGTAGGGTGGTGCTAGGGTGAGTTGTAGCTCATTGGGTGTTGGGGCATCCGTTCATTTGACTACTGATGAATCTCGGGCGTTGGAGCATCCATCCGGTGGGAGCTGGAGAAGAATGATTTTCTAGATTCTAGGAAGTTGGAGCTTTATTTTCAATTGGAGTTGAATATTAAAAAATTATTAGAAAAGCATTAGGTGGTTTTTGTCCCGGAGTGGGTTTCCACCTTAAAAACTGTGTGCATTTGTGTTCCTCTTGTTTGCTGCTATCATTGTACAAACACTGATAATAATTGAAGATTAACTAATGCTCTAATTGAAAAGAATACCGATTCAACCCCTCCCCCCCCCCCCCCTCTTCCAACATTGTTTCCTTATGGGTTGATCCATGTGGGTAACTTGAGCATTTGGGAGGTGCCTCTCATGAGCAGATGGGAGGAGTTTTTCTATGAATTACCACTCAGGAGGGTGTTTCATTTTGTATGGATGATAGCTTGGATATTGGAGCTCCATATGGGAATGAAGGTTCCCCGCATTTTTCAGTTTTGTCCTTTCATTTTCTTGGGGACAAGCAACAATTGGGAGGGGAGGATTGTAATATTAAATTTTGTTTTGTCTTCTTAATTTGTTGAATAAGAGGGTATGGAGACCCATAAATCTCCATAGTAGGAATAAAATCACTGCGAATATGAAAGGAAGACATATTAGCAACTTAATTAATCACCCTTGTGTGTGAAAAGGGGCTAGAGAATAAAGATTGGGTCAACTTTGACCAAATCAACACCACTGTCATGGAGGAGTGGCCTTCATTATGGGACAACGCAGTTTGGGTTGGAGACTCCATGCATGGAAGTAGTGCCTTTAATGAGTGGGGCCAAGGGTGAGGAATCTAATCACTTATATAAGGAAGAGGATGGCAGCCATAGTCCATTCATGTTGATGTTATTATATTTTGATATATGGTTTGTTTAGACATATAGCTTTCTTCAGTTGTTTAGCTAAGATTGCAGTGTTGTTTAGCATAGGGTGTTCCTAATTGGGAATCCCACCTATTTCCTTGAGAAGCCTCTAGGAAGAGCATTGAACTATACTTCCACATTCAGGCATTAGGCCAAGCTCCATCTTTCATCTACATCATAGATCTTGTTGAGGGTTGTGTTGACTTGCAGGTTGCAGCAATGGAGAACACATTTCGGCCACTTCAGTGATTATTTTTAGTGGAAGAGGGTTCCTTTCCATTGGGATGTTAGTAAGGAAGGCCCTTGAGCCTTATTGCAACATTTGTCATCAGGCCACTTATTTATTTGTCCCTACATCGCAGTTTCTGTCTTGGACTGCATTATTTTTAGGGAGGAGATGCAGGGTGGTTTCGGTACACCATTTGGGGAGGAGGTTTTCTAGAGAAGGGATCAAACTTTCATCTAGAGAGTCTACTGGAGGAGGCTATATTATTTGGCATATCAGATCAGCCATACCTATCCAGTTTGTATGTTGCAGTGAATCTTTAGCCCTAGGGCTTTGATTCCCATCTTGTATAGTGGTGTATTTCTGAAAACCCTTTTGGGTTCTTCATTGGAGGTTGTATAGATCCTAGATATTTATTTGTTGTATCTTTTGAGGCATACATCAGCCCATTATCTTTTTTGTACTCACTTTCTGTAGCAGTTCATATATGACTGTGCTATAGTAGTCTTCCGGCATTTTTGATATAGTAGCAACACCTCTTATTGAGGGTTTTCTTCATTAGAGGCTTATTGTATATTGTTCTATGCTTTGTGGCTCATTATTTTATACATATATGATGTTTTTATGATGAATGGAAAGACTCCATATTGGTCTCATGTTCTTCTGTGATGTTTTACACTTGTATTCAAGCATTTTGTTCTATATTCCTGCTTTTACCATTTGGGAATATTATCGTAACAAGATTTTGTTACGCTTGTTTTAGGGGCATCCAAATGATGATTTACTTATATGGTTGGATGAATTTTGATGATTAAATCACAATCAGGAACCCTTTTTGCATGAAAAACTTTAATTTTGCAGAAAACGCAAAAAAACCACTCATTTTCTATGCTTCTGCCACTTTTTTGGATGCCTTGTTATGCATCTGGAGTAACCTTGGGAGAATGATCTTTTTGAGGCCTTCCCATGGGTCATTTTGAAAAATTCAAGATGTTCTGGAAACTAGGCACACAGGGCTAGTTGACCTATCTTTCAAAATTGGATTTTGACTCCTAAAAATGCCTCAAAAATGGCTTCAAACTTCTATTACGATTCTGTAAAATTTTGCTACGCATCTGCCAGAAAGTGTGACACATTTGTATAGGATTCCTTAGGACACTTGTAAAGCTTTGAAAATGTCCGAATTTTGAGGTTTTGTTTTCCTATGAGTTGGAATTAGAGTAATTGAGTGGTTTTTTTCCTCTTATCATGAGAGAACATGTAATTTAATGTGGGGGACACACACTCCTAGTTCATAGCTAAAATTTAGGGAATGGTTTCTAACCTCCCTAGGATCTAGAAAATGATTCATCTCATGTATTTATAATGCATTTTGGATGGGATTTTTATCTGAATTTATGAAAGAATGCAAAAAAATATACATATAACCATAAATACAAAGATTCAGCGGAATTAACACTTCATTTCATTAATATCAAATAACTTAATTTGTTTACAAACAAAATTGAAATAAACTAGCTAGGCGTTGGTAGCTTATCTCTTAGAAGAGATGTGGCAGCTACAGGCCTTCGAAATTTGTGTTGAAATGAGGCTCAAAGGTCTATGTATTATTGATAAATAATGTAAAACCCTAAACATCCAAAAACCTAACCCTAGGAGTTGAAATGCCAGAACATGGGCCCCCTCAAGGTAAATTGGAACATCAATTTCCTGCGGTCGTAACTTTGGCATACTATCTTCGTTTGACGCACATGATGCATCATTAGAAAGATCTATCCGAGGACTACAAATGCTAATAAAAAATATAAAGTTTGGAAAAAACTCATATTTTTTGGAGGTTTGATTCCCAAAAAACGTTGTTTAGGGCCTCAAAACAACTCCGGAAGTTCAGGACCTGAAAAAATGCCAAAAATAGTAAATTCTGCTACAATTAAGGAAACTGAAAAATTGGAAGAAAAAATTGTGGGGGTCCAAGTGGAATAGGCGGGTGGCCACCAATATCCACCTAGATCATTCCTCCCCCCTTAGGAATCAATGGTCCCCACTGCGTTGAGTTCCTCCATGAGATGAGGAAACTTTTGTTGAACTTGGTCCTTAGTGAGCCACTTGCCCTAGTGAAGGAGTTGGCCTGCTTTGACAGCTCAATATAGTTGGATCCTTTGCTTGCAGGTCTTCTTGATCTGTGTGTACATAATTCGATCAATTGTGGCTTGGTCCATGCATTTTTGGTTTAACTCTCTTGGTGTGAGTTGTTATGTCATGTCAAATGTGTCCAGTAGAGGTGGAAAGTAGGGCTGAAGGTGTTCGAAATTGAACACTGGGTGCAGACCAAGGAATGGTGGAATACTGAGCTTGAAGGCATTGTCCCCTATAGCCTTGGTGATGGTGTATGGCCCATATCGGAGCGGGTGAAGCTTGCAGTGGGGTCCATTGAGGCACTCCTTCTGCAAATGTAGCCACACTTTGTCACCCAACTAGAAGTTGTGTTGCACCCCATTCTGATTCGTTGCTTTTACTTAGCATTGGATCTATCCAATATTTCATGAACCTATTGACTAATGTACTGAATGCACTCAATGAATTTGTTCACCTTGGCAGCTTCAAACTGGACATGAGTCGAATTAGCCTGAGTAGCTGAAAAATGGCATGGCTACATCAATGGGACATAATGGCTGGAATCCCAAGCCCACCTGAAAGGAGTTGTAGTCGGTTGAGCTGTCGAGGGCTCGGTTATAGCTCTATTCTACATAGGGGAGGATCTTATCCCATGTGCATGGATTCTTTGAGTTGTACATGCACATAATGTGTACAATCATCCTATTGACGACCTTTGTCTGGCCATTAGTTTGGGGATGGAAAGTTGTAGACTTGGTGAGCTTGGTGTCCATCATTGACTAGAGGATGGACCAAAGTGTACTGAGGAACCTGTTATCCCGATCTAAGATGATAGATTTTCGTATCCCAAAGTGTACCCACACTCATTCAAAGAAGATTTTAGCAGTGGCTTATGCTGTGATATTCTTCTTGCAGACTGCCATAATGGCCATCTTCGAGAATCTTTCGACAACCACGAAAACGCAATCGTTACCATGCTTAGTAGAAGGAAGGCCCAACATATAATCCATGGAGATGGATTCCGAAGGTCAACTAAGGGTAGGAAGTGGAGTATAGAGGCCTTTCATCTTGATGGTCGATTTGGAAATGGCACAGGCATTGCAGGATCTGATATACTTCCCAGTATAAATATTTCTGCAGTACTACCACTATTTTCTTGACCCCAAAATGCCCAGCCACCTGAATGTAGTGCGCTGCTCGCTTGAAGGAACAAAAAGGTGTCCCAGGTGACATAGTAGTGCATCTTGGAGGTGAAAATTTGGAACTCGGTTACCCTCCAAGAGCATCTTGTATGTGTGGATGAATTCTGGATCACTCTTGTAGAGAAGCCGACAATCATAAGTCTCATTCCCACAAGGGTTGAGCATGGTGGTTATCGCCACGATCGGTGCTCGGCTGAGGCAGTCTGCAACATTATTTGTGTTTCCCTTCTTATACTTGATGTTAAAATGAAACTATTACAGATATGTGGACCACTTATAATGGCAATCATTCTGCAACTTCCCTTGTGTCTGTATGAACTGCAGGGGTCGGTGGTGTGTGTGGATGATCGTTTCCTTCCCCAAAATATAATGCTTCCATTGTCAGCAAACCTGCACAATGGAATACATCTCTTTATCATAAGTGGGATACTTTCAGACTGTGTCGGACAGTGCCTCACTGTGATATGCCACTAGATTCCCCTGTTGAGTAAGAACTGCCCCAATAGCATAGTCAGAGGAATATGTCTTGATCTCAAATGGTTGTTGCAAGTCTGGTAACGTGAGCACTGGGGCACAGAAGAGGTGATGTTTCAATTCTACGCATGCCTTTTTTTGATATTCAAACCAAAATAATTTTTCTTTTGCTCCTGCCTTGGCGACTTGACTCAAGGGCCAAGTGATATGAGAGAATTCCAACACGAACCTGTGGTAGAAATTAGCAAGACCCAGAAAGTTGTGAAGCTCTATTAGAGTGGTTGGGGTTGGCCAATCCCAAATGACTTGGATATTGGTGAGATCCACATGCACCCCCCGCTCATCAATAATGTATCCCAGATACTAAACCTGGGTCATGCCAAAAGTGCACTTCTCCAAATTGGCACACAACTTGTGTTTCCGCAGTGTTTGGAGGACCTGTCAAATGTGGTGGAGGTTATCTTCCCAATTATGGCTAAATATCGGGATGTCATCCAAGTACACTACCACAAATGAGTTTGTGAATGGCCACAATATGTCTTCCATCAGCCTCATGAAAGTTGCAGGAGAATTCGTCAACCCGAAAGGCATGGCCAGCCATTCGAAAATGCCCTCCTTGGCTTTGAAGGCAATCTTCCACACATCAAACGGTTCGATTGGTGCCTAGTGCTAGTCGGTCTTCAAGCCAATCTAGCTGAAATATTTTTCCCCTTTGAGTTGGTCCAGAAGGTCATCAATCTATGGGATCAGGTACCTATTCCAGACAGTGAAATTTTTCAATGCCTGATATTCAATACAGAGTCTCCAAGCCCCATCCTTCTTCTTCACCAACACGATCAGGCTCCCACAAGGCGATGAACTTGGCCAGATGTTACCTTTCTGTAGAAACTTCTGACTCTGCCTCTTGATTTCATCGTTCTCCATAACAGAGTGCCAATAGGTCAATCCATTGGGCAGCGGTGCACCTGGGGTCAGATCGATGGGGTGCTTGACTTGACAGTGCAGAGGCACTCCTGCGGGTGAGGTGAAAATATCCCGGTACGCCTCCACGACCTTATCCATTTTTTGTTGTCGTGTGAAGGAGCCCTTTCTGGGGGTTTTGGCCACATTCTTCTTCTTTCCCTGAGGGTGGATCATTAGGAAAACAAATTTCCCGGTTTTGGAAATGAGCTTACTGCATTGTTTTGAAATAACCAAATAGATAGCAGCAAGCGGAGGTACCTCTGGTATCCTGTACAACTTATTTCCCAAAGTAATAATAACAGTGCGACGTTGGGACTTATACACAACATGCCACTTCCACAAGTATGGTTGGCCTAATAATACATCACAAACATCAAGAGGAGAAATTTCACATAATACCTCATCGATGAAGGGCTTGATGTTATAGGGAAGGTGGCATTTTTGGTTGACGTGGAGATGTCATCCTTGGTGAAGCCACCAAATGGTGTACGACTATGGGTGTATTGTGGTTAGAAAACCCAACCACTTCACGACCTTTACTGAAATGAGGTTCTTTTGGCTCCCACTATCGAAAATGAATTGTAGTGGGGAACCCTTTACCCACATCTGAGAATGGAATAGACGCTCCTCCTCCTCTGGATCTTCTGATTCTTCCTTTTGGATCTCCGTGGTGGCAACAGTGGCATTGGGTTCCACATCGATAATCTTCTTCCCTCTGTAGTTCCCCTTCTCAAGTTCTGATTTAGTGTTGAAGCATGCATTTGATTCAAAAGCCTTCATCTCAGCCCCTAGTAACTGCTTGGCCTGACACTCACTTGTGTTGTAAGTGGAGCTCTTATGGAACTCATACCACTTTCCCATGTCCTTCTTCGGCTTCGTAGTGTTTTTATTTTCTTGTGGCTTTGGCAGGTTTTCTTGGGCCACCATGCCTTGGCTTTTTCCTGTTTTCTTCAGTTTGGGGCACCTTGCGCTTGCTTTTGATTCGCAGATCCAAAGTCTCGCTTCTTTTGTTTGAATTTCTGCTCAATCTTGGCAGCATACTGGTATGTCGTACCAAGCGAAGAGATGTCAACAAACTCCATTTCCTCCTGAATGTATCTATGCAGACAACTGCAGTACTTCAACACCAAATGGTTCTCTAAATCTTTGATACCCAACTTTGTGCGCAAGGTATGGAATAGATTCGTCAACTCATGCACATCTTGATCCCTTTGTTGCCGCAACATAGTCCATCGTATGTACTTATAATCATAGCTCCTCACTGTATAATATTGTTCCTTGATTGTGTCTCAGAAATAATTCCAAGTGGGTATGGCCAAGAACAGAGAGGGTTCCCCCTCATCCTTTTTCTCATAGTAGGTTTCCCACCAGTCCTTGACATGGGGGGCAGTTTTGAGTAGTGAAAAAATGTAATATCCCAAAAGGGAGAATGCAGTAATACTTAAACACAATATAAGAACTGCAACTAAGTAAAAAATAAATCTAGAGACAACATTAGAATATACAGAGAAGCTGAGCCATTTTATTATATGGAGATGAATTAGTTACACAATGTATAGAAAATGAGTAGATCTAGCCCAAGAGATGGTCTAGAATCACCCTATAATGGTGCTACAGCTAGCACTGCGTAACTGGTGAGCTTACAGAAAGAAATACTGCGTTGTCCCTTCTGCTGAAGATATACATGAACTGCTGCAAAAGAAAATTTAGATCTAGGAATTTCAAGAGCTCTGATGATGCCAAGATTCAAAATCTGGCCAATGTGATGGGAATCCAAGATAACCCAGAAAGGATTTTCCAGATCAACAACTTTGGAAAATCACCCTCCTAGGGTTTTATCCTTTGTCTGTTGGGTTTATAGATCTGAAGCTTGATCTGATCTAAATATGGCTGCAATATGATGTATAAACAGATCTATGCTTTGAGGGTTGATCCCTCCTTCAGATCTACAAGCTAGGAGCTTGAGATCTTGCCTTCTCTTCCTCCTCCTTCAAGTTGTAGCAACTGAATATGTAGCTGCTAAAGAAACTGCATTGTATAAGAGAGAGAGGCTTTATTCCTGCTGAAATATGCTACAATATACTCTAGGCTTATGGAAATACTGATGGAAAGGTGAGGGGATGATCCCTCACAGGATTACTAGCTGAAATGCTAGCAACTTTATTCCTCCTTTGGATCTGTAATGATGGACAAAGTAATTATGGATGGAGTTACTGCTGCTAGGAGGTCAATAACTCTTGACCTGATTCCAGATCTGAAATGAAGCCCTAGGAATGATGATCTTTGAGTTCAAGGTGATAGGAATAAACCTTCACCAGTTCTCCAGCTGAAATATTAAATACAACCTCCACCTTCCAAACTGATCTTCATAAATTGTGTAATTCCTGAAGGTAGATGTTTTGTAAATGATGGAAATAATAAATGGCACCAATGCCTGATGTAAAATGAATTACAACCCTCTTCCAAGAGATCACTCAATGAAAGAGGATGGATTCCCAACCAGGAACACCCTATGCTAAACAACACTTGCAATCTTTGCTAAACAACCCAATAAAGCAATGGAATGTCACATGAAAATTCCAGATCTAAACAAACCTCAAAATCTATAATCAATAGCCTGCCTTCATTGTTGTCTTCATATCATTTATATAGTTTATGAGCCTTCCCATGCCTTGGCCCTCATCTAAACTGCTTTGTGCATCTGGACATGATCCTCCATGTTTGACTGCGCTATCTCTCCAAGTCATCCATCATGTCTAGGTGCAATGTACACCCTCTCCATCATGTGTGCATTAATTTCACAACATCCTCATCATTTCATCATGAATGCTCCATGATCTTCTGTTTGATCTCTTCCAAGATCTTAGTTGACTGTATCAACCTCCATGATCTATCTCATTAATGAGACATGATCTCCAATTCCATTCACATTATTAGTGGCTCCACTACCTCATTATGTAGATCTAGGCTTAATTAATCCACATTCATACATAAAAAGTGGATATTTATTCATCTTGAGGATTATGGGTCCCTCCACCCTTTTATTTACTTAATTAAGTAGGTTTATTAAGAACTCTAATATTCCAAATATCATGTGAAAATTTGGGAATATTACAGTCCTCCCTGAAAAAATGTTGCTTGTCCTCAAGCAATTGCAACAAGTGGATGCTACAGCAAACATCCTCCCTCCAAATGGAATCCTCAATCAGAAATCCTTCCCATCTGTCACAATGTGTCATGCATGTCCAACTCCAAAGCTTCCTCTCTAGAATGTCTAGAATGACTTCCAACTGAGAAGTTAGATACCCATCCTCATCAATGAATCTCCAAGTGGCCACTATATGATGACCAAATTTATCCTCTATACATGAGATACATAAGATAAAGTGGTTCATTCCCAAAGTGGAAAGTCCCAACTCATGAACTATCTCTCTAACCCATGATACATAGAGTAGATTACACATATCAATGCCCTCATCATTAGCCATGTTGGCCATGTAGGAATCAAACATCACATCATCATAGTGAAAAAGAAGAATTAGAGACATATGGGAAAACATAAACAATGTCAAACCATATTCTCCTAATAACAAACAATGCAGCAAAGCCTCCTGATGCCATGCTAGATCATCATGAAAACAAGTAAGAGAGCCATACTCTCCCAAAAGAAGCCACTGCAACAATGCTTCTTTTTTCCATGCCAAATCATCAATGAGAATATGAAAGCCATACTCTCTCAAAAGAAGCCAATGCAGCAATGCCTCTTGCTGCCATACCACATCGTTATTTTACCAAATGTAGTAGCCATATTCTCTAAAGAGAAGCCACCTTAACACTGCATCTTGCTGCCCCATCACAACATCATTATACCATGTATAATGACCACAATCACCCAACAGAAGACAACACTGTAGGGCCTCCTGTTGCCATCCTCCAACAATCTCATGCAATGTATGGGAAGAATTCAGCCCATATTCTCCCAATAGTAACCAAAGCAACAAGGATTCTTGCTGTATCCTTGCATTATCATGATGCAAGTTATGGAGCAAAAATATAGTAATGGACATGTGAAATGTCTCATCAACATAATACAAACAAGCTCCCTTATGCCACATCATGTGAGAGTTATGTTTTCTCCCAAACCCAAGTACATACATGAACATGAGATACATCCCAAACAAAAATACATGTAAAGACATGAGACATATCCCAAACAAGAGTAAATATATGGACATAAGATATGTCATGTGATGTCCAAACTCTCTCATCAACAACCAAAGTAACCATGCCTTCTTCTTCTGCATTCTTCCAATGATGTGTAAGGCATGAATCAGAAAATTATGATTCCTTGAGTGGTAACCATACTCACCCAAGAGCAACCAGTACAGCCATGCTTCTTGCTGGCCTATGTCATAGATCTGCAAGTGGTTTGGCAACCCTTTGCTCCATACTGTCAACCATTCATCCCAATCTGGATGATGGATCTCATTCTGCATAAAATTGGTATCCTCCCATTGTAAGATACAAACCTCCTCAAACTGATGAAGAACTTTTTACTCCATGAAATGTTGAAGTGCACCTCCAATGAGATCTCTTAATGAGACCTTCTTCTCATCCATGGCCTTCCAAAACCAATGAGGTTCTGGATCTGCTACAGGTAAAAGTCTCTCTTTGAGCTGTGAGATGCTCATTGAGAAAGTGTCATCAAGAAGGAGAAAATATTTCTCATCTCAAGATGTATACCATTCATCATCTCAACCTCTTGCTTCATGAGTGAAGCTACCTTTTTAATGCTCCAAGAATAATGGGGCCTCTTCATTATCACTGCTACTAAGTGACAACACTGTAGATCTGCAGGGTAATACATATACTGTCTCAAAGAAAGGTACAATACTGATCTCATAACCAATCATTGCACATAGGATCATGCTCATCCCTTCTTCTGAAACTCTACACTTCAACTCAAAAAATTGAATGTAGTCCATCCATGAAAAACTGGGATAGCTTTTCATCTCCTATTTGATTAGATGAAGGGTCCTCTGCGTTGTGATATGTTGTTGCTTCAAATCTGCATTTTTTTTTAACCCTTGGTTATGCATTGGCCCTGATGGCATGTCCCCATAAGTTCCAATAAGATCTACTGAAACAATAGGTGATGAATGTGTATGCATACCTTAGATCAACTGATGTGTGGGAACCTCTTGACAGATGTCAAGAGTTCCTGCAACTGGGACAATGGTGTCTCCAACTGCTGGTAAGAGAGATGGATGCTCTTCTATGAATGTACCAGCCCTGGAATCCTCCTCCTCCTCCTCATGCATCTCTTGAATCATGCATGAGACTCTATGTGTCAAGAGCTCAAGACTATCTTGCAAATTTGCAAGTGTCTCTTCTCCAGATGTAAGTACTTCTGCAGCGAGTGGTAAATGTAGTGACTCCTTGTCTAGAGTGACAAGATTGGCATCCTCCCTTGTTTCCTTAGGAAATGTCTCTTTGTGGCACCTCTTTGTATTCTTCATATCAAACATCTTCCTCAACTTGTGAAAGAAATCTGAATATTTAGTCACCTTTGCATGCTCCATGTGACTAAACCACCAATCATTGGCTTCACCTAAAATATGAAGTGCTGCAATCTAGACAACCTCTTTTTTAGCCTGTTAGGTCCTCATAATTTGTTATATTGGCGAGACCAAATGTACAGGGGTAACATCAAACCATTATTTGGAGTCCTAGGACCTAGCCTTCCTGGACTCAGAGAGGGCTCTCTCTATGTTTGTGTAAAGGATGCAACTTGATAGATTTTAGGGTTGATTTTAGGCTAGTTATAGGGATTAGGGTTTTCTTGTTTGTTTGTTTGGTAGGATAAGTTGTTAAGGAGAATAGGTAGAGTAAGAGAGAATCAATCCATTGGGCTTATGGAGTCTGCAAAGGTTTTAAAGAGTGCAAAAATAAGTCAAGGGTGTCTCATAGGGCAATTTAACAAGGCCAAATGGATCTAAGTAGGTTTTGTGTGGGTGAAATGAACATAGAGTTGTGAATACAGTAAGTTAAGGGGCAATCAAGGATCCTTTAACATACCATGAACAAGGAAAAAGCTTTCAGTATGATAGTATGGCAAAACATCAAGAGAAATAAAGGGTTCTTCAATCAAAAAGTACTAAGAAGACCTCAAACAATAGATAAGTAAATTTAGAGAGCAGCTAAGGATTCTCTGAACTTTACTTGCAAATAAATATACCTTTAACATAACATTTTAGTAAAAAACAAAGAAAATTTAAGAATTCTTTAGCTAAACTTGAAGGAGGAAAACATAGAAATCAAAAGAGGCAGGCAGAAGTAGGGTGCCAAGAAAGCAAGTCCTATTCTCTATTTCTGTCTTTTGATCAAGGAAACCATAACCATAATTAATCACTAAAGGAAACAAAGACAAAAGTGGAATACATCACCATCTAACCAAGCTTTATGAATCCTAAGAGTGCTCAATCCATGGATTCTTAGTCCAAAACCATCACAAGTCACCAAAAACCAATTTCACCATTAAACTCCAAGTCTATCTCATATTATGCTCAAAAAATTTTCAACATGTAAAATGAGGCCTCAATGTTGTATTTAACAAGCAAAGAAGACCAAAACCCTAACTAGGGTTTCCAAAAAATACTCATAAATACCATTTATGTCCAAAGAGACCATGCAAGGCCCAAGGTATAAAATATCTAATGAAATAAATGAAAAATAACTTCTAACACCTAACTTTGGAGTGATTTTCCCAAAAAAAACCATAAAATATCTATTTTCCATAAATTAGTGTCTTTTTTTACTTTTGCACACAAGGGCACAACAGTGAGGTCCAAGGGCGCAGTGCCTGCATTGGAAAACGGGGTCACCTTGCAGCTAAATTTTGAAGGCCTTCCCGATGTCGGAATGAGCTCTGTGATGGCTCATTAGAAAGCCTATAAAGTTTAATTTCCAAAATTCCCTTGGTTTTCTGATTGGAATTCATTTACCTATTCAAAAACAAAAACTCCCGAGGCTACTAAGGGTACATCGCTAGCCCTGAAAACAAGGCAGAAAGGTGAAATTGTGCATGTTTTCAGCCGTTTTGGAGGACCAGTTTTGCTCCAAATGAGCTGAAACTTGGTGAGTGTGATTTCCTTGGCCTAAGGAACCCAAAAATGTAAAGTTTTCCTTCAATGGATGCCCCAAGAAAAAGCGCAGTGCCAAGGGCGCTGCGCACTTTGCCCTCAAAAACAGTGAAAAACCAAAATTGTCAAAAACTTGCCAAAATTTGCAATTATCTTCCTCATGGGGTTTGGGATGCTTGTAGGGAAGCATAAGCTAAGATATCAAGGTTTTCTTGGCCTTTTTCCTCCATTAGGGCTTGAATTTTGGGAAGGTCTCTTTTGAGCTTGGCCCTTGCAATTTTATTTCTCAAGGCATAGTGCTTGGCCATCTTCTTCTGAAGGCCAAGGTCTCTTTGTGTCTTCTCTAGCTGATCTTCCAAGTGTGTGTTATCCCTTCTTCATATTCACTCTCATCAAAAAAACCCAAGACTTCATCAAGCCTAAATTTGGTCATTTCAAACTCTTTCCAGGCTCTGATTTCCCTAACCTCATAAATGGCCTTTTGTGCCTCCAAATGCTTGTTTTCAATCTCATAATAGTGGATGACATTCCTAGCCCTAGCTAGGTTGGTTTGAAAATTATTTATTTGGGCATCCTTACCTTTGAGCAGCATTCTTGAGACCCTTGCCTTGTTCTCATCATCCATGTCAACATGAATGAGTTCAAATTCTAGCTCGATCTCATTCTGGTCTTCTTCCTTTTCCTCTATGACCTTCTCTTTGCCTTTGTCCAGCTTCTTGGTTGAAGTGGAAGTAATGGCCCCTTGCCTTTTAGAGGCAGCAAACACATGCCTACTTCCTCTTTGGTAAGTCAAATAAAAAGGTTCAATTTTTCTCATTTTGGTGCCTTCACCATTACTGCCATCGTGACTGTCATTATCACTAATATCCTTACTATTCTCATGGCTTTTATGGCTGCTCTCATGGATTCTGTCATATTTCTCCATGCTCTCTGCTTCATTACTGATATTATTGCTGTTATTATCAATTTCAACAACATCATCATCCTTATCATCATCTCCATTGATATCATGGCCATCATGATTGTTGCTCTCTTCCTCACTGATTTCTGAACTGTTGTTTTCTTCATTGTTTTATTCTGCCTTACTGATATTTGTTTCATTGATATCAGCCTCAATTTCTTCTTCTTCATTGATATCTACCTCCTCTAACCTATTTCCATCATGGCTCATTTCCTCATTGCCTTCTTTGTCCTCTTCATTGTTTTCTTCGCTGTCCTCATCTTCTTCACTTGCTGATTTTTCTTTGTTTGACTCCTCACTATTTTCCTCTTTGTTGCCAACATCATCACTGCCTTCAGTTTTCATGCTTTTTGCCTCATCACTGACCTCTACCTCTTCATTTGATTCTACTTAACTACTTGATTTATCATTACCCTCTCCTTCATGGTCACTTGATTGCTCATTGTCACTTCCCTCATTGTCTAATGCATTGGGAGAGGGTGAGGAAGGAGGTTTGTCTTGAGGTGAAGGAATATGGGTGGATGGTGAAACATGCTCATCGGGAGATGATGGAGGAGTAAGGATAGGAGGATGAGATGATGAATGCATGTTTTGTTGAGGATGAGGTTGTGGGTTGGTGAACACTTCATGGGCAACGAAAACCTCCCATGCAATACCCTTTTGCTGCAATTGATGCATCACAACCATTTTGATCAAAGAGTGATGAAATAAGCTTTGAATATGGTGAGGGAAATATCTCTTCTGTACAATATAAGACATTTTTTCAATACTCCTGTAGAGGTAGTAGGGAAAATGCAGCATCTTAACCCTAGTAAAGTGCATGAGCAATCTGATGTGATAGGAATAGAGCCTAGAGAATCTACCTTAGCATGTGAAATATTTCATAATGACCTTCATCATGGGAGCATAACTCTCAAGAAAATGTGAGAAAGGAAATATAGATTTTTTTTAGTCTTTGAATCTGGGTTTAAGGAATGGCTCATAGTGGCCTATGTCTAAATTGGCCTGTTTGAACCACTTTTCACCAACACTAGGTATCCCAGTGGCAATAGAAATGGCATCTGATGACAACTCAAATTTTACCCCTACAAGATTGACTTGTTTCTCGTGTAGGTTAAGTATGACGAGCCTAGTCAGCTCGGGGTGATTTTGCACCTACTGTACTTTCTCACAAAATTGATAGTAGCCTACATTTTGGAAGCATGAGACAGTTAGGGGAGATGCATTAAGCTCCATTTTTTTTAGAGGTTCAAACCTGTTAATCCTTCCACCTCTGTGTTGATGCCTCCTTGGGACTTGGCCTTCCTCACCACTATCACTGTCAACATCCCTTGACATATTGATCACTGATGCTTTTGAGAAAAACCCTAGCTCTGCTTATGAAATGGATGTGGAAGAGGGTAATGGAATGGTGATGAAAAAGGAAAACTTTTTACAAGTGAATGAAAATGAATGAGTGAAGGGGAAAATTGGACAGAATGAGAGGCTTAGAAAAAACTTGATGATCACCCCTGCTGATCTGTAAAAGCTCTACTTTTGACACCTTGTATTGATGGAAAATGGATATAGATGAAGGAAATAAAATTTTCAATCTGCTTGTGGTGTAAGGGCCAAAGTTTATGAGTGGATGGAGAGGGTGAGGGCATAGCCCTAGATAGATGAGAAATTTTTCAACAAGGCAACCCTCTTTGTGTTCTCAGTATGCAGATGGAGGAGTGTCTTTAAACAGTGGTATTTTTATCATGAAAATTAGTTCTTTACTTAGGGTTTCCAATTTGTTTATATTTCAAACCATCACAGTGCTTTGAGGAAGGCAAGGCATCCACCTACCAGTTAACCTTGCTTGAAAACCTCCTAGTGGCAACTTTGAAGAAATTCGAGCCGAGTTGAGTGTCTGCAGAGTATGGAGGCCCTCAGGGACAAACATGCAATGCATAGGTCACGGGGTGTCAGGTTGGGAAACGTGCAGCACTATGTGCTAGGTGTAGAGTGCTGAAGGCTTTCTACCGGGCCTGTCGGGTCTGCCAGGTAAATGTGCAGCGCATTTCCAAGCGTGCAGCGCATACCTCCAAGCAGAGTAATTTTTCACAGGAGAAATGCCTAGGTGTGCAGCGCACCACTCCAGGCACGCAACGCCGACCTGAACGTGCAGCGCCAGGTAAACTTGCCCAAATTTGACTAAAAAACTCACAATTTCTCTCTTGGATGCATTTGATGATTTTTCAAGTGAAGAATGAGTCAAATAAAAAACAAAATGACTCTTTATATATTTGGGTTTTAAATTTAATCTTTGCAAACCCATTTTTCTAATGTTTTTAGTCTTTTCACTTTCTTTCACTTATATTTCTCTGACTTTTTGAATGCAGATGACCAGAATACTAACTTGGCCTCTGCTTTTTCTTTTCTTACCAATTCTTTTGTCACTTTTGGTTTGTAAGTGACTTCAAAAGATGAAATTGATCCTATGTCATTTTCACCATGCATTTCAACTCAACTTACACCTCTTCTAACTGACCTTTTACACTATTTGTAAGAAGATTTTCTCAAGTGATAAACTTAGGCTCTCTTTTGGTTTCTTGAGACATGAAGAGTTCATTAGACAATTTTGTGATGAGTGCATAGTGACATGCCCAAAAACCTATATGATTTACACCATGAAACTTTTAGCTTTTTACCTTGGCTGGCAATTAGGAAATTTCTGTCCCTTTTGATCTTGAAAACTTGACATATTCATTCTGACACAACAGGAACCTTAAAATCATCTTTTTTTTCCGCCTTGGAACTCAAAATCATTTTTTTCATCCCTTTGACAACTGCAACTTTGTAGGTGACTGAAATGATAATTTGAATCCCTTTTCACTGATACTCTTTACCTTCTCCTTTCTTATTTAAGGCAATGAGACATTATACCTTGGCAACTTTGGGAGATTTACACAATGGAAGTATCTCTAAAAATTCTTTGTTCTTACCTTGGAGCTCAAATCATCTTATGTCTGGCATGTGACTGAAAACCTTGGCTTCACCTTTCTTACTGATCTTGAGGCATGATAGGTTGATCTTGGAAACTCTTTAGGATGCTTCCACACACTAGCACTTTCACAATCCTTTTACCTGCACCATGGTGCTCAAGTTACCTCTCTTGACCATTTTTGGCATGACAAACTCTTTGGGATAAGTTTGGAATATTTACAAACAGTGACATCTTTAGAATTCCCTTGTTGTCATCATAGATTCCAACTTACTGTTTCACCTTCTTTGATCATCTTCCCAAAACCCTAGGTGTCTGGAATGCTTGAGAACAATTATCAGTGTTGTCTTCTAAGTTCTCTATAGCCCTTTCAAGTTCATTCATTTCTATCTAGTTCACCTCACCTTTTTCCCTATTTCACCTATAATTTCTGAAAAACTTCCCTTCATGTTTGGTTTTCCTGACGTGCCTCCTTCTTGTGATTTGCTGCATTTGTTCCCTTCTTGGCACACTGCTAGCCCAATCAAACTTAAAAAACCCTGATTCTTCTTGCAAACAAACCGCTTCCCCTCTTCTTGCTATGATGTCTTTATTGAGGAGTAGACCTCTCACCTTACCAAGTCTCTGTTGATAGTCACTTTAGCACCCCTATAGAAGTGTCAAAATTCACATTCACCTTTTGCAGAACTTGAACTTGATAAAGTAGTCCTCCTTGAAGATTTTCTGATATTTCTTGGACAACCATGTGCTGATATTCCTTTACATTTGAGCCAGCTTGTAGCACAAGAAAAGCAGTGCTTAAAACACCAAGGATGACCCTACCACTTATGAAACCCTAATGACCTGGTGGGAGGATCCTTTGATCTAGTCTTTGACTGAAACTTGGCTTAGGGTCTTCAAGTGTAAAAACAGAGTTTTTGACAAATTGATGTATTGAAGATCCAAAATCCAATGTACTTGATTTATCTAAAGAGCCTACATAGATAGTTTTGAGACCATCAATGCTTGAGGAACCTAGTGAACATGGAAAGAACAGGCTGTTTGGTAACCCGAGATGGGAATTGGAGTGATAGGCAAGGGAAAAATAGAGTGATGAGGTGATATGCAGGAAAAGGATAGAGATGGGTAACACAAGCCCATAAGGAGTTTTTTAAGAGTGGTAGGGTGACCATGAAATGGAAAAATGGTAGAATAGTGAAAAAATTTCCATAAGGATAATGAAGGCAGTGAGATTTCTAAAACTCACAATATTCAGGGAAATTTGTTTTTGGAATTCTATAATAAATATTTAGTCATATTCAAATAGAAAAAATTATTGATGACTAACAGTGGCTCCACTTGGGGAGGGAAGCTCCTTTTCAGGAGGTGTCTAGGACCTCAGAGCTAAAATCTCTGAGTTTTGAAGACCAGTGTCTTACTTTCACTTTGTAGATCCTTCTTCCTTCATTTGCTGATGTTCTCCTGAAGCTATGATCTCATAATCAGAGAGACATGTTTGCTTCAACCTCATTTCTACCTACCCATCATACCTTGCCTAACATTTTTTCTTCTTTTGGGTGCACTTGGACTGGAAAACCCTTGACATTATTTTCTTTTGAAAGCATAAAAAACTATCTACTTGTACCCTTATCACTTCCAAGAGTTCAGATTAGGCTAATGAACTCTCTTATTCTCTACCTAGTCTACTCATTTGTCAAGATTAAGTTGTTTGAAAAACTTTATTCTATAAACTACTGACATGAAATTCAAAACATGATCAAACCGGGATTAAGAAATCTGATTTGCCATGGGTTGTGGCATTTGGACAAGCTGCACACAGACATTATTTTTGTACAATCAAAACTAGAAACATGAGGGTTGTGATTTAGAATTTGTTAGGCATCCCTCTTTTTTTCTTCGGTTCAGATTTGAGCATTGAGAACCAACATCTTTTCCTAATATAATATACTGACAAGCCAAGCTTAAATGGTTTGACAAGTCTTCTTTCACTAACCTATTAGCAGAAATTTAAAACATGTTTAGTCATGATTAGGCTAGATGACCGAACAAGATTCTTCCTTTTCAACAAGTAGTGGCATTTAGGCTTGCACACTTCAGAAGTACTCTTTTTTGGTATGGGGTTGTACCTCTTCTTTAAAGCTTCCCTCTTCTTCTTCTTTTCTCTGTTTTTGTGTTTTCATTTTTCAAAACAATATAAAACTAAAAATATGCTCAAAGTGTTGAGCTTATTTGAATACCTATCTATCCTAATCTAACCTACATGTGATATATATTCATTTGGTGAACTCCCTTTTCCAATACAACCAATCAAGCAAATGATTCCATGAGTGATCTTTTTTCAGCTCTTTGAGTGTGCCAAAGAAAACAGAAGGCCACTCCCACCTTACTTCTTTTCGAACAGTAATGCCTAAAATATTCTTTAATCTTTGCAACAAATTGTTTTTGGTATAACACACTCCTTCTTCAAATGTCTCTAAGCAAACAACAAAGGGATTTTAAAATAATACCTGGCTTAGAGGATTTGAGAAATAAGCTTCATTCTGGATCACTCCTTCCTCCACTTGGCTAGGCTCGGGATCCTTTTGAGAAAGAATCTCTTCCTCTTCCTCACGATCATCTGTGTTGGCAGCCTCATCATATATTGCAATGTTTTCTTCTAGAAAAACTGATATGCCTTGATTGAGTAGGCTGGATTCTGTGTGAAGGCCATCATCTTGATGAGCATTTTCTGGAAATATGCCTTCCTGATCTCTTGTGTTTATCAATTTCCAAGCCTTCATATACAATTTGAAATTCAATGGGACTTGGTGGCTACACTGTTGGAAAAATACTGAGAAGGGGGGGGAACTGTGTATTTAGGATTTACTAAGATTCCTGAGAAAGTGGTCTTGACAACTCTTATGTGATTATCATTTTCCAAGTCTTCATCTGCAATTTGAAATTCAATGGGACTTGGTGGTTGCAATTCTGAAGCTGAGGAGGATTATGTGTCCCAAATTATTTCCTCATCCCTTTCAGGAAAAGTATTTTCATTAACAACTGGTTCAAGAAACTCATTATCTTTCCCAACCTCATCATCAAAACTGAAAGACTGTTGATTTCAAATCATATGAAAATTATTTCTGATGGTGAGCTCAAAGTAGAACAAGGAGTCATGGATGTTTTCACTTACTCCAAATTTTTCTAGAAGTTCCTCATGAGTTTCATAGTTGATATGTATTAGGTGATTATTGTTTTGATGAAGCTGAACTTTCTCCCACAAACCAATGCAGTGATTACTACGCAAGATTGGCTTGTTTGTGCATGGCCATCCTCTCGTCGGATGCGCGAAAATCATCAATATAAGTAATGTCAACAATCAAACATATTGGATTATCAGATTGTTTTTCTTCGAATTGATCTACAAATCCATTTTCTGATCTGTGGTAGCTGGGATTAGGAGGAAAATAAATAGAAATATTATGTTCACATGAAGTTTTAGAGGCTAGTTGCATGCTTAGAATCTTATTTATTTCCTCTTCAGTTAAAAGAGGAGGCATTTTTCAATTTCTTTGGATAGAACTACAGTGGTTCTCTTTCTCTTGTGAAGGTTGATTCTGAGGCTGAATGTCTTCTTGAGCCTTACCTGGAAGAGATGGTGAATCATCACTTGTGCCTTTAGAGAGATCTTGTGGGTTTTCTTCTATTTCCTGATTTAATTCATCCTCAACCAACTCCTCTTGGTTGTCATAATAGTTATCTTGAGTATGAAATGCATGAATTTCCTCTAATAGACTTTTAGGATGCCAATTTCCTAAATCTTCATCAATGTTTACAATGTATTGTATGAGATCTTCAGATTGATCACAACAATTTTCAGCTAAAGATAGAGATGGACAATATTCTTTATAGTGTTCATAAAATACCTTGTGGAAATCCTTTAAAGAAAACAAACTACCAAGTTCTAGGCCTTCATACCATTTCCTTGCCTTACCTTCTAATGTCCCCATGAACATCTTCATGAGGCAGTCTTCATGCCATTCAACTTTTAACCTCCATACATGTATATGAAATTTGATGAGATGTAACAAGCGGTCATAAAATTTTTCATCTTGAAACATAGGCAGGTTTGAAACCCAATCTATCTGAGGCATTTTGTGTGGAAATCCAAGGATATGATTTATGTTCATTGGAGCATATCTCCATTGTATCCTTGGATCCATCTTTGTCAATCAAAAGGGTCATTGCATCTTTTCAACTAGTCTAGAGCCTTCTACCAGTGGAGTATTTAGGTCTATTGAGAGTTGTGGAGTTTCCAAGTGGATGATTTCAACTTTTTTGTCCACCATCAGCAATATTAGGATTGATCAATGCATTCCTAGGGAAGTATATGAGGACTAGTGGGGTCAACAGGGCTACTGAAGACCAATGGAGTCACCAGGTGGAGGATGCTTATTTTTTTAAGGATGTGTACTTATTTTCCACCACTAACAACTAAATATCAATCTAGAGATGTTTTTGGCTTTTCTGAGGTCCTAAAGAATACTTAGATTGTCACTGACTCAAAATTTCCCACCGCGATCGCCATTATGTTATGGCGTTGAGTCAGTGTATACTATTTGACAAGGTTGCTCTGAATTCTTTAAGGATTTCTAAGCTTGTGACTTACTCATAGTCCCACCATGATCACCATTATGTTAGGGCGATGAGTCAGTATATACTATTTGACAAGGGTGCTCTGAATTCTTTAAGGATGTCTAAGCTTGTTACTTACTCAGAGTCCCACTATGATTGCCATTATGTTAGGTCCCTGTAATTTTTTAGATTGGCGAGACCAAATGTATAGGGGTAACATCAAACCAGTCTTTTGAGTCCTAGGACCTAGCCTTCCGAGACCCAGAGAGGGCTCTCTCTATGTTTGTGTAAAGGATGTAACTTGATAGATTTTAAGGTTGATTTTAGGCTAGTTATAGGGATTAGGGTTGCTTGTTTTTTTTTTGGTTGGATAAGTTGTCAAGGAGAATAGGTAGAGTAAGAGAGAATATATCCATTGGGCTTATGGAGTCTGCAAAGGTTTTGAAGAGTGCAAAAATAAGTCAAGGGTGTCTCATAGGGAAATTTAACAAGGCCAAATGGATCTAAGTAGGTTTTGTGTGGGTGAAATGAACATAGAGTTGTGAATACAGTAAGTTAAGGGGAAATCAAGGATCCTTTAAAATACTATGAACAAGGAAAAAGCTTTCAGTATGATAGTATAGCAAAACATGAAGATCAATAAAGGATTCTTCAATAAAATAGTACTAAGCAAACCTCAAACTACAGAAAAGTAAATTTAGAGAGCAGCTAAGGATTATTTGAACATTAATTGCAAACAAATAGACCTTTAACATAACATTTTAGTAAAAACCAAAGATAATTTAAGAATTCTTTAGCTAAACTTGAAGGAGGAAAACATAGAAATCAAAAGAGGCAGGCAGAAGTAGGGTGCCAAGAAAGCAAGTCCTATTCTCTATTTCTGTATTTTGATCAAGGAAACCATAAACATAATTAATCACTGAAGGAAACAAATACAAAATTGGAATAAATCACCATCTAACCAAGCTTTATGAATCCTAAGAGTGTGCTCAATCCATGGATGCTCAGTCCAAAACCATCACAAGTCACCAAAAACCAATTTCACCAATAAACTCCAAGTCTATCTCATATTATGCTCAGAAAATATCCAATATGTACAATGAGGCCTCAATGTTGTATTTAACAAGAAAATAAGACTAAAACCCTAACTAGGGTTTCCAAAATGTCATAAATACTCATAAATACCATTTATGTCCAAAGAGACCATGCAAGGTCCAAGGCACAAAATATCTAATGAAATAAATGCAAAATAACTTCTAACACCTAACTTTGGATTGATTTTCCCAAAAAAGACCATAAAATATCTATTTGCCATAAATTAGTATCTTTTGTTGACTTTTGCACACAAGGGCGTAGCAGTGAGGTTCAAGGGCACAACGCCTGCACTAGAAAACTGGGTCACCTTGCAACTGAATTTTGAAAGCCTTCTCGATGTCGGAATAAGCTCCGTGATGGCTCGTTGGAAAGCCTGTCAAGTCTACTTTCCAAAACCGCCATTTTTTTCTAATTGGATTTCATTTACCTATTCAAAAAGAAAAACTCCCAAGGCTGCTAAGGGCACAACGCCAGCCCTGGAAACAAGGCAGAAAGGTGAAAGTTTGCATGTTTTTGGCCGTTTTGGAGGACCAGTTTTGCTCCAAATGAGCTGAAACTTGGTGAGTATGATTTCCTTTGCCTAAGGAACCCAAAAATGTAAAGTTTGTCTTCAATGGATGCCCCAAGAAAAATTTTAGCACCAAGGGCATTGTGCCCTTAGCCGTAAAAACCAGTGAAAAACCAAAATTGTCAAAAACTTGTCGAAATTTGCAATTATCTTCCTCATGGGGTTTGGGATGCCTGTAGGGAAGTATCGGCTAAGATATCAAGGTTTTATTGGAATTTTTCCTCTTTGAGGGCTTGAATTTTGGTAAGGGATCTTTTGAGCTTGGCCCTTCCAATTTGATTTCTCAAAGCATAGTGCTTGGCCATATTCTTCTGAAGGCCAAGGTCTCTTTGTGTCCTCTCTGGCTAATCTTCCAAGTGTGTGTTATCCCTCTCTAACCAAGGCTCCCGATCATACTCAATATCCATGGCAAGTAGCTCACTTGGAGTGAGCTGCTCTGCCAATGCTATTTCTTGCTCCTTCTCCTTGGCCAAGGCCTTCCTCAAGCCCATTTTTCTTCGCCTTCTTCTAGACAGTTGCCCTTCTTCATCTTCACTCACATAAAAAAAACCCAAGAACTCATCAAGCCTAACTTTTGTCCTTTCAGCCTATTTCCGGGCTTCAATTGCCCTAACCTCATAAATGGCCTTTTGTACCTCCAAATGCTTGTTTTCAGTCTCATAATAGTGGATGACATTCCTAGCCCTAGCTAGGCTGGTTTGCAAATATTTGATTTGGGCATCCTTACCTTTGAGAAGCATTCTCGAGACCCTTGCCTCGTTCTCATCGTAATTTTCAACATGATTGATTTCAAATTCCTGCTCGGTCTCATGTTGGTATTCTTCCTTTTCCTCTATGACCTTCTCTTTGCCTTTGTCCAGCTGCTTGGTTGAAGTGGAAGGAATGGCCCCTTGCCTTTTAGAGGCAGCAAACACATGCCTAATTCCTCTTTGGTAAGTCAAAGAAAAAGGTTCGATTTTTCTCATTTTGGTGCCTTCACCATTGTTGCCATCGTGACTGTCATTATCACTGATATCTCTACTGTCCTCATGGCTTTTATGGCTACTCTCATGGCTGCTATCATCTTTCTCCATGCTCTCTGCTTCATTACTGATATTCTTGCTGTCATTATCAGTTTCAACATCATCATCATCCTTATCATCATCTCCACTGATATCATGGCCATCATGATTTCTTCTCTCTTCCTCACTGACTTCTGCACTATTGTTTTCTTCATTGTTTTCTTGTGCATTACTGATATTTGTTTCATTGATATCAGCCTTAATTTCTTATTCTTCACTAATATATGCCTCCTCTGACCTATTTCCATCATGGCTCATTTCCTCATTCTCTTCTTCTGCCTCTTCATTGTTTTTCGCACTACCCTCATCTTCTTCACTGGCTGATTTTTCTTTGTTTGACTCCTCATTATTTTCCTCTTTGTTGCCAACATCATCACTGCCTTCAGTTTCCATTCTTTCTGCCTCATCACTGACCTTTTCCTCTTCATTTTATTCTACTTCACTGCTTGATTGATCATTACCCTCTCCTTCATGGTCACTTAATTTCTCATTGTCACTTCCCTCATTGTCTGATGCATTGGGAGAGGGTGAGGAAGGAGGGTTGTCTTGAGGTGAAGGTATATGGGTGTATGGTGAAACATGCTCATCAGGAGATGATGGAGGATTAAGGATAGGAGGATGAGATGATGAAGGCATGTTAGATGATGAAGGCATGTTTTGCTGAGGATGAGGTTGTGGGTTGGTGAACACTTCATGAGCAATGAAAACATCCCATGGAATACCCTTTTACTGCAATTGATGCATCACAACCATTTTTATCAAAGAGTGATGAAAAAAAATTTGCATCTGGTGAGGGAAATCTCTCTTCTGTACAATATAAGACATTTTTTCAATACTCCTGTAGAGGTAGTAGGGAAAATGCAGCATCTTAACCCTAGTAAAGTGCATGAGCAATCTGATGTGATAGGAATAGAGCCTAGAGAATATCCCTTCACATGTGAAATATTTCATAATGACCTTCATCATGGGAGCATACCTCTCAAGCAAATGTGAGAAAAGTCTATGTTGAACTCTTAGTTAAACTGGGAGGGGGGGGTGAATCAGTTTAACACATTCATAATCTTTTAAACTTTTTATTAAACCTTATTTACACCTTCATTTCATGTCCAGCTTAATATGTGAGTAATCTTAGAATGTGAGCAACAAGTATTAATATAATAGAACAACAGACTTAATATGAGAGTAGCAGGTATTAAGCAGATGATATAAATCAGATCAACACATAAACATCATGCCCAGAGACACCAGATATAAGTGGAAACCCATAAAGGGAGAAAACCACATCATATTATTGTTGTGATGCAAAGGCAAGCTCCAACTCCCTCTCACCACTATTTTTCTGCAGGCACCAACCTACAGGAGGCTCCTACCTCAATTCCGCAAGCTACAACTTGCAAGGAAGCACCAACTCCCTTCAATTTTCTGCAGGCACCAACCTACAGGAGGCTCCAACCTCAGTCAGCTATGAAGCTACAACTTGATAGGGAAGCTCCAACTTCCTCAATTTAACAAACTGAATGTTTGTTGATTTACTCCAGATATCAGCTCTGTTCTGTATCTGCTCTTCTTCTCTTAATATTCTCTGCTTTATTCTTCTATATTATGCATTCTCTATATTTTCTCTCTCTCCCTCTCCTCTTCTTTTTCCTTTTCCATAATTGCATTCAAGTTTCATGCTCAATCATTTCCCAAGTCCGGGCAATCTCACAATCTCTGCTTTGTTCTACGTTGGAAAACTCAAACAAATAAGTATGGTCATTTTTAATGTCTCAATTAAGAGAATTGAGATATTAATGCAACATTCCGCCATGGCTATAACCCGACTGTCCATCTTCATATAATCCTCGACTGGTACATATATTAAACCACGTCCATATTACACCAATAACCATTATATATATTATATATGTTACGCGCCATTCAATTATTAACAAAGTCCAACAATAATCGGTATTAATTCGCAACCTTAATCAAACACTTTAATATCTTCCATCGGACCTTGTATTAATACTCCACACTTTTTAAATAAAGAACTTATAACAACCCTTTAATTCTGGGCCCTACCTATGTAGCCAATCAAATTCTCGTCCGTACCTTGGTTGATTCCACGCGCCATCCAACAGCTGTCATCACGTTGCCCGATCCAACGAATATCGCACGGGCTACTTGCGCGAAAGATAACGTGCGATGGCGTGTCGTACTCGGTTTATCCTCTGCATAGCTTGGTTAAACTCCGAGCAAGTTCTGCGAACGATTGCCGTCGGATAGCCCTCTTCCAGATCAACGGCTGGTGTCAATTTCGCTCGGCATCCAACATCGGTTTTTAACACGCGAAGGCGCACTTTAAGTGGTGGTATTGGAACAGTAGCCTGGCCACGTGTCAGATAGTCTATGGAATCGCTGCCCATTCCTTCAATATCACTTTTCGTATAAGGGTGGTGCGAAAAATACCAGAAACCGCCGTTACTGTTCTCCGTTCCTCCTCGTGGTTCCGTTGCTTTACTCCAGGTTCCATCCAGCTCCTTGTTCCGTCGTCATTCGTGTATTTACCATTTCCTCAGCCTAGTTGGTTCAGTCAGTTTCGAACCAATGCTGCACCAAGTTATAGTCTCGCTTCTCCTCCCATACTCAGTCGAGGAATAGGACCATTTTACTGTATTCCTATATTATAAACACAGTGCCTGAACATGAATTCAACCTTACTCCGTCTATACAGAGAGTCTCCCCAATTATGCACAGTACATCATTAAACCAATTACAGGGTATACGCGTTTCAATTTCCATACAGAAGTCAAATTCCAAATCTCATATGATTGCTCAAAGACGCAAGGCATTCTCCACAATTAAATAACAATTTGCTCATGAGTCCTGAATTATGAACCTGTACTCCCACAGAGAGTGTTCAAACAGACTATATACACATAATCCAACCACGGATTTTTATTCAGTCTGAGTAGGTCTGTACAGGTTTGTCCTCGATTCCTCTGCTACCTCTCTACTTTAAAGTTTGCTGGTTCAGGTACTCCTCCTTTGCCATCCCTTTTGCCATCAATGACAACATTTCCAACAATATAGATTTATTGTAGTATTTTTTATCTAGGTTTAAGGAATGGTTCATAGTAGCTTATGTCTTAGTGTGGCTGTTAAATTCACTTTTCACCAACACTAGGTATCCCAATGGCAATAGAAATGGCATCTGATGACAGCTCAAATTTTAACCCTGCAAGATTGACTTGTTTCTCATGTAGGTTAAGGATGAAAAGCCTAGTCAGCTCGAGGTGATTCTGTAGTTGTTTTACTTTCTCACAAAATTGATAGTATCCTACATTTTGGAAGCATGAGACAGTTATGGGAGATGCATTAAGCTCCATTGTGTTTAGAGGTTCAAACCTGTTAATCCTCCCACCTCTGTGTTGATGCCTCCTTGGCACTTGGCCTTCCTCACCATTATCACTGTCAACCTCCCTTGACATTTTTATCATTGTTGCTTTTGAGCAAAACCCTAGCTCTGCTTATGAAATGGATGTGTAAGAGGGTAATGGAATGGTGATGAAAAAGGACAACTTTTTAAAAGTGAATGAAAATGAATGAGTGAAGGGGAAAATTGAGCAGAATGAGAGGCTTAGAAAAAACTTAATGATCACCCTTACTGATCTGTAAAAGCTCTGCTTTTGACACCTTGTACTGGTGGCAAATGGATATAGATGAAGGCAATGAATTTTTCAATCTGTTTGTGGTGTAAGGGCCAGAGTTTATGAGTGGATGGAGAGGGTGAGGGCACATTCCTAGATAAATGAGAATTATTTCAACAAGGAAACCCTCTGTGTGTTCTCAGTATGCAGATGGAGGAGTGTCTTTAAACAGTGGTATTTTTATCATGAAAATTAGGTCTTTACTTAGGGTTTCCAATTTTTTTATATTTCAAACCATCATAATGCTTTGAGGAAGGAAAGGCATCCACCTACCAGTTAACCTTGCTTGAAAACCTCTTGGTGGCAGCTTTGAAGAGATTCGAGCCGAGTTGAATGTCTGCAGTGTGTGGAGGCCCTCCTGGCCAAATGTGCAGCGCACGGGTCACGGGGTGTCAGGTTGGGCAACGTGCAACATTGTGTGCCAGCTGTGTAATGCTGAAGGCTTTCTGCCAACCTTGTTGGGTCTCCCAGGTAAACGCACAACGCATTTCCAAGCATGCAACGCATACCTCCTGGTGTGCAGCACAGAGTGATTTTTCACGGGAGAAACACCCAAGTGCGCATCATCGACCTGAACGCGCAACGCCGGGTAAACTTGCCTGAATTTGACTCAGAAACTCACAGTTTCTCTCCTGGATGATTTTGATGATTTTGCAAGTGAAGAATGAGTCAAATAAAAAACAAAATGACTCTTTATATGTTTGTGTTTTAAATTCAATCTTTGCAAACCCATTTTTCTAATGTTTTTAGTCTTTTCACTTTCTTTCACTTATATTTCTCTGAATTTTTTCCTGTAGGTGACCAGAATACTAACTTGGCCTCTGCTTTTTCTTTTCTTGCCAATTATTTTGTTATTTTTGGTTTGTAAGTGACTTCAAAAGATGAAATTTATCCTCTGTCATTTTCACGATGCATTTCAACTCAACTTACACCTCTTCTAACTGACCTTTTACACTGTTTGTAAGCAAATTTGCTCAAGTGATAAACTTAGGCTCTCTTTTGGTTTCTTGAGACATGAAGAGTTCATTAGACAATTTTGTGATGAGTGCACAGTGACATGCCCAAAAACCTATATGATTTACACCATGAAAATTTTAGCTTTTTACCTTGGCTCGCAGTTAGGAAATTTCCATCCCTTTTGATCTTGAAAACTTGTCATATTCATTCTGACACAGCAAGAACCTTAAAATCATCCTTGGTTTCCACCTTGGAACTCAACATCATGTTTTTCATCCCTTTGACAACTGCAGCTTTGTAGGTGACTGAAATGATAATTTGACTCCCTTTTCACTGATACTCTTTACCTTCTCCTTTCTTCTTTGAGGCAATAAGACATTATACCTTGGAAACTTTGGGAGGTTTACACAGTGGTAGTATCTCTAAAAATTATTTTTTCTTACCTTGGAGCTCAAATCATCTTATGTTTGGCATGTGACTGAAAACCTTGGCTTCACCTTTCTTACTAATCTTGAGGCATGATAGGTTGAGCTTGGAAACTCTTTAGGATGCTTCCACACACTGGCACTTTCACAATCCTTTTACCTGCACCATGGAGATCAAGTTACCTCTCTTGAACATTTTTGGAATGAAAAACTCTTTGGGATAAGTTTGGAATTTTTACAAATAGTGGCATATTCATAATTCCCTTACTGTCATCATATATTCCAACTTACCCTTTCACCTTCTTTGATCATATTCCCAAAACCCTAGGTGTCTGGAATGCTTGAGAACAATTATGAGTGTTTTCTTCTAAGTTCTCTATAGTTCACTTCACATTTTTCCCTATTTCACCTATAATTTCTGAAAAACTTCTCTTCATGTTTTGTTTTCCTGGTGTGCCTCCTTCTTGTGATTTTTTTCATTTGTTCCCTGCTTGGCACACTGCTCGCCCAATCAAGCTTAAAAACCCTGATTCTTCTTTCAAATAAACTGCTTCCCCTCTCCTTGCTATGATGTCTTTATTGAGGAGTAGACCTCTCACCTTACCAACTCTCTGCTGATAGTCACTTTAACACCCCTGCAAAAGTGTCAAAATTCACATTCACCTTTTGCAGAACTTGAACTTGATAAAGTAGTCCTCCTTAGATATTTTCTGATCTTTCTTGGACAACCATGTGCTGTTCTTCCTTTACATGTGAGCCAGCTTCTAGCACAGGAAAAGAAGTTCTTAAAACACAAAGGATGACCCTACAACCTATGAAACCCTAATGACCTAGTGGGAGGATCCTTTGACCTAGTCTTTGACTGAAACTTGGCTTGGGGTCTTCAAGTGTAAAAATAGAGTTTTTGACAAATTGATGTATTGAAGATCCAAAATACAATGTACTTGATTTATCTAAAGAGCCTACAAAGATAGTTTTGAGACCATCAGTGCTTGAGGAACCTAGTGAACATGGAAATAACAGGCTGTTTGGTAACCCCAGATGGGAAGTGGAGTGATAGGCAAGGGAAAAACAGAGCAATGAGGTTATATGCAGGAAAAGGATGGAGATGGGTAACACAAGCCCATAATGAGTTTTTTAGGAGTGGCAAGGTGACCATGAAATGGAAAAATGGTAGAATAGTGAAAAATTTTCCATAAGGATAATGAAGGCAGTGAGATTTCTAAAACTCACAATATTCAGTGAAATTTGTTTTTAGAAATCTATAACAAATATTTAGTCATCTTCAGATAGCAAAAATTATTGATGAATAACACATCCACAAGATGTAGCATGAAAAATTTATCTAACTCCTTCCTCCAAGCCTTAACAGTGCTTGAGGAAGATCCATCAAATGTAGGCAAATAGAATCTATTGTGCCTCTTCCTTCTATTGCTGCTATAGGATCTTCTTTCTTCTTTGAGTTCAAATAATTCTTGGAGAGTTAGACTTTCTTTGAAAGCTCTAGACTGTTCCTTGTACTCTTCAAGATACAAACTGAGAGTCTCATGAGTCTCAGGTTATCTTCTTTCTTCATTTCTATACCTATCACCTTCTTTAAAGAAAGTGGGCATGGTAGATCTATGAGGAGGTCTATGATTCTCCAGTCTTCTTTCTTGCTGATAGGAAGTGCTTGGACCTTCCTTATCAAATCTTCTTCTTGGATCTTCTTTCTGCCTTTCCTTCTTCATTTGATATACCTCCTTGGAGAGATATTGCATGGATATAAAGAGAGGACTGGAAAAACTATCCTCCTTCATGATAGATCTCATCTATATGCTTCTTCTTTTGATGCAAAAGATGAAGTGTCCACAAGCTGAGCCAAATATCATGCTCTGATACCACTATAATATCCCAAAAGTGAGAATGCAGTAATACTTAAAAACAATATAAGAACTGCAGCTAAGTAAACAATAAATCTAGAGACAACATCAAAATATACAGAGAAGCTGAGCCATTTTATTATATGGATATGAATCAGTTACACAATGTATAGAAAATGAGTAGATCTAGCTCAAGAGATGGTCTAGAATCACCCTACAATGGTGCTGCAACTAGCACTGCGTAACTGGTGAGCTTACAAAAAGCAATACTGCACTATCCCTTATGTTGAAGATATAAATGAACTGCTGCAAAAGGAAATGCAGATCTAGGGAGCTTATGAGCTATGATGATGCCAAGATTCAAGATCTGGCCAATGTGATGGGAACCCAAGATAACCCAAAAAGGATTTTCCAGATCTACAACTTTGGAAAGTCACCTTCCTAGGCTTTGACCCTTTGTCTACTGGGTTTACAGATATGAAGCTAGATTTGATCTAAATATGGCTGCAATATGATGTGTAAATAGATCTATGCTTTGAGGTTTGATCTTTCCTTCAGATCTACAATCTAGGATCTTGAGATCTTGCCTTCTCTTCCTCCTCCTTCAAGTTGCAGAAACTGAATATGCAGTTGCTATAGAAACTGTGTTGTAAAAGAGAGATAGGATTTATGCCTGCTGAAATATGTTGCAATAGACTCCAGGCTTATGGAAATACTGATGGAAAGGTGAGGGGATGATCCCTCACAGGATTACTAGATGAAATGCTAGAGACTTCCTTCCTCCTTTGGAACTGTAATGATGGACTGCGTAATTCTCGATGGAATTATTGCCGCTAGGAGGTCAATAAATCTTGGCCTGATGCCAGATCTGAAATGAAGCCATGGGAATGCTGATATTCAAGTCCAAGGTGATAGGAATAAACCTTCACCGGTTCTCCAGCTGAAATACTAAAGACAACCTCCACCTTCCAAACTAATCTTCAGAAATTGCATAATTCCCGAAGGTAGATGTTCTGCAAATGATGGAAATAATAAATGGCACCAGTGCTTAAAGTAGAATGAAGTACAACCCTCTTCCAAGAGATCACTCAATGAAAGAGGAGGGAGTCCCGACCAGGAACACCCTGTGCTAAACATCACTTGCAATATTTGCTAAACAACCCAAGAAAGCAATGGAATGTCACATGAAAATTCCAGATCTAAACAAACCTCAAAATCTATAATCAATAGCCTACCTTCATTTATGTCTACATCTCCTTTATATAGTTTATGAGCCTTCCTATGCCTTGGCCCTCATCTAAACTGCGTTGTGCATGTCAACATAATCCTCCATGTTTGACTGTGCTATCTCTCTAATTCATCCATCATGTCTAGGTGCAATGTACACCCTCTCGATCATGTGTGCATTAATTGTACAATATCCTCCATCATTTCATCATGAATGCTCCATGATCTTCTGTTTGATCTCTTCCAATATCTTAGTTGACTGTATCAAACTCCATGATCTCCAATTTCATTCACATTAGTAGTGGCTCCACTACCTCATTATGTAGTTCTCGGCTTAATTAATCCACATTCATACATAAAAAGTGGATATTTATTCATCTTGAGGATTATGGGTCCCTCCACCCTTTTATTTACTTAATTAAGTAGGTTTATTAAGAACTCTAATATTCCAAATATCATGTGAAAATTTGGGAATATTACAAAAAAAATCTTCTCCCAGTCGGAAAAGTCATGAACCAAGAAATATCCTTCTACGGATTCTGCATCTATTTGGCCATAAAATATGGTAATTTCAAATTTTAATTGTACATTAAAAGGGGTTGCGCCTCCAGGGTGGCTGCTGGATGAAGATGTGCCGCCAGTGGGCAGTCGTTGAAGGATCTGGGCGAAGTTATCCATCATCGCGTTCATTTTTTTTTTCAAGGGCCTCCTTGAGAAATATTTTGATAGGATCTCCTTCTCCCTTGTATTTCTTTTCGTCCCCCATGGGCGGTCATCAAGGTTTATGAGGTTGATCTTGCAAAGGTTCAACCAGATCAAGCCCTAACTCCTTATACCCCAACCTCGTTGGGGACATGCAAAGAAGGATCGAGAAAGAGCATACCACTCTGATACCACTAATCCGAATTTATGCAGGAAAAAAAAAAATACACATATAAACATAAATAAAAAGATTCAGCGGAAATAAAACTTCATTTCATTAATATCAAATAATTGAAATTTGTTTACAGACAGAATGGAAATAAACTAGCTAGGGCATTGGTAGCTTATCTCTTAGAAGAGATGTGGCGGCTATGGGCCTCTAAACTCTATGTTACAATGAGGCTCAAAGGCCTATATATTATTGAGAAACAATGGAAAACCCTAAACATCCAAAAACCTAACCCTAGGATAAGAAACGCCAAAATATGGGCCCCATTATGGTAAATTGGTACATCAATTTCTTGGGGTCATAACTTTGACATACTATCTCTGTTTGATGCACATGATACATCATTAGAAATATCTATATGAAGAATACAACTATTTACAAAAATATCAAGTCCATAATGAACTCATATTTGTCAGAGGTTTGATGCCCAAAAATGTCGTTTAGGGCCTCAAAACGGCTTTGGAAGTTCACGACTCAAAAAACTGCCAAAAATAGTAAATAGGCGGATGGCCAAAAATATCCACCTAGATCAGATTTCGACCCTATGAGGTGTCATGGTTCATATTTTTTCTATAATTAGACTCTCTTTAGTCTTTTTTTGGGTTGGATAGTCTTATTTTGCAGTGGAGCTATTGTAACAACATTTTGGAATGAAATCAAAGACAGTCTTGCAGAACTTTTGTTGAGAATATTGTGGTATGCATTGGAGAATTTGTTCTTCTTCTATATGTTTATCTATTTATGTTAAATGATATATTTTCCTCTTTCAGATACATGTTTCCATGTGTTTAACTTGTAAGTTTAAAAGAAGAAATCATGTATGCTCATGCTCTGTTTTAGACAATGGTTACATGATATTTCTATTTTCTTCTAAATGAATGAATTCACCTCAGTGCTCATTCATACTTTCTATAACTTCATCCTATACTCAATGAAAAATTAAACATGCTTTCAAGATACCTATCTATCCTCACACATTCGCTACAAATTAAAATTGGAATTCGAACCTAAAAAATGCTAGAGCTAGCTTCCTCATTGACTTTCCTATCCAGCACTAAAAACATCAAACAAAAAATTCTATTTACTAAACTTACATACCTAGCCTAAGATCAATAGATATTCAGTCATCCCATTGACTTCAAAGTGAAAACAAGAGAGCCCTCTCTGGTCCCGGTAGGGCTAGCTACCTGACCTAAAGCATCGTTTGTGGTTACCTTCCTTCAATCCCACTCTCAGCATTAGGAATTTGGGGGGAGGGACAACATGTCAAAAAATTAACAATATTGCCAAATATAGTGTGGTTATCGAGCTATTATCGGATGCAATTGATCTCAGGATTAGATATTTGGTTGTTAAATTAGACTCACAACTCACTGTGTTATAGTTAAATAGCCATTATTCTGTGTGAAACCATCAAAATTTTCGTATGTATTTGCATGTTCGATTATTGGAAAGGAATTTTGATTTTATTACATGTAAACATATTCCAAGACATTTAAATGCATTAAAATATACATTAGCAAATATATATATATATATATATATATATATATATATATATATATATATATATATATATATATATATATATATCAATTTTGTCAAGTGTGTTACATAAAAATATCAAAAATATATGTGTTCTATGAGAAAAATGGCTCTCTGAGCCTACATCAGTACAAAAATGTAAACAAAGGGCTGCTATCTGCCCACATGGTGCTCGTGATAGCAGGTGACTGCTCAAATCACTCGCTAGAGTAAGCGACAGTCTACCTGGAACTCCGGCCGTATGCCTCTGAAAGCAAAGAGGAATATCATCAAAGGTATCATACTCTGGGATGACTCTTGTGAGGCCTACCAAGTTCCGCTCTATCTTGGCTAATGGGTGTGCTCCCTCCTCTTAGGAAACATCCTCCAATGGGCGAGCTACCCTCCTCGCGATAGGTGACATTCTTGGTGGTCTCTGAGGACCCATATCTGTAAAAACATCATAAGTTTAGATCGTAGAATACATGACAAAAACATTCAAAATGTTAAAAATGTTAAAAACAATTTTTAATTACATCAGTCCACTGTGTGCCTGGAAAACTGGGTAGATCTGGATCTCCCCTAAAGTTAATTCCTATGTATGCATAGGCCTCAACCACGATGATTTGACGATGCAACTAGCTGAAAAATGTTGTCGAGAAATACATCTATTGGCCCCAGCCTTGATGAGGCATGATCTCACACCACCTCATTGGCCTTGGGTCTCTCAGGTCTGGATTATGGATCTCCAACCGTTGATACTGAAACAAAGGTACCCTCTCCAGGAAAAAGGTAACCAAGATGGACCCATACCCAAACGGTTTTAGTCAACCTTTTTTGCACTTGATGAATTGGTTCTTCATGTTATCCAATAACCCCTCGCACTATTTGAACATAGTAAGGGCCAGAATTTCCACTGCGTACTGGAATTTATATTTCGTTTCCTCATGCAAAACACGAGTTCCAACCACTCGATTCATGTAGTGTAATATTTTGTGCAAGGGAATAACTTGGATAGAGGATATATTTATCTTCCCGCTCTCAGTATTCTTATCCTCGAGACAATGTCTCTGAATAAGCATACTGGTAATCTCACCTCCTCCGCAAGCTCTGGAGAGTTGGATCCTCTCCCCCCTCTTGGATAATTATATGATGAATTATATTTCCATGACATCTAATTCTAGTTCCCTATCTCCAATTATGAATATTTGGAAATCTACGTCCCACGGTCTAATCAAATACTGAAGCAGCTCCAGTTGAGCTCTCAGCCTTGATGTTTGGAAGAAATTTAGAAATCTACAATTATGCAATGGATTTATGCAATTTAGTTCTTGGAGTGTTTAGTCGTCTTCCACCTCGTGGCCTCTTTCTTTCCATTCAATGACCATTTCTATTGAAATCACCTGCAAAACATGTTCAAATGACATTTTAGGAGCTTTCATCAGAGTATTTTTTGAAATAATCCATTGGAAATGGGTGGATTTCTAATTTCAAAATCTTACCTACAGCCAGCGCAACTGTGTGAATTGATTCGGTGTTGGCAGCGCACTGCCCTAACTGGATAAGCACGACCAGCAAGGGTTCGATAACTCGAACCCGCGCTGACCGCAGGCGATTTTGAAGTTTGAAATCCTTCCCCCATCTCTAAATTTCTAAATCTAGACACCTAAAGAATGGAATTAAAATAAAGATAATATTTTGAGCTCTTACCTATAGCTAACAGATCGCTGGATGGTGTCCTAGATTTGTTGCACCACTGGTCTGAAGTTCAGAGGAAAAATGGTTAAAATTCACTTCTCCAATTAACTCAAAATAGAAAGGTGAAAACGAATTTACTTTTGTCTATTTATAGATTTTTTAAAGTATTTTCGCCATTATTTTATTATTTTTCCTCGATATCAGTGATATTTTCCTTTTTTTGTGCAGTAACAGGATATTTACACTGTTGGTGATTATTTCTGATGCAAAAGAGTTTTATTTTATCTCTTTTTCAGACTTGGTAAAAAATAAATGAAAAAGGAATCCCCTAGAGTCAACTTCCAACTCTTTTATGACTCTTGAAAAATGAAAAGATTGTCAAGTACTTGTCATCTCGAACTCGTTAAAGTAAATGAATTAACGTAGTCTCAGTATATGTTTACCCCTTTTTCAGGCTGTGACTCACAATTTACCAAAAAGGAATACCTTGGTCGAACATGATCAATAGGTTCTCTTAGGTATTGTTTTCTACCTTTTTGGATTCGAGAGACAACTTACGAAAAGGGACATGATGGAGTTTTCTTTTATTTATTTTTCACACTCCTTAAACATGAAAATTTATCGAGTTATCCTTTTTTTAGACTCGTTAAAGATTAAATGGTGAAAGACTTATCACCATGGCGAGACTGAGTTCCTCCTTCTTAGGGTTCATTAAATTACTAGGATGGATTCATTCAAAGAATGAACTTATACACTTAGCATATGTTATCCTCCTCATGCTAGCTATCAAAAATAAAGAGGTACTCACTAGCAATAATGGGGGGAAATTGAATGTGAACATCCTATGTGTATTTTGGGAAGCATGTCGCTCTTGAACATGAAATTCATCTGCAATTCGTGCCAGGTTGGGGATATCCTCCATTCTGTTGAGAATTTTGGAGGGCTTAAGTTTAATACAAATTCTCGTCTTAATAATTACTTGTGAGCTTTCTTATGTCTTCTCTTAGTTAATCTTTCATCAAGTCAATTATCAAAATGTACAGAACACAAATGTTAAGTAGAAGTAACACTTTTATTGTGGGAAGGTAAATTGCAGATTTACCTTCCTTACTTTACACTTCAGAATTCATCATAATGCATCCCTTTATGTTCATACACTGAGATTATATGTTCCCTTTTATACGCAGGTATATATAGTCTTTATAACCATAATTTCATCTTTCAAAAGTCCACAAATATTTTCTTGAAATTAAGTTCAGTCCTTTCCGGAATCCTTCTTCACTTATTCGCATAGAATTCTGCTACTAATCTACACTGTAATGATCTCATAGATGTTTGCAATTCTATCTAAAGTTGTTCAAATTCTTCTTGTAGTTGACCACACCTTTTGTTGTTACTTATCCACAGTGTAATCTTTATTTTATCCGCAGTATAATCTGACATATCTTCGTAATTGATTCAGTGTTATCCACAGTATTTCCTGAGATAGATCTGCAAACTATTCTTGAATTGTCTCTGCAAGTCTTCCTGAATTAAATCCACAATGTTTCTGTGTTAGGTTCAGACTTGTCCGTATACCCGCAGTCATTTACTTCATTGTTACATGCCAAATAATCCACAATATTGTTTCTGATTTTTCCACATTCAATTCGGAGGTATCCGCACTTGTATCTCAAAGATGTCTGATCACTTGTTCTCCCAATCATGACTTCACATGGCATGTATATATATAGCATATCTATTTTAAGCAAGCCGACCATATAGTCATGAGTTAGACCGACTAGTTTCATGGTGAATGAGGCTGACTAGATCATGGTGAATTCCATGTGTTAGAGAAGTATTTCTTCATTGCGTTTAAGGGTTGTCTTCCATCGTTGCATTGAGATTTGTGAGCTTCTTTCACAAGGTCCTGGAGAATACTTAACTCAAGCCTAATGGACATCAAGAAGAAGTCCATCTACTTAATACAATCTTGCTCATGAAGCCCATGAAGAAAGTATACTAAAAATACATTTTACTTACTTTGCCTTATTCTTTTCATAAATACATATTTACATAGTAAACATGAAGACCAACCTAGTTACACTTTTCAACACTCCCTCTTAACTAGGGAGGTATTCATAAAGGTACATGGTCACTTTCAAACTGAATAATCTCATAAGAAGAATCAGATTGGTAATCGCATTTGTATAGCATCATATCAACCAACATTGTCCTAGTGCAAGGCCTTGACTAACATCCCCATCTCTCAATGAGACAATGGGCTACAATTCTAGTGAGACACATGACTTATAGACACCTTTTTCATTGCCTCTCCAAGGTACATACTCCACCCGAGTGTTCCCAAAGTATGACCTTCTTGGAGTATTCTTCTCTTCAGTAGCCAGCCCTCAAAGAATATCGGTCCATGACTACTCTTATCTTGAATGCCCTATATCATTCTCAAAGAGTATCGAATGCTAGATGATTACCCAATCCTCCATTATGTCTTCCAGGTGAAGACCAAAATGATGTTTCTATCCATTCTCTTCACATGGCCTTCACTAAGACTTATAGCTATTAGTCATGTTCTAGTGCATGACACATGTAATAGAGAATAACATGCGTCACTCCCTCTTAACACAGGAAGGATATACTTCAAGTTTCTTCCAAGAAAGAAACTTACCACCAGGCTCCCCATCAACTAGGGTCCTGTAGCAGCAATCCAGCTACTCATGAAGAGTTCCTCCCCTCGATGTCATGGTTTTCGATATTGAGGAATCTTCAAATTTTGGCTTCATAGGGCACAGATCATCCATCACTTTCAGTCACGAGTCATGTTCACTATTAGAAAGTGATTCATCAGTCTTCCTCATTTGGTCCACTGTTATTCCATGCTGCTTTCCTTCAAATCATCCCCAAGGATCATACATCCTTTCTTATGATTAGCATCCCTACACAAATTCATCTAGATAAAAATATACATATAAAATTTTAGAACAAAAGTTACCTTAGTGATGATCTTTCACAATGACATCTTCCTGTAGGCATCGGTATCCTTCATACAGATTAACACATCTCCTAATGATATGTTTTTGCTAAGGGTATTCTTCTTTACCAGACTTCTATCAGAGTCTACATATCTACCCAAGAGATCTCCTAGTCACATATACTTGGCCTCAAGATGATAACTGCCTCTTGACATGGTTGCTCTTCATGATCTCTCCCTTTCTACACATTCCTCATTCCCAAGAACTTACAACCTCTCTATTTTCTCATTCATAAAAAACTACCTCATATTCCATGAGGACATATTATGTTGATTTCATCTGTTCGTGCACTGAGAGATACTCCTCCACATATCATACTTCTAAATACAGAAGTCCATCACCTGCAACCATATGACATGACTTCACAACATCCAATGTTAGCATATAAATATATACATACCTCATACCTTTTTCCCTTGAGTCATCCTATAGCAATTTCTCAAGAATGAAGAGCTTCATTCTCTTGGCCTGCTCCAACAACATCCTAGAAATCTATTTCCATGATGACCCTTACTCTTGATGACTGTTTTCCATTAGTAATGTTATCAGAGAGGTTTTCCCAGAGCTAATTCACTAGGAGCTCCTACCATGCTTTCATCAAGATGCTGTATTGCTTCCTATCATATAACCAACAAAAATCACTTAAAGAAGAATATGATCTCAATCGTAGTGTATATCCCTTGTTTCTTCTTTCTTAGATTTTCTTTGAATTAGTTTCTTCCTTTTCTTCAAATGTTTGAGTTCTGTAAAACTATTGCTTTCAACTTGTCTTCTTCCATAGAAACACTAGGTTGATGAGTGAGGAAACTTACTTATCCCATGATTTTGTTACCCTCATGATCATATGAGTTTCTTATTTCTTATACTTCCATGATGTCACATCGCATCAAATCTTAAGTAGGATCTAGGAGCCATAAAGAGACTTATTATGAGAGAGACTATTCTTAATGATCTCTTACTCTCTCTTTCCATCCACTCCTTCCATCCTTTCCGGTGACATGAACTTTCTTGTACTGTTCATAATTCTTCTTCCAAGTTCTTTTGTGTCTCCAATATTGTTCATGTGAGATAACCTTAAGATTTCCTTTCCATGAATTCAAAGGAGACCCTTATCTATGACTTTAGTTATCTGTGAGGACCATGACTATCTTCCTTGTTTCATGCAAGTATCTTCGGTAGTACAACCACCTTATGTATCTCTTTTCAAATCGAAGTCATTTAACCAAAATGAAAATGAAAATGAAAGATACTTACTTGGAAAGTGAAGAGGAGATCTTCACCTTGGTATTCCTTGAATGATCTTCTTCTTAGGTTGTTCCAGACTTGAGATCACATGTCATCCATTCGTGTAGCTGAACTTTCAGACTATATTCTTCCAAGGCTGAGATTGTGCCATCTGAGTTATGCTTCCTTTTTCAAACTCATATACATGTATGCCAAACTAAAGTATCACCGAATCTATGATGTAGGTGACATGTTTCATAATATTTGTGCTATAAGTGCTGCAATGTAACCAAACTGAGATTGTAACCTCCAAACTGAAGTGGATTTGCATCACTAATAGCCCTTTATTGTAACCAAAGCTCTAATACCATGTTGAGAATTTTGGAGGGCTTAAGGTTAATATAAATTCTCTTATTGATAATTACCTGTGAGCTTGCTTATGTCTTCTCTTAGTTAATCTTTCATCAAGTCAATTATCAAAATGTATAGAACACAAATGTTAAGCAGAAGTAACACTTTTATTATGGGAAGGTAAATCACAGATTTACCTTCCTTACTTTACACTTCAGAATTCATCATAATGCATTCCTTTATGTTCATACGCTGAGCTTATATGTTCCCTTTTATACGCAGGTATATATAGTCTTTATAACCGTAATTTCATCTTTCAAAAGTCCACAAATATTTTCTTGAAATTAAGTTCATTCCTTTCCAGAATCCTTCTTCACTTATTCGCACAGAATTCTATTCCTAATCCACACTATAATGATATCAGAGATGTAAATGCAATTCTATCTGAAGTTGTTCGCAATTCTTCTTGTAGTTGATCGCACCTTTTGTTGTTACTTATCCACAATGTAATCTTTATTTTATCTACATTATAATCTGATATATCTCCACAATTGATTTAGTGTTATTCGTAGTATTTCCTGAGATAGATCCGCAAACTATTCTTGAATTGTCTCTACAAGTCTTCCTGAATTAAATCCACAATGTTTATGTGTTAGGTTCAGACTTGTCCGTATAACCACAGTCATTTACTTCATTGTTACATTCCAAATGATCCGCACTCTTGTTTCTAATTTTTCCGCATTCAGTTCAGAGGTATCTGCACTTGTATCTCAGAGATGTCCGATCACTTGTTCTCCCAATCATGACTTCACATCGCGTGTATATATATAGCATATCTATTTTAAGCAAGTCGAACATATAGTTATGAGTTAGACCGACTAGTTTCATGGTGAATGAGGCTGACTAGATCATGATGGTGAATTCCATGTGTTGGAGAGTTATTTCTTCACTGCGTTTAAGGGTTGTCTTCCATCGTTGCATTGAGATTTGTGAGCTTCTTTCACAAGGTCCTAGAGCATACTTAACTCAAGCCTAATGGACATCAAGAAGAAGTCCATCTACTTAATACAATCTTGCTCATGAAGCCCATGAAGAAAGTATATTAAAAATACATTTTATTTACTTTGCCTTCTTCTTTTCATAAATACATATTTACATAGTCAACATGAAGACCGAACTAGTTACACTTTTCAACACATTCGTCATTTTGCCTCCGTGGTTTTGGGAAATCCATTTTCCTCCTATTCGATCACCTTTTTTTGTCATCATGAACTTTGATCCCATTTGAGTCAAATGTTTCCACACTTCGGATTTGTGTCACCAATATGTTCAAGATAAGTCCTTTTAGTAAAATATCCTTTGCTTATCTTGCTTCCTTTGTTACAATCCCAAATCACTCCTATCATCTCTAGGTATATGTTATTTCATGTCGATGATTTGGGACTCATTATGGCCCTCCTTCGAAGAATCACTTCCCGTCGACTTCATCTCGTTATTAGGGAAGGTGGTTTAGAAACTTATTTTCAGTACCTTAGATCTTTCATTCCTCAATGGAAAGTTCTTCTTATTCAATGACAGGTTCAAATCATTTGCCTTCGAAGAATGATTATGAAAGTGTCTGAATTCAACACATTTATTCACACTAGTAGATTGTGTTGTTGTACCCTGAGGGCCATCGTCATTATTGGTGGTTTCTATCATGCCTGTTAATGGTTTTTGTTATTGACCAATAATTAGGTGGTTTCTACCATGTTCGACATCAACACAACTATTCGCATGGCTAGATTTTTACATTGGGTTGATTGAGATCACAGTGAAGACCTTGGATCGCATATGATTCTGATCCAAGATGCGGGGAGTTATTGAGTATTCATGATTGTATACATGATCCTATATATACAGATGGTTGCATCCATTCTATGGATACATTTCTATGATCTCTTTAGACAAATGGTCATGACCATGTCGTAGGTTCACGTATTATTTGACGCCTAGTGTAGAGTTATGTGGTTAGGAATATTCCTACCAATGATGTCATATATTGTAATATGTTTGATTTGTTAGGTTTCCTGGCAGTGATCTGAGTTCTTTTCCTTGGTTCATAAATCATTTGAGCCACCACTCCCCATTTTTCCTTCATTCTTTATGGGGCATATGTTACACAGTAATTTGTCACCATGCTCACTTCTTGTCCCTGATCTTGAAGTTCCCTGTGACAGATCCTGTGAAATGTTTCCACCATGTAAAAATATGTAAAGACATCCCCTAAAGACTCAAAGAAAACTTTCTTGGAAGATTACTGAAGGACCTTGGTCAAAACCCTAGTTTTATGGGTCAACGCATTTTCTAGTTTCATGCTCGGCTGATGTCAAGTTGACAGTTCTGGCTTAGTGCTAGCAGTGTTAGGGTCCCATGATTTGGAAGATTGGTAGAAAAAATGACAGGGTAACATGGAACCATGCTTTGGAGTCTGAGGACCTAGCCTTCCTGGACTCAGAGAGGGATCTCTCTATTGGGAGCAAACGATGTGTTCTTTTTTCTCTAAGGTTTTGATTTTAGGCTAGTTATTAGGTGTAGGGTTTGTTGATTGTTTTGGTTGGGAAGATGGTCAAATGGAATAGGTGGAGTGAGAGTATGTCAAAGCCATTGGGCTATGGAGTCAAGTGAAAGTCAAGAGTGTCTAAATGATGAAACAGAGTGTATTGCAGGGCCAATTTAGCAAGGTCAATGGATCCTTAAACTGATGTATGATGTGTGGTGAATATTAAGTTTGGGAAAGACTAAGATGTATTAAAAATATATAGTTTAAAATTTACAAGTAATGAGCTAGGGAAAACCATTAAGCTCAATAAACCATAATATAAACTAATAAACATCCAAGAGAAACATTCCAGTGATACATAGAGAGCATAAGAGCTTCTAACTTTAGAAAATTACCTTCAGATTTTGGGAAAACACATAAGACAATACAATTAACTCAATTTATGGAGAGGGAACTCCTAAAAATAATATATCAAGTTATTTGGAACTCTAAAACAAGTTTGCAAGCATGGACAAAGGGCAAGATCAAATGAGACCTCTTTGACTTAACCTAACAATCAATATTTCACAGAAAGGCTTCAAGATAGGGTTTTAAAAACTTCAAATAAGCAGGGCATACCATGAATATTACTTGTAAGCTAGCATACTAACCATACATGAAACAAAAAAAAGAATTTTTGGTGGATCTAAGGAGCAATAAAGAATTCCTTAAGATGGCCAAAAGATAAAACATAAAAGCTATAACAAACAGGAGGACTGAGGTGCCTCAAAGAACATGTCTCAACCTATACTTTTCTATTTAATAGTAGCCAAGAAACATGAAACATAATGATAACAAAAGAAATAATAGACAAATAGGAAAACATCATCATTCACCAAGCTATGGAATCCTGCAAACAAGCTTCTCCATCATCAAGCCAAGCAAGCCATTCATCCACTTCACAAAACCAATTTCTTCTCCAAGCTCATGAAACCATGTGTTATAGCATCATTTCTCACCTTCATATGATTCATGATTGCTTTTATGGCTTTGGGCACCCATTCCTACAGACTTGGACAAAATTCACTAAAAAACAGTGTAAAAATCCCCATACGCGATTATGCCCAAAATTTTCCGCGTGTATACGCGAGTCCACATGTACTTTTCCACGTATGCCATTAAAATCATTAAAAAATATATAAAAAATCCCTATTTTCGAGCTGGGTTGATGGTTACTCTGGTAGTTCAACCACCCTAGCACGTGGCCAACTGTTTCCAACTGTTGAAACTACTTTGAGGGAGTATAAAAGCCCCTCATGTGTATGGCCTAAGGGAGAGAAATTATTGATATTATACTCTGTTGGAATCCTCTATCCAAGTCTGAATTCCCGTGCCTCCTGCACTTCCCAGTTCATTACAGGAAACCCTTGTTTCCTGGAGATGCTCATCTCCCTATATGTCATCTCGTATGCACCAGTTCGGAAGGAATCTTAGCGAGGCAAGGGTGGGACGGATCCGGATGACGGTCTGCTCGAAGATCGTGGAAGGATTCAGGTGATCTCTCCACTTGTTATTTTTGTACATGCTATTTATAATACAGAAGAACCATCTTGTTCCCAAAATATACGTGTTAGTGTCCGCTTGCATATATGAGAATATTGTTATTTAAGCATTTATTATGGTTTATCTAATGTTTCATATGGATTTCACTAACATTTAGAGTAGATATATACTGTACAACCAGCTCTTTGTTCTTGTTTCTTCTTGTCTTTCAGGTTAAGAAGGAAGAAGGGTTGCTGGGGGTTTGGACCCCGCGGGATCTGCTTCAACCGTAGGACCTACGGGTAAGTTCCTCGATTTGCTCTATTTAGTTTTTCATGAACATGTATGGTTGTGTGAGTCCTTCTTAAGTAGCATGCCCTTCTCTGTGGAGGTTGTAAACCAACAAACCTCTAGGGTGATTTTCCCCGAAACACCATGTATATTGCTCTTCAAGCTCATCAAATGCCAACAAAATACATAGGGGCCTCATGCTCTATTTATGGATCAAATGAGGACTAAAACCCTAAATTTGGTAGGAAATTGTCAAATATAGTCATAAATATCATTTATGGCCAAGAGACCATGCAAGGCCCAAGGCACATAATATCCCAAGAAATAAATGCTTAAATAACTATTTGCACATAATTCTAGCTTAATTTGCCTCAAAAAACTCAAAAATATCTATCTGCAATAAATGAGTGTGTTTTGTTAACTTTTGGTCCAAAACACACTAGGTAGCCTCTGTGCGTAGCGCCACTTCAGCAGAAAATAGGGTCTCTTGCAGTTGAGTTTTGGACCCCTTCCCGACACTAGCTTTTTTTCCGTGATGGCTCGTTGGAAAGTTTGATGAGTATAATTTCTATAAAGGCTTGAGTTATGCTGAGTGGATGCCATTTACGTGTTCAAAAATAAAATTTCCCAACACTACTTTGTGCGCAGTGCCTGGTCTGAAAATGAGGCAGGAAGGTCAAATTTTTGATGTTTTTTTCACATTTTGAGGGGGTAAAAATACTCCAAATGATCTGAAAATTGGTGAGAAGACTGTTGATGATGTGAGAAATATAGAAAGGAAAAATTTGAGAGCTTTGGATGCACTAATTTTGTGTGTAGCGCCTAGGGTGTTGTGCTCCGATGGGTCAAAATTTGGAAAAAACAAAAAGTTGTCCAATTTGCCTCAAAATTTGTGGAGAGGTCCCTCAAGAGGTCTTGGACACCTGTTGAGAAGCCTCAGCCAAAATTCCAAGGATTTCCTACACTTTGGCTCTTTTTAGGTCTTCTAGCTCTATGAGGGCCTTCCTCAGTTTCACATAAGCAAGCATGTTCTTTCTTGCATAATGCTTTGTCATTTTATTTTGTAGGGAAAGGCCTCTCTTCACCTCCTTTAAATTCTTATGCTCCTCTTTGTAATAGTGGATGACACATTGTGCCATCTCAAATTCTCTTTCCCACTCCTAAAGCTGAGCATCTTTCTCCAAGAGAAGCAATCTTGTGTTCATCTCCTTGTCCTCATTGTCACTGTCTAAATCAATGAATTGAGGCCCTTGAGAAGTCCTCTTGATCCTTTTGCTTCTTTTTACCTTGACCTGTTGCTCACCTTTGTCCATATTTTTCTTGCATTTGTCTTCTTTCTTGATATTTGGAGGAGAGATAGCCCTTTGCCTTTTTGAGGCAGCAAACACATCTCGTTTTCCTCTGTGGTAGGTGCATGTGAGAGGAGTGATGAGGGTGCCTTGATCCTTGATAGAGTCACAAGCCTTTTCATCTTTGTCATGGATTTCATGAGTGACTTCATGCTCCATTGGGTCACTGATTTCCTGACCTTCAACCTCATCATCATCCTTGCTTTCCTCACTATTTTCTTCACTACCATCTTGTCTCTCAAACTAACCACTATCCTCCTCACTTGCCTCATTTTGGCTCTGTCCTTCACTAAGTTCTTCTTCTCTGCCACTTTCTACACTGTCACTTTGGATTCCTTGGTCATTTGGAGGCTGATTAGTGTTATGACAGTCATGAAAGTTGTCATGACTATTTCCTTGCTTGTCACTGACTGTCTCATTTGTATCACTGCTTTGGTCAATGCCTTGATTTTAAAACTCTGTTTCAACACTTTTGTCACTGTGATTGGGCTCACTGTCATGCTCAAAGCCATCATCCTCTTGCTTGTCTTGTATACTCTCCTACTGATTGTGATATTCATTGTTCTTTTCAAAATCCCCTTGGTTGTCATCTTTCTCATCATTCTGCATTTGACATTGTTTTATGAGTGTCATCACTGTCACTGTTTTTCTCCTCTTCATCACTGCCTTTCTCTTCAGAGCAGCCATGTTCATCCTCTTCCTATATGTCATCATCATCTTCTTCATCATTAGGCTCTATTTCTGCCCCGTTGTTTTCTTCATTTTCTTCATCACCTTATTGATTAAGCTATGTATTTGTATCACTATTTTCTTCCCTTGCATCACTTTCATCTCTCTCTTCATTTCTGCTGTCATCATTTGTTTATTTAGCACTGTTGTCCTCTTTTTTTTTTTCTTCATCTACCTCACTGTCCTCTTCCTCATTAGGGCTACTGTCAGCTCCTTCATTTGATACATTAGGAGAAGGGATAGGAGGTGAATTTATTTGTGGAGAAGGCAGGTGTGGAGATGATGGAGGAATGGAGGTAGGTGGGTGTGAAGTGGAAGGAAGATTTTTCTGAATGAAGGCTTGGGGATTGGTAAACACATCATGTGAGATAAAAACCTCCCAAGGGATTCCTTACTCCTCCAGCTGGTGTAGAATAATCATATTGACCAAAGAGTGGTGAAAAAGGCTCTGCATTTGGTGGGCATAACTCCTATTTTTGACCACTGAAGCCATTTTGTCAATGCTCCAGTATAGGTATTATGGTAGGTTCAGTAACTTAACTCTGGTGAAGTGCATCATAAGCCTTATGTGATTAGAGAAAACCCTAGAGTACCTTCCCTGACAGGTGAAGTACTTGATAATCTACCTCATCAACAGGGCATGCCTCTCTAGTAGGTGGGAAAAGGGGAAGACAGCCTTACAGTGTTGCTGACAACTAGGTTTGAGGTAGGGCTCATAATAGGTCAAGTCCAATTTCTTTTGTTTAAACCATCTCTCACTAATGTCTGGTATTCCTGTGGCTTTAGCAATTGGATTCAGATGAGAGTTCAAAATTCACTCCTGCTAGGTTGACTTGGTGATTTTGCAAACTAAGGATGAACAACCTAGTCAAATCTGAGTGGCTTTGGACTTTCTTGACCTTCTCACAAAATTGATAGCATCGAACATCTTGGAAACAGGTAAGTATCATTAGAGAGGAGGTGATTTGAATGGTGTCCAAGGGTTCAAGCATATTAACCCTTCCTCAATTGTGCTTAGGCTTGGCAGGCCTTTGACTTTCATCACTGCTAGTATGAATCTCTTCTTCAGACATGGTGATTGGTTTTAGCATAGAAGGCGTTTTTTAAAATTGTTTGAGAGCCTTTAGGTCAAAGGGTGGCAATGAGTGATGTGAGGGAAAACTTTTGAAAATGAGGGAAAGATGAAGCATCCAAGGAGTGTTTTTAGTTCTTAGAGGTTGGTCTGTTGGTCACTGAGTGTATTTACATATATAATAACCCTTATTTTTGCAAACCCTAACGTAAGAGGTCAAAAAATTAGTTTATATGCAGCTTAGGGTTTGGTTACCTCAGGTCAAGAAATGCCTTCCTAGATTATGAAAAGAACACTTGGAAAGGGGGAACAAGAGTTACCAACCTTATTTCTTTGACTGTAGGAGATTTGGAGGCAAAAATATAAATTGTGAACCCTTTTGGAGCAAATCTGGGCAAACTTTGTCTGTGCACAGCGCCTGCCCAACTGCACGTTCAGGTCGAGTCGGACTGTCGGAGCGTAGCGTCGGGCAGCTCGGGCCGGAGAAGGGCCAGTCGGACCTGTCAAAGCGTAGCGCTGGGTTAGCTCGGGCCAGAGAAGGGCCAGTCGGGCCTGTCGGAGTGTAGCGCCGAGTCAGCTCGGGCCGGAGAAGGGCCTGTCGGGCCTGTGGGAGCGCAATTTTGGGTGGATGATAAGTAGGTTTGGCTTTTCCTATGCCTGTGCATAGCGCCTGCCTAGGTGCGTAGCGCCTGCCTCTCAGTACGCAACACAGTGTTAAATAAAATTGCCGCTGCCTACTCTGTGCATAATGTCGAGGGCCAGGTGCGTAGCACCGGCCTCGATGCACAGCGCTTGAGATTTTTCTCAAACTTGCACAAAAAACCCTTAAAATTCTCTTCAACGGTTTCTTCTTCTTTCTGAAATGTTAATGAGATGTGAAAGAGGTCCAGGAGACTTTATAGTCATTTTGAAAAGTGAATTTGTGAGCTCAACCCACTTTCCTAATGTTTTATTTCCCCTTACTTTTTCTCACTCACTTTTTCGCCCTTTAGTCCTGTAGGTTTCAGTTTGATATAAAATTGGATTTTTCTTTTGCAGGAGTAGCTTGATGCCTCTCTTGTGCTCACAAAACCCTTCATTCAAGTTTAAACATGTGCCTTCAAACCACCTTGAAAAATGAAACCTCTCTATGATAATTTGACACTTGCAAACAACAAATTTTTTGTGATCCTTTGACATATTTTCCTGGGATTCACCTTTTGTCCTGTTTTCTCATTAAAAATAGTGAACAATTTGCGAGGATGAAAACCCTAGTAACAAGCATCAACAATTCTTTGGTATTTTGAGATGTGCCACTAACATTGGAAACATTTTTTCTTTGACCCTATCAATTTCCCTGTAGGGAAAACACCGTTGACAGTTTTGTAAAAGTGTTATTCATGTTTAACCATCCTTTGAAGAATATGTCTTGATAAAGAAAACATTTTGGAGGCCTTACTGCTCTCAAACTAGCTACATGTTTGTTCCTAGTTTGCAAATGATGTATGTTGGTGAGGGAGGTGAGGCTTCTAAACCATTTTTGTGCTTTTGCTGGCCACTTCTGTTCTTGCAAGTGCCTACACCACTTATGCCCTTTGATCTCTTTCTCTTTTGAATTTGGACAACTAATTTTATCAATAATGACCTAGGTTTGTCATAGTTGCCTCCTTTGGCAATTTCTTCCCTCATGCTTGCCTTCTCGGACTTATTTGAAAAAGCCTCTGACTATTCCCTTGAGAGGTCAAAACCTTGCACTAATATTTTTGTCCCCTTTGATGATAGCTTTTATCATCTCTCTCCCTTCAGTGCAGTGGAGTATTGGTTTTCATGTTTGCCTTCTCTGATCCTTTTAGTTCTTAGATTTCACCCTTTGATTAGGTGGAGTTAGTGCCTCTTGGCCAAACCTTAGAAAATCAATCTGAAATCCCTTGAAACCCTTTGCTTTTTGTAACAATACTCTTTATCCTTTCAACCTTTGATGATGTGGAGTCAATGCCTCTTTGCCAAATCTTAGAGGGCAGCTTGAAACCCTTTGAAACCCTCTGATGTTATGAAGGAGGTTTTGTTATCAATCTTTGACCAGTTTTTTCAAATTTCCCAAACTATTAGGTTTTAGGGCTGCTTAGGAAGAAGTATATAGTGTTGTCTTCTAAGTTCTATGAAACTTCTCAAAACTCATTAATTATTCCAAAGTCCTTCAATGTGCACTTGAAAGATTTGAGGTGACCTTTTCCCTTGTAACCCTAGTATTGATTCCTGCTTGGTCAAAACAGCCATAAACCCTGACTTTCATCAAACATATGCTTGCTTCTTTCTTCTTGCTATGACTGGTCTTCTTGTGATGACCTTCTCATTACCTTACCTATTTCTAGTCTGATGGTCATTTGATCCTCTTGCATAAATGTGAGCAAAGGGAAGCTGTCCCTTTGCAAGATTCATGCTTTTTAGGCCAAAAACCTTCCTTGAAAAACCTTTTTGATCAATTTGGACAAATTCAGCTATCTTTTTATTCTTTGAAGGCATCTTCTTCATACAAGAACAACAGAGTTTGTAGGGCACCAACTCCACCCTATGACTTTGTGAAACCCTAGGTGACCTAGTGGAGGCGTCCTTGGACTTGGTTTTTGGACTGAGACCTATAATTTGGGATAATCAAGTGCAAGATCGAGTTTATGGGAGACTGATGTATTGAAGATCCAAAATCCAATGTACTTGATTTATATGAATAGTCTACAGAGATAGTTTGAGACCATCAGTGTTTGAGAGTATTTTGGGAGACACAACAAAGGTGTTTGATTGGTGGGCTTAGGTAGCAATGGGGGGTTTTTCAGCTAAAACAAAACATAGGATTTGGGCCAAAGATGAAATCATATAGACAGGAAGATTGATATAAGCCACTAATGGTTTTTCTGGGACTGGTAAGCAATGCTATACATGGTGGAAAGATGAAATAGTGAAAAATTATCATTAAGGATGATGAAGGCAGTGAGATTTCTAGAACTCACAATGTTCAAGAAATTTGTTTCTAGAAATCTAGGGAAAACATTTAGTCACCTATACAGGAAAAAAATATTGATGACTAACAGTGGCTCCACTTGGGGAGGGCAACTCGATTTCAGGAGGTGCCCAGAACTTTAGATTTCCGGCTTTATAAAGACCAGTGCCTCGTCCTTTGGGTAGGTTTTTACCTATTTCTCTTGTTGATGCTTGCTTAAAGCTTATGATCTGAATAATTTGAAAGACATGATTAGCTCAAATCCTTCTCTACCTACCCAACCTACTTGCCTAACATTTTTTCTTCTTTAGGTGCATTTGGACTAGCAACCTTGATATTTTTTGTTTTTGAAAGCACAATAAAATACCTACTTCTACCTTTTATCTTCTTGGAGCTCAGATTAGGCTAATGAACTCCTTTGATTCTCTACCTATACTATTCAAATTTCAAGGTTAAACTGTTTGACAGGATTTATTCACTAGGCTACAGACATGAAATTGAAAACATGGCTAAATCAGGATTAGACAATCGGATTTACCATGGGTTTGTGGCATAAAAACAAGCTGCACACAAATGTTATTTTTGTACAAAATAAGACTTTAGAAAAATCAGGGCTAGGATACATTTTTTGCTATTCATCCCTATCTTTCTCTTTGGTTCTATTTTAAGCATATGGAACCAGTATATTTCTTCCTAATCTATATTTTGACAAGTCAAGCTTGAGTAATTTGACCAACTACCATTTACTAACTTATCGACAATAAATTGAAAACATGTTTCAACCATGATTAGGCTAGATGACTGAAACAAGACCTTCTTTTTGGAACAAGTAGTGGCATTTAGGCTTGCACACTTTCAGTAGTACTCTTTTTTGGGTATGTGACTATACCTCTTTTTTCAAATCTGCCCTCTTTTTTCATCTTTTCTCTGTTTTTGTATTTTCAAAACAATCTATATCTAAAATATGCTCAAACACTGAACTTATTTGCATGCCTATCTATCCTAATCTAATTTATACATGATATATACATTCATTTGGTGGACTCTCTTTTCCAATACAACCAATCAAGCAGATGATTGCATGAGGGATCTTGGTTCAACTCTTTGAGGGTGCTGACAAAATTAAAAGGCCACTTCTGCCTCACTTATTTTCGGGCAGTAATGCTTAAAATTTTTCTTACACTTTGAAACAAACTATTCTTGGAAGAACACACTCCTCCTTTAGATTTCTCAAGGAAAAAAACAAATGGATCTTGGAATAATACTTGATCTAGAGGATTTGAGACATAAGATTCATTCAGGACTACTCCTTCTTCCACTCGGCTATGCTTGGGACTCTTTTGGGAAAGAAACTCCACCTCTTCCTCATGATCTTCTGAATTAGTAGATTCATCATATATGGAAATGTTATCCTCTAACAAACCTGATGTTCTTTGATAGAGTGAGCTGAGCTCTGTGTGAAAACCACCATGTTGATGAGTAGGATCATTCCTTGGCAACAAATCTTCTTGAGAAAGAAGTGCAGCAACTTTCTTGTGATCATTAATTTCCATGCCTTCATCTGCAATTTGTAGTTCAAAGGAACTTGGTGGCTGCAAATCTGGAGTTAAGGAGGATTCCATGTTCCAAATGATTTCCTCAACCATTTCAGGAGAAGGCTCCTCATTGAAAACTTTCTCAATAAGTTCCTCATCCTCCTCAACCTCAACATCAAAGCTGAAAGACTATTGATTTCCAACTATGTGAAAGTTATTTCTGATGGACTGAAGTGAAGTAGAGCAAAGAGTCAGAGACTCCTCACTTACTTCTAAAATTTCAAGGCTTTCCTCATCAGTGTCATAGGTGACCTGTATTAGCTGCTTACTTTTTTCCAGCTGATGATAGTGAACTTCATCCCATAAATCAACTGTTGATTGTTCTGCAAGGTTAGTTTCTGTTTGGAAATCATAATCATCTACATATTGATCAAACCTTGGAGAATCATTAATATAGGTAATGTCACCAGCCATACATATTGGACTATCATACTGTTTCTCTTTGAATTGATTTACAAGTTCACTTTTTAACTTATGGTAGACAAGATTAGCAGGAGAATGAACCGAAATGTTTTGTTCATATGAGGGTTTAGAGGTTGTTTGCATGTTTAGAAGCTGGTCTATTTCTTCTTTATTTAAAAAAGGAGGCATTTTTCTTTCTCTTTGGAAATAACTACAATATTCCTCTTTCTCTTGTGAAAGTTGATTGGGAGGCTGAATGTCTTCTTGAGCCTCACCTAGAAGAGATGATGAATCATCACTTGTGTTTTTAGAGAGATCCTGTGGGTTCTATTTCATTCCCCGATTAATTTCATCCTCAACCAATTTTTCTTGATTTTTGTGAGAGTTAACTTGAGCATGGGTTTCATGAATAGCTGCTAAGAGATCTTCAGGATGCAAATTCCCCTTCAAAATCTGAAATGAATTAAAGCGTAAGGGTAGAGATCCTAAAGGTTTTGATTCCTCCTCCATTTTCAGATTTGATTTCATCCTCAACCAACTTTTCTTGGTTTATGTGAGAGTTAACTTGAGCATGGGTTTCCTGAATAGTTGCTAAGAGATCTTCAAGATGCAAATTTCCCTTCAAAATCTGAAATGAATTAAAGCATAAGGGTAGAGATCCTAAAGGTTTTGATTCCTCCTCCATTTCATATTTGATTTCATCCTCAACCAACTTTTCTTGATTTATGTGAGAGTTAACTTGAGCATGGGTTTCCTGAATAGCTGCTAAGAGATCTTCAGGGTGCAAATTTCATTTCAAAATCTGAAATGAATTAAAGCATAAGGGTAGAGATATTAAAGGTTTTGACTCTTCCTCCATTTCAGATTTTTTGATTTCAAGATGGCTGGTTGATTGTTTAGAGCACTCATCTCTGTTTTTATTTGCAACTTGCTCGTAATGCTCTCTTAATAGTGAAGCACAAGATGTAGGAAAGTAACTAGTACCTACTTGGTAGCCTTCTTCACTCTCTTCTTTGCAGTCTTTTTCATCATGTATATTTTGTTTGTTGTTCTTGTCTTGTAGTGACTTAGTTTTTTCTTCCCAAGGAAAAATTGTAGGTTTTTTTGAATAAGCAGCACCAACCTTAACCTTGAAATTTTCTCCTTTCCTATCAAGTAGATGCATCAATCTACTTAATGTATCTACCAATCTCTCTAGCTTGGCCTCTCTGTTCATACTTGGATCCATCTTTGTTTATCAGAAAAAGGTCACTGCATCTTTTCAACCAGTCTAGATTTCTCTACCAGTGGAGTCATTAGCTCTATTCAGGGTTGTGGAGTCACCAGGTGGATGATTTCAACTTTTTTGTCCACCATCAGCATGATTGGGAATGCTTAATGCATTCCCAGGGGGTTTATGAAAACTAGTGGAGTAATAGGCCTACTGAAGACCAATGGAGTCACCAGATGGATGATGTTTACTATTTTAAGGATGTTATTGTTGTCCACCATCAACAACAAAATCCCAATCTAAGGATGTTTGTGAGTTTTCTGAGATCTAAGGAATACTTAGTTTGTCACTAACTCAGAATGTCCCACTGTGATCGCCAGAATGTTAGTGTGGTGATGAGGTAGCAGATGAGCCACCAAATACTATCAGTCAATTTTCTAAGCTCAATATAGGGTTTAAATGAGTATATAGGAGTTTATTAATTAACTATATACTCAAAAGGTCCCATCGTGATCGCCAAAATGTTAGGGTCCCGTGATTTGGAAGATTGGTAGACCAAATGACAAGGTAACATGGAACCAAGCTTTGGAGTCCGAGGACCTATCCTTCCTAGACTCATAGAGGGATCTCTCTATTGGGTGCAAAGGATGTGTTCTTTTTGCTCTAGGGTTTTGAATTTAGGAAAGTTATTACGTGTAGAGTTTGTTGATTGTTTTGGTTGGGAAGATGGTCAAATGGAATAGGTGGAGTGAGAGTATGTCAAAGCCATTGGGCTATGGAGTCAAGTGAAATTAAAGAGTGTCTAAATGATGAAACATAGTGTATTTCAGGACCGATTTAGCAAGGTCAATGGATCTTTAAGTGATGTATGATGTGTGGTGAGCATTAAGTTTGGGAAAGACTAAGAGGTCTTAAACATATATAGTTTAAAAGTTACAATTCATGAGTTAGGGAAAACCATTAAGCTCAATAAACCATAATCTAAACTAATAAACATCCAAGAGAAACATTCCAGTGATACATAGAGAGCATAAGAGCTTCTAACTTTAGAAAATCACCTTCAGATTTTGGGAAAACACATTATACAATAAAAATAACTCAATTTATGGAGAGGGAACTCCTAAACAGCATATATAAAGTTATTGGGAACTCTTAAACAAGTTTTCAAGCATGGACAAAGGGAAATATCGAAGGATACCTCTTTGAATTAACCTAACAATCAATATTTCACAGAAAGTATTCAAGATAGGGTTTTGAAAACTTCAAATAAGCAGGGCATACCATAAATATTACTTGTAAGCTAGCATACTAACCATACATGAAACAAAAAAAAAAAAATTGGTGGACCTAAGGAGCAGTAAAGAATTCCTTAAGATGGCCAAAAGATAAAACATAAAGGCTATAACAAACAGGAAGACTGAGGTGCCTCAAAGAACATGTATCAACCTATACTTGTCTATTTAATACCAGCCAAGAAACATGAAACATAATGATAACAAAGGAAACAATAGAAAAATAGGAAAACATCACCATTCACCAAGCTATGGAATCCTGCAAACAAGCTTCTCCATCATCAAGCCAAGCAAGCCATTCATCCACTTCACAAAACCAATTTCTTCTCCAAGATCATGAAACCATGTATAATGCTCTTCAAGCTCATAAAATTCCAACAAAATACATAGGGGCCTCATGCTCTATTTGTGGAGAAAATGAGGACTAAAACCCTAAAGGTGGCAGGAAAATGTCAAATATAGTCATAAATATCATTTATGGCCAAGAGACCATGCAAGGCCCAAGGCACATAATATCCCAAGAAATAAATGCTAAAATAACTATTTGCACCTAATTCTAGCTTAATTTTCCTCAAAAAACTCAAAAATATCTATTTGCAATAAATGAGCGTGTTTTGTTGACTTTTGGTCCAAAACACACTAGGTAGCCCTTGTGCGTAGCGCCACTTCAACAAAAAAAAGGGTCTCTTGCAGCTAAGTTTTGGACCCCTTCCAAACATCAGATTTGGCTCTGTGATTGCTCGTTGGAAAGCCTGATGAGTATACTTTCCAGAAATGCTTTATTTTTTCTAAGTGGATTCCATTTACCTATTCAAAAATCAAATCTCCCAACACTACTCTGTGCGCAGCACCTGGTCTGAAAAATGAAGTAGAAAGGTCAAATTTTTTATGTTTTTTAACCTTTTGAAGGGGAAAAAATGCTCCAAATGATCTGAAAATTGGTGAGCAGATTGTTGGTGATGTGAGAAATCCAAAAAGTTAAACTTTGAGAGCTGAGGATGCACTAATTTTGTGCTTATTTCCTAGGGTGATGCGCTCCGAGGGGTCAAAATTTGGAAAAAACAAAAAGTTGTCCAATTTGCCTCAAAATTTGTGGAGAGGTCCCTCAAGAGGTCTTGGACACCTGTTGAGAAGCCTTAGCCAAAATTCCAAGGCTGTCCTGCACTTTGGCTCTTTTTATGTCTTCTAGCTCTATGAGGGCCTTCCTCAATTTGGCACAAGCAAGCATGTTCTTCCTTGCATAATGCTTTGTCATTTTCTTTTCTAGGGCAAGGTCTCTCTTCACCTCTGTGAAATGCTTATGCTCCTCTTTGTAATAGTGGATGACACATTGTGCCATCTCAAAGTCTCTTTCCCACTCCTGAAGCTGAGCATCTTTCTCCAAGAGAAGCAATCTTGTGTTTATCTCCTTGTCCTCATTATCACTGTCTAAATCAATGAATTGAGGCCCTTGAGAAGTCCTCTTGATCCTTTTGTTTCTTCTTACCTTGACCTGTTGCTAACCTTTGTCCATATTTTCCTTGCCTTTGTATTTTTTCTTGATAGCTAGAGGAGAGATGGCCCTTTGAATTTTTGAGGCATCAAACACATCTCTTTTGCCTCTGTGGTAGGTGCATGTGAGAGGAGTGATGAGGGTGCCTTGATCCTTGATAAAGTCACAAGCCTTTTCATCTTTGTCATGGCTTTCATGAGTGACTTCATGCTCCATTGGGTCACTGATTTCTTGACCTTCAACCTCATCATCATCCTTCCTTTCCTCATTGTTTTCTCCACTGACATATTGGCTCTCAAACTGACCACTATCCTCCTTACTTGCCTCATTTTGGCTCTGTCCTTCACTGAGGTCTTCTTCTCTGCCACTTTCTGCACTGTCACTTTGGATTCCTTGGTCATTTGGAGGCTGATTAGTGTTATGACAGTCATGAAAGCTGTCATGACTATTTCCTTGCTTGTCACTGACTGTCTCATTTGTATCACTGTCTTGGTCAATGCCTTGATTTTCAAACTCTGTTTCAGCACTTTTTTCACTATGATTAGACTCACTGTCATGCTCAAAACCATCATCCTCTTGGTTGTCTTGTATACTTTCCTGCTGACTGTGATCTTCATTTTTCTTTTCAAAATCCCCTTGGCTATCATCTTGCTCATCATCAACACTCTCTTCCACATTTGACATTGCTTTATGAGTGTCATCACTGTCACTATTTTTCTCCTCTTCATCAGTGTCTTTCTCTTCAGGGTTGCCATGTTCATCCTCTTCCTCTATGTCATCATCATCTTCTTCATCATTAGGCTCTGTTTCTGCCCCATTATTTTCTTCACTTTCTTCATCACCTTCTTGATTAAGCTCTGTATTTGTATCACTATTTTCTTCCCTTGCATCACTTTCATCTCTCTCTTCATTTTTGCTGTCATCATTTGTTTCTTTAGCACTGCTATCCTCTTCTTTGTTTTCTTCATCTACCTCAGTTTCTACCTCACTATCCTATTCCTCATCATTGTCATATGTTTTCTCCTCATTAGGGATACTGTCAGCTCCTTCCTTTGATACATTAGGATAAGGGATAGGAGGTGAATTTCTTTGTGGAGAAAGCAGGTGTGGAGATGATGGAGGAGTGGAGGTAGGTGGGTGTGAAGTGGAAGGAATATTCTTCTGAATGAAGGCTTGGGGATTGGAAAACACATCATGTGAGATAAAAACCTCCCAAGGGATTCCTTACTCCTCCAACTGGTGTAAAACAATTATCTTGACCAAAGAGTGGTGAAAAAGGCTCTACATTTGGTGGGCATAATTCCTAGTTTTGACCACTCAAGCCATTTTGTCAATGCTCCGGTATAGGTAGTATGGTAGGTTCAGTAACTTAACTCTGGTGAAGTGCATCAGAAACCTTATGTGATAAGAGTAAACCCTAGAGTACCTTCCCTCACAGGTGAAGTATTTGATAATCTGCCTCATCAACAGGGCATACCTCTCTAGCAGGTGGGAAAAGGGGAAGACATCCTTGCAGCCTTGCTGATAGCTAGGTTTGAGGTAGGGCTCATAATAGCTCAAGTCCAATTTATTTTGTTTAAACCATCTCTCACCAATGTCTGGTATTCATGTGGCTTTAACAATTGGATTCAGATGAGAGTTCAAAATTCACTCCTGCTAGGTTGACTTGGTGATTTTGAAAACCGAGGATGAACAACCTAGTCAAATCTGAGTGGCTTTAGACTTGCTTTACCTTCTCACAAAATTTATAAAATCCAACATCTTGGAAACAGGTAAGTATCATTGGAGAGGAGGTGATTTGAATGGTGTCCAAGGGTTAAAACCTATTAACCCTTCCTCTCTTGTGCTTAGGCTTGGTAGGCCTTTGAATTTCATCACTACTGATATGAATCTCTTCTTCAGACATGGTGACTGGTTTTAGCACAGAAGGCTTTTGTTAAACTTGTTTGAGAGCCTTTAGGTCAAAGGGTGGCAATGAATGATGTGAGGGAAAACTTTTGCAAATGAGGGCAAGATGAAGCATCCAAGGAGTGTTTTCAGTTTTTAGAGGTTGGTTTGTTGGTCACTGAGTGTCTTTACATATATAATAATCCTTATTTTTCCAAACCCTAACCTAAGAGGTCAAAAAATTGGTTTTTATGCAGCTTAGGGTTTGGTTACCTTAGGTTAAGTAATGCCTTCCTAGATTATGAAAAGAAAACTTGGAAAGGGGGAACAAGAGTTACCAACCTTATTTCTTTGATTGTAGGAGATTTGGAGGAAAAAATATAAATTTTGAACCCTTTTGGAGCAAATCTAGGCAAAATTTGTCTACGCGCAGCGCCTGCCCGACTGCACGTTCAGGTCGGGTCGGCCTGTCGGAGCGTAGCGTCGGGTCATCTCGGGCTGGAGAAGGGCCATTCGGGCTTGTCGAAGGGTAGCGTCGGGTTAGCTCGAGCTGAATAAGGGCCAGTCGGGCCTGTCGGAGCATAGCATCGGGTCAGCTCAGGCCAGATAAGGGCCTGTCGGGCCTGTCGAAGCGCAGCGTCAGGTGGATGATAGGCAGGTTTGGCTTTTCCTATGCCTGTGCATAGCACTTGCCCAGGTGCATAGCACCTGCCTCTTGGTGCACAGCACAGTGTTAAATAACACTGTCGCTACCTCCTCTGTGCACAGCACCAAGGGCCAAGGGCGTAGCGCCGGCCTCGGTGCGCAACGCCAGCCTCGGTGCGCAGTGCGTGAGATTTTTCTCAAACTTGCACAAAAAACCCTTAAAATTCTCTTCAACAGTTTCTTCTTCTGTCTAAAATGATAATGAGATGTGAAAGAGGTCCAAGAGGCTTTCTAGTCTTTTTGAAAAGTGAATTTGTGAGCTCAACCCACTTTCCTAATGTTTTATTTCCCTTTACTTTTTCTCATTCACTTTTTGGCCCTTTAGTCCTGTAGGTGTCAGTTTGATATAAAATTGGCTTTTTCTTTTGCAAGAGTATCTTGATGCCTCTCTTATGCTCACAAAACCATTCATTCAAGTTTAAACATGTGCCTTCAAACCACCTTGAAAAATGAAACCTCTTTATGATAATTTGACACTTGCAAACAACAGATTTTTTGTGATCCTTTGACATATTTTCCTAGGATTCACCTTTTGTCCTGTTTTCTCTTTAAAAATAGTGAACAATATGCCAGGATGAAAACCCTAGTAACAAGCATCAACAGTTCTTTGGTATTTTGAGATGTGCCACTAACATTGGAAACATTTTTTCTTTGACCCTATCAATTTCCCTGTAGGGAAAACACCTTTGACAGTTTTGTAAAAGTGTTATTCACGTTTAACCATCCTTTGCAGAATATGTCTTGATAAAGAAAACATTTTGTAGGCCTTACTGCTCTAAAACCAGCTACATGTTTGTTCCTAGTTTGCAAATGATGTTTTTTGGTGAGGGAGGTGAGGTTTCTAAACCATTTTTGTGCTTTTGCTGGCCACTTTTGTTCTTGCAGGTGCCTACACCAAATTTTCCCTTTGATCTCTGTCTCTTTTGAATTTGGACAACTCATTTTATCAATAATGACCCAGGTTTGTCATAGTTGCCTCCTTTGGCAATTTATTCCCACATGCTTACCTTCTCGAACTTATTTGAAAAAGCCTTTGACTGTTCCTTTGAGAGGTCAAAACCTTGCACTAATACTTTTGTCCCCTTTGCTGATAGCATTTATCATCTCTCTCCCTTCAGTGTAGTGGAGTATTGGTTTTCATGTTTTCCTTCTCTGATCCTTTTAGTTCTCAGATTTCACCCTTTGATTAGGTGGAGTTAGTGCCTCTTGGCCAAACCTTAGAAAATCAGTCTGAAATCCATTGAAACCCTTTGCTTTGCAGCTTGAAACCCTCTGAAACCCTCTGCTGTTATGAAGGAGGTTCTGTTATCACTCTTTGACCAGTTTTGTCAAATTTCCTAAACTGTTAGGTTTTAGGGCTGCTTAGGAAAAAGTATATAGTGTTTTCTTCTAGGTTCTCTGAAACTTCTCAAAACTCATTAATTATTCCTAAAGTCCTTCAATGTGCACTTGAAATATTTGAGGTGACCTTTTCCCTTGTAACCCTAGTACTGATTCCTGCTTGGTCAAAACAGTCATACACCCTGACTTTCATCAAACATATTCTTGCTTATTTCTTCTTGCTATGAATGGTCTTCTTGTGATGATCTTCTCATTACCTTACCTATTGCTAGTATGATGGCCATTTGATCCTCTTGCATAAATGTGAGCAAAGGGCAGCTGTCCCTTTGCAAGATTCATGCTTTTTAGGCCAAAAAACTTCCTTGAAAAACCTTTTTGATCAATTTGGACAAAATCAGCTGTCTTTTTCTTCTTTGAATGCATCTTCTTCATACAGGAAAAACAGAGTTTATAGGGCACCAAATCCACCCTATGACTTTGTGAAACCCTAGGTGACCTAGTGGAGGCTTCCTTGGACTTGGTTTTTGGGCTGAGACCTATAATTTGGGATAATCAAGTGCAAGATAGATTTTATGATAGAATGATGTATTTAAGATACAAAATCCAATGTACTTGATTTATCTGAAGAGTCTACAGAGATAGTTTGAGACCATCAGTGTTTGAGAGTATTTTGGGAGACACAACAAAGGTGTTTGATTGATGGGCTTAGGTAGCAGTGGGGGGGGGGGGGCGTTTCAGCCAAAAAAAAACAGAGGATTTGGGCCAAAGGTGAAAGCATATAGACAGGAAGAGTGACATAAGCCACTAATGATTTTTATAGAACTAGTAAGCAATGTTAGACATGGTGGAAAGATGAAATAGTGAAAAATTATCTTTAAGGATGATGAAGGCAGTGAGAATTCTACAACTCACAATGTTCAAGAACTTTGTTTCTAGAAATCTAGGGAAAACATTTAGTCATCTATGCAGGAAAAAATTACTGATGACTAACAGCCAGCACCCTTTTTTCTTGGAAAACTGCATTGATCCCTTTCTAGCCGTTTTTCCTCAAATGGAGGAGAAGTTTCGACCTCTAGAAGTACCAGGGAGATGATTTGGCTATTAAATGGTGGTGATAGAGGTGAGATATATAATTTTAGAGTTTTGATCTCATCCATGGGGATTTATCCCTTAGAAAGTGGACCTTCCTCCTCCTTTCATCGACTCCCAACCTCTTCTCCCTTCCTATAAATTGGTCCACATCCCTCCACTACTAGTTGGTAATTGTTGGGTTATTCTAAACTCTTGTTCCCTTTACATTCTTGCATTTTGATAAAACCTAAGTTGTTCAAGAGAAGGAATGCTTTAGAGCTTTGGTGAAGGACTCAAATTTTCACCAAAGGGAGGCCTTCGAAATCAAGGCATGGGTTGTAAGCTCTCTCTTTTACATTCATTAATAAAACATCTGATGTTTTCTTTCTATATTTCTCTAATATTTTATGCACATATTCTTGTACTCCTTGATCTTCTAGATAACTAATGTTTAATAATTATTATGTATTGGATTACATTTTTTTTTGCCTCTTGATTGTCCGTAGGTATTCATGTGCCACCAGTAGCAAGCAGCGAACCAAAAGTATCGTGGATCAAGGTCATCATAAACGAGTTCGAACATAACATCATGAAAAGGTACCTCTATCTCCTTTCTTGTCGCATTTTGAATATTAAATAAGAAATATTTGCCTTAATAGAAAGTATCTCTTATTGTTAGACCCACTCTAGGGCTAAAGAGATTGCTTCTATCCATAGAGGGGATTTATCTTGACAACAGCTATAAAGGAAAGGTATAGAGAGAAAATTTGGTAGCTTTTTATATATTGTGCCTCTATGCTATGTTTTTGTATGATTTTTGGTGTAGAAAAACTCTGTGTTTGCACAGAAGTTTTAATATATGTGCTATCAAGTTCAATGTAATTATTTTTCTGAGAGAGTCCCACAGATCTAATTGATCTATGATGTAATGGCTAGCATTCTTAATCAAATGGAGGTATTGGGAAGTTATGTGTTGCTTATTCAACGAATGTGTAGCCCCCTTTTAAATTTTATGTTTCTTCTATGTTTGGTGTTTCTACTTATTCTATGATGAATGCATGTTTTAGCTATAATATGGTTGCTTATATAATCAAAGGTTGATGATGCAAATAATATTCTAAAACTAATCTAGATTCTTTAATCCTTTTAATGGTTTTGGCTCACCTCTCGTGAGATGCTCCTTTACAAAAAGGGAGTGAAAATGTCGGCAAAAATCTAGACTAGGACGACCTATTTTGTTGAAAACTCAAGTCAAACCCTGGGTCACTATCCATTTCAAATTTTCCACTAATAAATGGTTCCATTGTCAGGACCCTAAGCTAAAAAAGGGATCTAAATTATGGTATCTATAATTTTTAGGTAAATGTATTTAAAATTGGTGGCATGAGAAAGTTGATTACTTCATTTTGAAACAAGCTCAATTAATACAAAAGAGCCTAGATTCGGTTAGATTGGAAGTTTTGTACGTTTAACCTTCTTGTGAATAATACGAAATCTTCTGGTGTGTGTTTCCTTAGAAGCTACAAGATTTGTTAAAACAATTTCTAGTCAAGGTAGGGGTTGGAAGTCAGCCTGAAATTCGTAGAGCTTGGTCGACAACTGACTTGGCTGAACTCCACCTGTTGGATATATATCTAACAAGGGATATTTATTATTGGGTGAATGAATTAATAGAAGGTTATATTATTGAATTTTCAGTTGAAGATCATCATTCCTTTTCTAGAGCGAAGGCAGTTTTCAATTTTTGTTGCAGTGATGATTGTTGAAAGATATTCCTCGGTGGATCAAGGTATTGATGGTTGAAGAAAATATGCTACCTAAGGGGAGGAATGTTGTAAAGTTAAGGAAAATGGGGGGCTGTTGTGATGGATCTAGAAGAGTTGCACAAGTCATGAGATTTTAAAGCATTGTGAAGGGCGGATATAGCTGATGAGTGGAAAGAAAGAAAGTTTCAAGAGATTAGGTGTAGAAGGACAGAGTTGCAAAGGGTAGGAGAAGTGGTGTTAGGTTCAGTGTCATGAAAGTATAACATGGATATTTACTAGTTGCCAAGAAGTGGAGAACACGAGGGACCTTCATCTAGTGAAGTACGATATATTGGCATCATTTTTGTGGGAAGTTTAGTTGGTATTGGTAGGGCCCACTCAGAGTCAAAATGATTTCACACGCCTGAGCCACATGTGCAGCTGATTACATTTCCAGGGGAGAATACCCCAGTGGATGATGACATGAATTTTTTGATGAGGTGATTGTTCTTTGAAGATGAGCCAATCCCCATTAGTTGTAGCCCGCAACATACTAGTGCAACTTTTCCTCTCCCTAACCTTCCCATGGTACTGTATCAAAATCCTGATCAACTATTTTCTAAATTAACTAATATTATAAATTTTTAGCAGATTCATTCTAGATATAGCTTTTGTATTTATAGTGGAGGAAGTAGTTCCAATATTGGTGTTCAATCCAATTCAATCAATCACTTTCAATCGGGTTCCAAAGTATTTGTACATGTTCAGTCAAGGCACATAGTCATGGCTGGAAGTATGGATGGATCGCTTACTCACTATCCAGAATTTTCAAAATGAGGTGGTGAAGATGTTGAGTAGCATTGGTACTTGTGTGAAGTTGTTTGGAGGGCTTGATAGATTCCTGATGCCACTAAAATTATTGAGTCCCAAACTACTCTAGGGCTTAGGGAAATTTGTTGGTTTATTAAGTGGATTGATGCAAATAAAAATGTTGTTAAGGATGTTGTTAAACAATAATTTCTTCAATAATTTAAGTTATATCGGTCTAATTGGCTGTTGAGATTCAAAAAGATGATGATCCTAGTGAAAATTAAGCACCTACACTAGGATGGAGCCTCAGGCTATTTTTAGGTGGAAATCTATTTTTACAATAGATGAGAAAATTCTATTTATAGATGATGTCTATTTATAGATGGTGAGAAAATTCTATTTATAGATGATGTTCTATTTTTAGATGTATGTGAAAGTTCTATTTATAGATTGCATGTCTATTTATAGATGCATGTCGACTATTATTATCCCTTAATAATAGTTGGACAATAAATATTAATCTATTCTCTTGGAGCACTTGGAATCAGTTAACTGAAGTGGAAAACCAGTTAGTTGAAGGAATTTCAAGTTCAAAGGTTGGTTGGTGGGACATGCAAGTGGACTTATTTGTAACTGAGTGATTTGAAGTTGTAGAAGAGTTGTATGTGTAGTTATGTGAGTTGTAAAGTAGTTTAACTCAGTTAAGTGAGTTAAACTTAGTTGTGCTAGTTGTAACTGAAGATACACTAGTGAGAGATCAGTGAATTAAATATTAAATTAATTCACATGTAGTGATCTCACATGCAACTGAAGATTTACTACTATTAACTACATGCATGTCAGATCCAGTGGAGACCCAGTTGAGAGGTAGGTGAAAGGGACAGTTGACTATCATTTGTACTATATTGGATTGCACTCTCGAAAGCCAAACACACATTGGATATGCTCATGAGGATTGCACAATCAAGGAGGGAATTATTGCATCGAATTGGTCTTTGTAATCATCTTGGATTGCGCAATGGAGGCAGGCTATTGTTAGGCATAAATTTGGCTAAGGCATTTGCCAATTTCTGCAAGACAGTGTGAGATGATTGTATATTGTACTGAGAGCTATTGGATTATATTTTTGTATGATAATTTTTCATGATCCATGATATATACATAATATATGATAGTGGGGTTTTTAGCTTTATGCTTTCCCGGTAAAAACATCTGTGTTATGTGTGATTGATCTTTCTTCATGTATTTGCAATTGGCGATCGTGTTTTAAATTTCCGCAAGAATTTTTGTAGAAGCGATTATGTATTTAACAGTGGCATATAATTGTTAGATCAGGAGAATCTAGGAAATACATAATTGTATTAAAATTTCTACATGGTATCAGAGCATAAAATATTTCAATTTTGAAGCAGGAGCTAAGTTTGTTGGTGGAAACAATTCGAATTTGCTGTAAGAATTTCTTGGTGCGACAATTGAGTAAACATCAAAATGGTTTTCAATGGCTTGCAACTAGAGTATGCACTCGAGGGCATATTTAACTACATTTCCTGGAAGGATAGGTTAGGTGGTGCTTGAAGATAATGGCTTGAAGGAATTCATCGACAATGATGTTCCTAAGCCCACTTTGACAGATGCTGCATTACTGGAAGCATGGCAAAAGAAAGTAGCGAAGGCGAGAAGGATTCTGTTGGAAGCTGTATGAGACCACATTGTCTCAAGAATTCATGGGAAATCCACTCCATATTCTATGTAGAAAGCTTTGATGGATCTTTTCCAAAGAAAAAGAGACTATAGGAAATTGGCGTTGAAGGATAAACTCAGAAATATCAAGATGGAAAAGGCCAACAATATTCCAAAGTATCTCACAAAGTTTGTCCAATGTCGGGATGAACTGGGGAGTGTGGGAATCACTGTTTCTGATGACGATTTGGTGAGCTTGGCTCTCTTGGGACTTCCTAAGAGTTGGCACAATTATGAAGACTCTGTCAACGAATGGGAAAAACTGTCGGATTGGGAATGACTGTGGTCGGATCTAGTGTAGGAGGAGTTCAGGTGGAACACCGGAGATGGCTCTTCATCAAAGCATGATGATGAAGAGGATTGTTCTTCATTTGCCAAGGCAAGGAAAGGGAAGGGGGAGAAATTCCATTCAAAATCTGAGTCTAAAGGCAAGAAGTTGGATTTTTCCAAGGTGAAGTGTTTTCACTGTCATGAACATGGGCATCTCACCACTAACTTCCCACAGAAGAAGAAGAACAAGAAGGTTGCTGGAACTGCAGCTGGTAAGGCCCTTGTCTTACAATTTGAACTTGAGGGCCTACCAATGAATTTGTGGGTAGAGGCATGCAACACTGCGGTTTATGTGCAAAATCATTGTCCTCATAGAGTACTTGGCATGAGTACACCTAAAGAAGCTTTCACTGGCAAGAAACCGGATGTTTCTCACTTTAATATTTTTGGCTCATTTTTTTATGTGCATGTGACCAAGAACACCAAGAAGAAGCTAGAGCCGACTTCTGAAGTTGGGATATTTGTGGGGTACAAAGAAACACCCCATAATTATCGTGTGTATTTTCATAACAGTAAGATGACTGTTATGCGACGGGATATAAAATTCGATGAGGGGAGATATATGCGGTTGTCACTTGAGAGGGAGCTAGACTTGCATGTGGAGGAGGAACTGTTGGTTCCCAAAGATGAGTCTCTAGATGTGGATCAGTCACAAGAGGAGGTTCATGGAGTGGAGGAGTCCATCACACAGAGACAAAAATCAGAACTGGTAGAAGGCATACCACAGAAGCTGAAAGGCTGAGACTTGATTTTGCGCAGAATGTAGGAGTCCCTACTTCACAGCGCAGACAAAGACAGCCTCCTGACCGATTCACTAGATACATGGCTCTCATGAGAAAATGTATTGTGACTGAGCCATCTTCCTTTCAAGAAGAAATGTTGGAGCCCACATGGGTAGATGCAATGGTGGAGGAGTATGACTCCATTGTCAGAAACAGTGCTTGGGAAATTGTTCCAAGGCCAGTTTTTAAATCAGTGGTAGGTTCAAGATGGATCTACAAGGTAAAGCAAGTTGTTGATGGGAGAACTGAGAAATACAAGGTCAGATTTGTGGCCCGAGGCTTTTCACAGATCGAGGGGATTGATTATGAAGAAACCTTTTCACTTGTCACACAGTATTCTTCCATAAGGACCATCCTTGCTCTCTCAGCGTAGATGGGTTGGCACATTCATCAGATGGATGTGAAGATTGTGTTTCTCAATGGGATCACTGAGGAAGAAGTGTACATTGATCAGCCTGAAATATTTGAGATCTTCAGCAACGAGTCGCATGTGTGTATACTTAAAAGAGCGTTGTATGGGCTGAAACAAGCACCCCATGCTTGGTACACTCGGATACACAGCTATTTCACCGGACTTGGCTTCACCAAGATTGAGGCGAATGCAAACCTATACCAAATTATGGTGGAGGGTAAGCTTTTAATCATTTTTCTTTATGTTGATGATTTAATACTGACGGGTGATGAGCAGCTGATACACTCATGCAAGGAGGACCTTGCAAAGGAGTTCAAGATGAAGGATATGGGACTCATTCATTATTTCCTTGGATTGGAAATATGGCAGCGAGATGGTGAAATTTTGGTGCCTCATGGAAAGTATGCAAGGGAGATATTGGGTAAGTTTCACATGGAAGGCTACAAACCCATGGATACTCCTCTTCCAGGAAACTAGAAGAAAGAGGACACTACATCTGGAGAGGTAGTGGATGCTACTATTTATCGACAGTTAGTGTTTTTGCTAATGTATTTAGTGAATACAAGATTGGACATATGCTATGCGGTGAACCAGCTTAGTCAAGCGATGGTTAAGCCTACCAATCTCTTTTGGAAGGTGGGAAAGCATGTCCTAAGATACCTAAGGGGCACATCTGAGTATGGATTGTGGTACAGACAAATGGATGAGGTGAAGTTGCATGGCTTCACGGATGCAGATTGGGCGGGCAGCCCAACAGACAAAAAGAGCACATCAGGAGGGATCTTCAGTATTGTATCTCCAGTTGTTTCTTGGTACAACAGGAAATCTGTGGCACTCAGTTCAGCAAAAGTGAAATACATGGCAGCAAGTCAAGCTGCATGTGAACCTATCTGGTTGACAAAGACCTTGGTTGGTTTGTTTGGTTCTCATTTAGGTTTGACAGTGATTCATTGTGATAATTAGAGTTTCATTAAACTCTCTATTAATCATGTGTTTCATGATAGATCTAAGGATATAGATATCCGGTATCATCATATCAGAGATTGTGTGCAGTGGAAGATCATGTTACTTCAATACATTCCTATGGAGGATTAGGATGCAGATATTATGATGAAGGTGCTTGTTAGCCATCAATAAAATTTTGTCATAACTGATGATGGCTAAAACAGGTCTTTAGCCTTCAAGAAACAAATTTATGCAAAATCTGTGACTTCTTAAAGCCTCTTTGTGATCTTTATCCTCAAGAAATCCATTTCATTGATGACCTTCATTCAAAATTCCTCAAAGAAAACCCTGTTTTTATCACAAAGAGACTATTTTCAACCCCCTCTTTCTTCATTTCAGCTTCATAACTTTTCCCATTTCACCCATTTTTATCTATTTTTACTCCTATCCTCTGTCAGATTTTTCCCCTAAAAAACCCCTTTTTCTCGCTCATCTACCCTCATTTTTTCATAAAAACCCTTTTTAACCATTATAAAACCTTTTAATTGGTTAAAAACCCTATTTTCTTCCTATCGAAACATCAAAAATGCTAAAAAAACCCCAGCTTTTAAGCTTATTTTTCGACCTTTATATATATAGGCTTTAAGTCCCTGAGGGCTTAAGCCTTCCGCCTTTCTCCTCCATAAAACCAAGGCCTATGACTGAAGTGCCAAGCCTTAATCCCTTTTTCATCTCTGCTCCAGGTCCTATCATTTTCCCCATGGAACCTGTTCCTCCCCTTTATATTCCCGCACCCTTTCCTTCATAAATTTTTCACTCTGACCACGTCCTCCCCTACAAAATATTAAATGTTGATCTACAATATATAATGGTTGTCGAAACCCTATGCTATCCCCTTCTCCTTAGCCCCGATCCCCTTACTCCTCCAGTAGACCATATTCCCCGCCTTTCTCCAAAACTCCTCTCCCTTTGTAAAAACCTTACCTCGACTAATGGCACCCCCGATGCATCTTAAAAATTGATCATATAGATCTAATTACTATAATTCTCCCACCCCTTATCTTTCCTCTTGACCATTCCCTCACCTTTTTATTCCTTGGAGCGATCCCTCCCGTTGATCGCCTCTGATCCAACGACCACCGTTATTTCCCATCATTCCACCTCGCCAAACAAATAAGTCCACTCCGTGACAAAATAGGTGACATCACTGTCAGTCCCCACCATTCTTCTCCAGCACAGCTTTTCAACCATCGTGCGCAACCATGACCGTCGATCTGGATTTCCCAGATCGGACGGCCCCAAATCCTTTTCGCGCTCGTTTCTCCAAAAGAATTGATCGCGCGTTTTCAACGCGAAAACGGCAGTTTTTCAGGAGCCACATGTCGAGAAATGAACCATATCGCATTCAAAACACCCAAAACCACTTACCTCCTAATCTCTGCACGAAAACCACCTCTGGTTTTCGCAAAACTTCTTTCCTCATTCCGCGCCGTAATTCAAATTTTAACCTCATTTCTTCATGTTTCCGCCATGGATATCCCCTCTGTTGCACATTCCCTCCCTCAATGCTCCTCCGACACTTCCCAACGCCTCCAAAGCAGTCTTACCCCAGCGCCCCGGTTTTTATTAATGTTTTTGTTTCTTTATGCAGGTTGAATGGTGGTTCTAAGGCTGAAAAGCCTTCCCACAGTCCATAAAGAGACATAGTCGAAGGTGATGACCTTATAAGGCCCAAATAAAGAAGAAAAGAGACATTCAGGGGTTAAATTCCAGGTTTCAGTCGATAAATCATGATATCGGCCGAATAAACAAACCCTCCAGAACGTAAAAGAACCCTGCACACAGACAATCAAAGGAAGATTAAAAACAGAGTGATTAAAGGCTTAATTGAAGAAATTAAAAAAAAGCGAGGATTAGCATAAAGATAATGGATAAAGCACAGTGTAAAGGCAGATTTATTAAATATAATACAGTCAGGAAAGGAAAAAAAGCCTCGAAGATGATTAAAGGAGGCCTAAAGCATGATCAAAGGAAAATTAGTGTTTAAAGCCACAAAGCAAACAGATCAGTAAGGAATTCCTCCAAATTCCACATCAGTGAGGCAATTAATCCTCAGAAATGCCACCTGCCAGTTTATTTTCCTCAAAAGAATACGAATTCAATGCACAGTCAGAGATATTTTCAAAGATAGCTCAAAAAGTAATTGTCAGCCTACCAAAAGCCTCAAAAGTCAACAAAAGTGATTGAAGTAGATGAAAGCTAATGTAAAAATCAATTAACAGAGTTAAGACATTAGATATCTTCTCCATTAGGCCTCCCAAAGGTCGAGAAGAATTTACTCTGTATTAATTGAATTATTAGACCTTCTTTTCACTCCACCTCCTCAATTTACCTATATATATCATATGAGGAGCCTAGTATTGTTGTTGATTGAATACTTATTGAATGTAAATAATTACTGAGGCTGTTGAAGCTCTATTAGTAATTGAAGAAAGATAGGCTGAGAAGAGAAGTTTAAAGCTGTAAATACCTACTGGACTTGAAGATTGTAACTAGTTTGAACATCAAATATACAAGTTGATTTATGGGATCCTGGTCTATGTCAATGGTGATCTTTTTATTACTGTAATTGTTTTTTTTCTTATGTTTTCATACTGTCCACTTTCTCTGATAAAGAACAACAAATTTAGATTAGGATTTACTGTAAAAGGTACCCTAAATCTCACTGATAAGCTTTATCTTTATGTTTTCTTCTAATTGTTCTTTGAAGATAATTCAATAGAGTATAACTAGTGAAGTGTTGGTGAGCCCATGTTTCCTGAGTACAACTTGAGATATTGTCTTTGAAATTTCTTGAAAAGTATGCTAAGTAAAGTTGAACTAGAGAAGTCTATGGTTAGCCCTGTCCTCTAGTTTATCTCCAACAGTTGCTTTGAAAAGGCCCCTTAAGAGTATGCAAAAATCAAGATAGGTTCAAAGTCTTTACTTGATCTTAGGCTATTCTTTGTTTATCTTAAATTTTTTCCTTTGAGAGTATGCTGAAAGCAAGCTAAGTTCAAAGTCATTACTTGATCTTAGGCTATTCTTTGTTTATCTTAAATTTTTTCCTTTGAGAGTATGCTGGAAGAAGGCTAGGTTAAAAGTCCTTACTTGATCTTAGGCTATTCTTTGTTTATCTTAAATGTTTTCCCTTGAGACTATGTTGAAAGCAGGATAGGTTCAAAGTCCTTACCTGATCTTAGGATGCCCTTTGTTTTCTTATATGTTTGCTTCTTTCACCACACTTTTTAATGTTCCATACCACAAAATCAACTTAAAGAGATATTTTGATATAGATGACTTGCCCCATGGACCACTCTTGAAACTTGTTGTGCAATTAAATCCTTTTGTGACTCCATAGCCCAATGGATTGATACTGTCTCTTACCTATCCTATCAGTTGAACCATTCTTTCAACTCACTCACACCTTTACCCTTCAAAAGACTTCCTTTATTTTGATGATATCCTACCCAACCAAAACAAACAAACAAATCCCTTGTGCTTCATAACTAGCCTAACATCAGAATCTAAGTATAAATATATATCCTTTGAAAACACTCATATAGAGAGATCCCTCTTTGAATCTAGGAGGGCTAGATCCTAGGATCAGTGAAACTCCATGTGGTGGCCCTACAAACTGCTTGTTCGCCAATCTTTCAAACTACTTAAACTACAAATGTGGACCTCTTTCAAATAGCCACTGATAAATTCGAATACCATAGAGACAAGATCGGGGTGAAGGATAATCCATTTCTTGTTGAGAGGGAGTGTTGAGATTCAACAAGATGATGATCCTAGTGAAAATTAAGCACCTACACTAGGATGGAGCCTCAGGCTATTTTTAGGTGGAAGTCTATTTTTAGAACGAATGAGAAAATTCTATTTATAGATGGTGTCTATTTATATATGGTGAGAAAATTATATTTATAGATGATGTTCTATTTTTAGATGTATGTGCGAGTTCTATTTATAGATCACATGTCTATTTATAGATGCATGTCGACTACTATTATCCCTTAATAATAGTTGGACAATAAATATTAATCTATTCTCATGGAGCACTTGGAATCAGTTAACTGATGTGGAAAAAAAATTAGATGAAGGAATTTCAAGTTCAAAGGTTGGCTGGTGGGACATACAAGTGGACTTAGTTGTAACTGAGTGATTCAAAGTTGTAACAGAGTTGGATGTGTAGTTATGTGAGTTGTAAAGTAATTTAACTCAGTTAAGTGAGTTAAACTTAGTTGTGCTAGTTGTAACTAAAGATACACTAGTGAGAGATAAATGAATTAAATATTAAATTAATTCACATGTAGTGATATCACATGCAACTGAAGATTTACTATTGTTAACTACATGCATGTCAGATCCAGTGGAGACCCAGTTGAGAGGTAGGTGAAAGGGATAGTTGACTATTAGTTGTACTATATTGGATTGCACTCTTGCAAGCCAAACACAAATTGGATATGATCATGAGGATTGCGTAGTCAAGGAGGGCATGATTGCATCAAATTTGTCTTTGTAATCATCTTGGATTGCACAATGGAGGCAAGATGTTGTGAAGTAGAAATTTGGCTAAGGCATTTTCCAATTTCTACAAGAGAGTGTGAGACAATTGTATATTGTATTGAGAGCTCTTGGATTAGAGTTTTTTATGAGATTGTTTCATTATTAATGATATATACATAACATATGATAGTGATTTTTTTTAGCTTTATCCCTTTTCAGTAAAAACATCTGTGTTATGTGTGATTGATCTTTCTTCATGATTTGCAATTGGCGATCATGTTTTAAATTTCTGCAAGAATTTTTGTGGAAGCGATTCTGTATTTAACAATGGCATATAACTTTTATATTAGGAGAATCCAAGCAATACATAATTGTATTAAAATTTCTACATCAACAAGGATTGGAAAAATTATTGGACATTTGTCAAAGGAAAGGGGAATATACTTGGCAGTGTATGCAGAGATTCAAAGTTGTTATTAGTAAATTGTCATGCCCTATTGGTCCTCATCGTCAGAGGGATTTTTTTATCAAGGCTTTGAAACCAATGACTAGGATTCCATTGTCGCAACAGAATATTGACACGTTGTGGGATGCGTTAGAATAGGTAATGAAAATTGAGGAAATGGCAGGACATCCTCAGGATTATAAATTGAATGCTCTTTCTGTTGATCCTGCTATTATGGGACTTCAGAACTAGATTGCCACTCTTACTGAGAGGATCAAAGATATTTCTCCTATACAACATGCACTACCTCAATTTTGGTGTACACATTGTCAAGTTGAAGGACATCATGCCACAAACTTCTAATGGATCAGGGGTTCTAAATCATCTATTTTTCCTATGGGACCTCCTCCGCCGCCACCACATAATCCCAAATATGCACAAATTTATTAAACAATGTCATATCAAGGTCTCACTCATTACCAGGTGTTCCCTCTGCATCAAGGTATGTCTATGAACGAATTTTATGAAATTTGTAGGACCTTTTTCCATTCACCTCGGTTATGTATTATTGTACAAAATTATTCCAATGTGCCCAACAATATTTTTTGCGAATTATGTGGGTCACCCACACTTATTATGGATCAATGTAGATCTTTATATTCTTTGGATTATCACCTAGATTGTACAAATTTCAAGTCAAAGAATATCCTTGAGGACGAGGAGGAGGGGCCCTAATGGGAGGGATGACAAGAGGAAGAGGCCCAATCAGATGCTATAACTATGACTAGGAAGGTCATGTTGCAAGGGAATGTCCAATTCCAAGAAGACCTTGGTGTTCACATTTTCGGGCGAATACACATGCTACAGAAGATTTTCCATAGTTGATTTCCCTATGGGAAGAATGCAATTGGATGAAGGGAGATAATTTAATTAATGTTGAACCATGAGAAGTAGGGCCAATGGCACAACCAAATATTAATATTGTGACCAGAGGAGGAAAAATAATTGAGGTTGATGTTGGAACCCCTGAACAAAAAATTGTCATAAGGCCAACGTCACCAAAGAAATATTATGATTCCAACCAACATAAAGAATATTATAGAGATGCAATTGAATTATTTAGGAAATTAATTTCTTCTCAAGGTCCCTGAATTGAGAAAAAATAATAAGTGCAGGTTAAAATTCCTAGACCCTCACGATACATATCCCAACCAACCTTGGAATGGTTTAAGTTTTTGTATATTATGAATTATGAGAAAATTATTGGTCAGTTGTGCAAAAAGTTAAAAGGTGTTGTGAAGGATGATCCATTTTCAAAAGAATCTATTTCTTCTAACCTTCCTCAAAGTAATTCTAGGCGCGTCCAGTGAAATAAGAAGAGAACGAGAAGAGAATTTTGGGTTGATGCTTAGATTTCTAGATATCAAATCAACGAGTCCATTTTATATCTTGGTTGAGATGTTAATATTTTACCAAGAAAAAATCGGGAGGATCTCGAGAAACCCAAATTTTCTTTTTCACCCATTCAGTTATGCATGGAAAACTAGTATTGTATTCTACACATAAGGAGATTAAAGTATGTTAAAATTGATATTGTAGGTGTTAAGACTCATGCATATTTTGAAGTAATTGAAATTATGGGTGATAAGGATCCATATACAACTTTGTTGGGTATCGACTAGAAATTTGAAAATATGTAGTAATCGATCTAAAATAGGAAACTATGACCTTTGACGTGGATGGAATTTGGATCATACAATTGTTGGATCCATACCAAGACCCAATATTTATTGATCCTGTAGATGATGTTGAAGAAACCAATTTGTTAGATCAGTTGTATCAACTGACTGCTGGGAAAATGGAGTATTATAGTAATCCCACGGTAGGATCCATTAGCTAGAGAAATTTCCAAAGAACAGAAGTAGGTTATGATGTTGCGATGGAGGATTGGTAGCAGGGGAATCAAGAGCTTCATTCATGGCATTGTGAAACTATAATATTTCCCCACTAGATCAATACTTAGGTACGCAATTATCCTATTTTTAATGGCACTGAAATTGTTGTAATTTTTATTCAAGAAGTTTACTCCCAAATAGAATAATATAAAAATATGTATTTGATGAATGTTGCTTTACAAGTGACACCTGCAAGATGGTGTGCATCCCATCGTGACCAATTTCATAATTGGAATGTTATTAAACTACTATGATCCATAGATTCTCACCTCCAAAAAACACCTTCAGTAATATTATTATCTATGATGGATGTACTAGCTCACAAGAGCATATCGAGAATTTTTGTTCCACTTGGAAGGATGATGGCGTGTCATTTGCGATGTGGATGCATAATTTCATTCATACATTGGGCACTATTCCGCAATATTGGTACTTGAAGGAGGAGATGAAAAGACAAACAACATAATGGGATATGATGATCTATTAGTTTCACAAATAGTTTTCATTCTATGACACTGATGAGAAGATAGTTAAAGCTCTAAAGGCTATAAAGAGAGTGTTATTTCTATCCAAGAAAGCTTTGGGAGAGTGCAACATATATGGATATTTTTTACATCGGTATGAGTTGGGGTTTCATTAAGTTATAGCTTGCCGGAAAATTAATAAAGAACCTGATGATAATTTAGAATAATTGAGGAATATTTTATTTAAATAATATGAAGGGGAGAGGGACATAAAAGAATACCCTGTTACTGATGCATCACATTTACAACCACTCAAATTGAAAAATTTAAACATTGGAACTAAAGAGAAACCAAAGCTTTCCTTTATTGGTGACTACTGGGAGAATCAGACTACCAAAGAGGTTTGTCATTTTCTTAAGGAGTATGAGGATCTATTTCCTACTTCAGTCTCTGAATTAAAAGGCATTAAAGGAGATGTTTGGGAGATGAAGATAGCACTGAAACCAGATGCAAAACCAATCAAGCATTGGCCTTACAAGTTAAATCCAAGGGTAAAAGAAAATGTGAAAAGGGAGATCGACAAGATTTTGGTTGTCAAAATTATATTTCTGGTTGATGAGGTTGGGTGGATAAGCCCTATCATCATCCAAGATAAAAAATATTCCCAGGAAATTAGGATGTGTGTTGATTATAGAAGTCTCAACAATACTTATGTACATGACCCGTTCCCCACTCCTTTCAGTGATGAAGTTTTGGACAATGTTGCAAGATTTGAAGCTTATTATTTTACTGATGGATTTTCTAGTTATCACCAGGTTAGGATTTCATAGGAAGACAAGATGAAAACCACATTTACCACCTAATGGGGTTCCTATGTGTATAATGTTATGCCATTTGGATTAAAGAATGCTCCTACAGTCTTCTTACGAATTGTGTTAGTTGATTTCCTAGAACACATTTATAATTTTCTTGAGGTCTACATGGATGACTGGAAAGTTTATATTTTCCTAAAGAATAATTCTAGTGTTAATATTTATGTTTGATAGATTCAGGCAACTTAAAATATCTCTAAACTTTACGAAATGCATTTTTTTGTCCATTTCTCGACTGTCCCTTCTTCCCCACCTAGTAAAATTCCCTCAGCGGAACAAGTCACCACTTTCATCAGTGATCTTGAGCATTGTCATCAAGTATTTTCTCTCACTGCACAGTAGCATGATATTATCCCCTTTATTCCACCACCAATCTTATTATAGCTTCATCAATGTATCTACAAAGAGCATGAGTAGGAGTGTGAATCTTCTCCCCAGGGCTAGTCATAGAAATCAGTAACCAGTGGGAAACCACTGCAAGAAAGGTTCCCAATGTTCAATGCACTTTTGGTAAATGGGCTCATTCCATGGTATACCCCATATATTTTTCAATTTATTCATGCTTCTGCTACACAAATTGAAGGCCATCTAGTTCATATGGAATCATAGTGTACCAATATTTCAGCAACATCTGATTAGCATCAGCATTAGCTTGCCTTAGTTACAAGCAAGCATGATCAAATTTGCATGAATAAATCCCAACTCAAGAAATAGATATTAGAATTATGTACTGAATTTCATTCAATGGCTGATTTTTGTTGTTTTTATTGATGAGTAGTCTGAGGACATTACCGCATGTTCCCCCATCGAATGTTTTGACTTTACTGAAGTGGCTTGTTTGAAGTTAGGTGTGCACAATCAAGAGTTGCAGGCTACTATCACTAAACTTTCTCAAGCAGTACTAGATACATATTCTTAGTACTGCAAGCAGGTTTCTCAGTAGATCATTTCTGCATCAGTAGCCAAAGAAACTCTTCTCCAAATTCTGTAGGACTCCCAGTATATTTTTAGTAGGGTCAATTATTGGAGCATCTTTCTTTCCAAGAAAAATTAACTCGTTTATCCACTCTGAGATAATGTTAAGTAGTTATTCACATAGGAAATTAGCACTTCAAATTTGGAGAAAAAGAAAGCACTATTGGCCTAGAAAGATACACTTAATGTGAAAATCAATCAAATTGAGGATGCCTCACAGGTCACAATTGGAGTGCTTTGTGACCTTCATCTAGATGCACAGTGCCATTATCTTACATTAAGTGTTCTCACTACCAGCAATGATGAACAATTTTAGAAGCTCATTCAGTCTCAGTCCACTAGGTTTACTATTGAGGTGGTTGCACAGTTTGCAGGATAGGTTTCTGCAATATTGAGCACATGGACTGATTTTGTTTCTGCATACACTAGCTTTAAAGAAAATTTTCTATAGACTATGTTGGAGTTGGGTCCTTTCTTTTAAGGAGAAATAGATAAAACTAGTGAAGTACAAGAAAATCAAGAACTTGATGCACTAGTAGCGCATTGACTTGAGGTCGAGCCAATGGATTGTGGTCGAGGCCTATTGGGTCCTTCATTTTTTTGGAAAATATGATGAAGAGAAGTTGTGGAAGGTAAATGGCCAAATAAATCGAAATCAAGTCACTGGAAGTTAAATGTAGTAGAGAATAAAATTTTGGAACTTGCGCAATTGGAAAATAGGGAATAGTGCTCATAGAAACAATAAAATGTTGAGAATTTCAAGGGCTGGTGATTAATTCAAATTTTCTTCTTGATAATTACTTATGAGCTTACTTGATTTACTTATGTCTTCTCTTCTTAGCTTCTTTAGTCTTTCATCAAGTTAATTACCAAAATACAAGAGACACGAAGTTAGCATCGTTGATCCAAGGAAAAACCTCTCCCTCTTGGAGAGGAAACCCCATAAGGAAATCTTCTTATAGATCTTCAAATGACAAGTACCATGACCAAGACTCAAACCCTTGACCTATGAATGCCTCCAATACCTTGTCACTACTTCTTTGTCTGCTTCTAACACTAATCCTTCTTTTCTGCACCAACTTGCACTGACTTGCACCAACACTAGAGAACTCGGTCTCTCAGTTTGTATTCAAACAATTCTTCTCACTGATTCAGATATTAGATACAAGATCATTTGAGATCTTATCTTTCACTTGGAATATCCTTGAATATTCTTCACTTGAGCAGTAATACTTTATTTTATTTATTGTATAGTAGGAAGGTAAATCACAGATTTACCTTCGTTACTTTCTCACACTTCAATTCAAAGTTTATCATAACCCTTGCATCATAGATTGCGCATTTATCTCATACATGTTGAATTTTCATTATATCACAGAATGCAGCCTAGTCATAGTCCTTTTTATGCATATATTAAAGACTTTTTTCCGCTTTAGTGCAGGTGTATTACTTCAGGTTTGATCGCAACTTACTCCATACTAATCCGCTTTCACTATGTTAGCATAGTCCAAAACAGATCGAGACTTACTTCCCTTAACTCGCATGTATTCCAGACCCTTTGTTATGCTTTGGTGTCACACAAAAATAAAAAATGTCTCTATATTATACCCGCACTTCTTCCTGAACTCAAGTCTGCATTTATACGTTGTAATTCCTCAGATAAATACGCAACTTTATGAAGAATGAGCCATAGGTCCTTGATATATATAGGGCACAGTTTCTTTTTTTAGGCTGACCTTACACCTTGTATGAGAGACGTCTTCATCACTGTGTATATAGGCCGACATGAAGTGCATTTATTCCAGCGTTTAATGAGGGTGGACATGACAAGGTCTTGGAGCATTTTTTTTATGACTAGATATTCATATTTATGACCCTTAATTACATTTATAACTAGAAGACAAATCCTAATAGACATCAAGAAGAATTCTATTGACCTATAATAAAAAATTGCTCATGAAACCCATGAAGCAAGAATAACAAAAATACATTTTATTATATTTGTCATCTACTTTACATAATTACATAATTACATAGTCAATATGAAGACCGATCCTAGTTACAATTTTCAACACTCCCTCTTAACTAGGGAGGTGTTCATGTATGTACATGGTCACTTTCAAACTGAAGAATCTCATAAGAAGAATCAGATTGGTAATTGCATCTGTAAAGCTTCATACCAACTAGAATTTTCCTAATGCAAGGCCTTGACTAACAGCCCCATCTCTCGACAATACAATGGGCTACAATGTTGGCGACACACATGACTTATAGACACCATAGTCATTATCTCTCCAAGGTACATACTCCACCCAGGTGTTCCCAAAGTATGACCTTCTTGGACTATTCTTCTCTTGGGTAGCTAGCCCTTAAATAATATCGGTCCCCAACTACTCTTATCTTGAATGCCCTATCACATTCTCAAAGAGTATTAAATGCTAGATGATTACCCAATCCTCCATTTTGTATTCTTAATAGAAGACTAGAATGATGTATATATCCACTCTCCACATGGCCTACACTGATACTTATGGTTGTTAATATTGCTATAGTGCATAACACATGTATTAGAGAATCATATATGTCACTCCCTCTTAACTCAAGAAGGACATACTCTAAGTTTCTTCCAAGCAAGAAACTTATCACCAGGCTCCCTCTCAATCAGGGACCTGCAGCATCAATGGTGAGACACCCAGTTTCTCAGAAAGAATTCCTCCCCTCGATTTAATGGATTTTTATATTGAGGAATCTTCAACCTTTGGCTTTATATGGCATGCATCATCCATAATTTTCATCCATGAGTCATGTCCGCTATCAAAGAGTTATTTATTTGACTTCCTTATCTGGTCCACTTTTATGCCATGCTTCTTTCTTTGGAATCATCTCCTAGGATCTTACATCCTTTCACATGATTGGCAACCCTGCAAAAATTCATCCAGATAAACATATACGTATGAACTTTTAAAAACAAAATTTTCCTAAATGATGATCTTTCACCATGAAATATTTCTATAGGCATCAACATCCTCTATTCAGATTGACACAGCTCCTAATGATATGTTTTATCAAGGGTCTCCTTCTTTACCAGACTTATATCAGAGTCTACATATCCTCCCAGGAGATATTCTAGTCACATCTTCTTAGATTTTGGATGATAACTACCTCTTGGCATGGTTTCACTTCATGATCACCTCCTTTCTGCACATATTCATTCCTAGGAACTTCCAATTTCCAATTCCTTGTTCATATACAACCACCTCATATTCCATATGAGGATATATTATGTTGATTTCATCTATATGTGCACCTTGAGAGATCGTACTTATAAGTATAAAATTTCATTACCTGCAACCATATGACATGAATTAATAGCATCCAGTGTCATCATATATATATACCTCATACCTTTCTCCTTTGAGTCATCCTGTAGCAATTTTACTAGAATGAAGAACTTCATTCCCTTCACCTGCTTCATCAATATGTCATCACATCCTAATCCCATAATTCTATAGCATAGAATTCTCAGTGAAAACTTTCCTACTTTATTTCTAATCAGTGAATCCATAGAGAGTTCCATTAGAAAACATCAGCACCTGTTTCCATGATGACCCTTGATCTTGATGACTACCTTCCATAAATGTTGTTATTAGTGAGTTTTTCTAGGATCTATTTCACCAAGAGCTCCTACCATGCTTCTATCATGACGCTATTAGTTTCTTCCTATCATATCATTTTACAACAAATAGAAATCACTTATAGAAGAAGATGGTCTCAATCATAATAGATATCTCTCGCTTCTTCTTTCTTAGATTTCTTACCATCAGTTTCTTCCCTTTCATATGTGACATGGGCTTCTTCCTTTTTCCTCTTATCCTTTCCAGATTTAGGACAATCTCTTTTATAATTCCCAAGTTCATTATATCCAAAGCATTGTACTTTGTCCATATTTCTTCTTTTATTCTGAGGACCAAATTTTCCAAATTTTCCTTTCTTCATGGATATGGACACAAAGGATTGATTCCCTTCACTTGATGTTGTATCAGCTTTGGCTTTTAATCTTGTTTCCTCTATTTTACATAGAGACCATAAATCATGGAATGGTGTTGCTTCTTTCTTCCTGTATAAACTTGAAGTGAACTTTCCCCATTCTTCCAGTAGAGCATTCAACACTATTGTAGTCATCTCAGTATCAAACATTAATTCTCCCAATTCCTGTAGTTGGTCTCTTATTTCAAAAATCCTCATAAAGTATGAAGTGATTCCTTCTTCTCTTGACAATTTCATTTTGTATAGTTATTGTCTCAGAGAGATTGCTTCTCCTGCAGTACTCACAGAGAATAGTTCCACCAATTTCTCATATATTTATTTTGAAGACTTCAGTTTTGATACATAGGGAATGAGTGATTCCTTAAAGGATTATATGAGAATCCTCTGGACTCTGATTTCTCCCTTCATGTACTTGGCATGAGCTAGAGAATATTATTTTGAGGGTTTAATTGTAGATCCTTCAATGTAGTCCACAACTTCATCTTCAATTAGATTCAAATTTTTCCTCTTCTTCCATGCACTAACGTCTTATGACCCAACCAATAAGTTATCTTGACATATTTAAGTAAGGTCATAGATACTTACTTGAATAGAGTGACTTGTAGCTTCCTTGATGATGAAGTATATCTTAAAAAGATGATTTTTCTTCCAACAATGCCTCGAATGTAAATATTTGATGGAAAGGATTATTTTCTTGAATGAGTTGATCCTTTGAATGATATAGCTTGAGAATTTTCTTTGTAAACTGATTTGACTTTTCAACGCAAACTTTGATCTTCAATTCCTGAAGTGTCTTCTTGTCAAGTAGCCCTTGTGTTCAGCACCTTAGCTCTAATACCATGTTGATAATTTTGAGGGATGGCGATTAATTCAAATTCTCTTCTTGATAATTACTTGTGAGGTTACTTGATTTACTTATGTCTTCTCTTCTTTGCTTATTTAGTATTTCATCAAATTAATTACCAAAAAACAAGAGACATAAAGTTAGGCTCTTTGATCCAGGGAAAAACCTATCCCTCTTGGAGAGGAAAACTTGTAAAGAATTCTTCTCATAGATATTCAAATGACAAGTACCATGACCAAGACTCAGACCCTTGACCTATGGATTCCTTCAAGACCTTGTCACTTCTTCTTTGTCTGCTTCCAACGTTGATCCTTATTTTCTGCACCAACTTGCACTGACTCACACCAACACTAGAGAACTCGGTCTCTCAGTTTGTATTCAAACATTTCTTCTCATTGATTCAGATATTAGATACAAGATCATTCGATATCTTATATTTCACTTGAAATATCCTTGAATCTTCTTCACTTGATCAGTAATACTTTATTTTATGTATTGTATAGTAGGAAGATAAATCACATATTTACCTTCCTTAATTTCTCACACTTCAATTTAGAGTTTATCATAACCCTTGCATCATAGAATACGCATTTATCTCATACCTGTTGACTTCGCATTATACCATAGAATGTTGCCTAGTCATAGTCCTTGTTTTGTATATATTACAGACTTTTCTCCACTTTAGTGCAGGTGTATTACTTCAGGTTTGACCGCAAGTTACTCCTTACTAATCTGCTTTCACTATGTTAGCATAGTCCAAAACATATCCGCACTTAATTCCCTTAACTCGCATGTATTCCAAACCCTTTGTTATGCTTTGGTGTCACACAACAATCAACAATGTCTCTGTATTATACCCGCACTTATTCCTGAACTCAAGTCTGCATTTATACCATGTAATTCCTCAGATAAATATGCAGCTTGATGATGAATGAGCCACAGGTCCTTGATATATATAGGGCACAATTTTTGTTTTTAGGCCGACCTTACACCTTGTATGAGAGACAACTTCATCACTGTGTATATATGTCGAATTTAAGTGCATTTATTCCAGTGTTTAATGAGGGTGGACATGAAAAGGTCTTGGAGTATTTTTTATGACTAGACTCTTCATATTTATGACCCTTAATTACATTTATAACTAGAATAAAAATCCTAATAGACATCAAGAAGAATTATATTGATCTATAATAAAACCTTGCTCATGAAACCCATGAAGCAAGCATAGAAAAAATACATTTTATTATCTTTGTCTTCTACTTTACATAAATACATAATTACATATTCAATATGAAGATCGATCCTAGTTACACTTTTCAACAAAAAATGGAGTCAATTTTGAGGGAATCAACAGGAAAAGGGGATACAACTCTAGGATTTTTTCAAAGTGGACCAAATCAAGGCAAGGTCAAGAAACCTAAAAGAAGACAATATCAAGTGAGCAAGGCTATAAAGGAATGCATAGAGAGATGAATTGGGAATATTTTTATATAGTGTGCCTATGTGCTATGTTGTATGGGTTTTGGGTGTCACGAAACTTTGTATCTGTGCAAAAGTTCTAATATTTGCGATATAAAGTTCAATGTAATGATCTGTCTGAGAGGTTCCCACATATATAATTGATCTATGATGTAATGGATGGAATTCTTAATAAAATGGAGGTTTTTGGAAGTTATGTTTTTTTTACTTAAAGTGTGTGTAGCCCCATTTTAAAATTTTATGTTTCTTCTATGTGAATGGTGTCTCTACTTTTTCTATGATGAATTCATGTTTCAACTATAATATGGTTGCGTAGATAACAAAATATTGGTGGCACAAATAATATTATGAAACTAATTTATATCCCTTAATCCTTTTAATTATTTTGGCTCACCTTGGGTGAGATGTTCCTTTCCATAAAGGGAGTGAACATATAGACTACGACGACCTATTTTTTTGGAAACTCAGGCCAACCCCTGGGTCACTGTCCATTTGAAATTTTCCACCAACAAGGATGTGGTATCAAAATTTTGATACTTATATATGGGACTAGGTTTCATAAGGAGAAAATCTTATCACTATGTATGTTTCGAATTATTTGGTGATGATTTTAATTATGTGGTCTTGTATGTGGATGATATGTTTCTAATAGGAAACAAGGAAATCATAAAACATGTGAAAACTCATTTGTCCTCTAAATTTCATATGAAATATCTTAGTGTTATAAATTTTATTTTGTGCATGGAAATTAAAAAGATATTGGGGAAACAAGAAACTCTAGTTAAATTAGAGAAAATATGTTGATACAATATTGTGTAGGTTTAATATGTAGGAATGTAAAATGATCAAGGTCCCTATTCCAATAGTTGTAAATTTATCTATGGATATGTGTCCCAAGACACAAGAAGAAGAAGACAACATGTTTTGTGTTCCCTATGCTAGTGTTTTGGTATTTTTATGTGTAAAATTATCTATACTCAATCAAATATAGCATATGAAATGGGAATTTTGAGCATGTATATGAAAAAAAAAATGTGACAACCATTTTTCTACCCCTCTTGAAAGTGTCACTATGAATCATAATTAATGTAAATCATGTGGAAATGTAAGCACTAAATGGGATGGAGGAGTGGACACAAATTAAGAGGAAATTTTCTTGTAGACCTGAGCCACCATATTTATTTCACCACATACATCCTTTATGAATTTATGGCCTTGTTGGAGTAAGCATTGAAGAGTGTCTGGGATTACTGAACAAAGGGTGATCCCATATAGTCCCTAATCTCATGGAACGTGGTGGTGTGTTAAACACTCAAGGAAAGGATGGGAAGCAAAGAGCCTGATGGGAGACAATGTAAAAGGATGCTGAGTTATATGGGGGAATACAAACACCATGTGCAGACAGACAGACTACAGGAACACAATCGAAAGTGCAGACAGACAATGTGATGAGAGAGAGAGAGAGAGAGAGAGAGAGATCTAGGGGGGAGGAAGAAATTGTAGTGTGTGTGCAGGATTGGAAGCATACTACAGATCGTGGTGTAAATATAAGATTGTAGTGTTGAAAACATGGAGTCACGGTGGGATCTAGACTCCTGATTGGCATGTGGATACATTGAGTGCTCTGGAACTTCTTTTGGTGTTTAATAGGTGGAGACCCTCAGTGTGGAATCTAGATTATTATGGAACCTAACAAGTGGAGACATGGTGTACTCAAGATTCCTATAGGACAACAAGTGGAGACATTGTGGACTAGACTCCTATAGTGTGAATTGGGTGGAGACATCGTGAGCTGTAGATTTCTATAGTGGTTAATTCATGGAGACACTAGGTGTTATGGATCCCTACATAATTTTGCAGTTGGAACCATGTGTGCTTTGGATCTCTGATGTGTTAGCAAGTGGAGACACTTTGTGCTTTGACTCCTAGTTGACAAGTGGAGACATTGTGTGTTGTAGACTCCTATTTGATTTGGTTGATTGGAATTGGTGTGAATTCCCTTTAGCACTTAACTCTTCATACTATAAATATGGCTCAATGGTGGTTAGCTGCAAGAAAGATAGCAGTGCAATTGGCCTATGGTTGGGTGGAGAGTTGAAGTCCACCCCCCCTCAGTTTCCAATCATTTAATTTAATCAAATAAGTATATTAACTTGTACTTATGCTTCACTATAAATGGTAAATGATATTATTATGTTTATGAAAATGAATGTATCAACATTTATGAAGGAGAGGTGTGATATTCTTATTTGTCTCCGATGAGATGTTATCTATATGTACTTATGGTTATGAGGGGCTCATAGGCCTCTGTTCTTGATAATATATTCCTGAGTTGCAAATTTATTTACATGGTCTTGTATGAATGCTTGATGTGCTCAGTTCACTGTTATAGTGTGCAGGTTCTATTATTTGGCATGGCCATGGATATTTTATTTATTGATATTGTGCTTGTCCTTACGTGTGATATATGTTTTATCAATGGATCTAATAGTATTGTGTGGAATCCATTAAGTGGATTAATATGACTATATTGTACATGAATGTGCAGAGTAGTAGGCCGCCTCCAAGAAATGTCCTCCAAGAAAAATCTTTAAACCCAAAACAATTCTTTGCAAAATCAGTCTGCTTCCAAGAAATGCTCTTAAATCCAAACTTTGAAGAAAAGTTTTTAAACCCAAACCAAGACCTTTGTAAAATCAGATGGAACATTAGCCATGGCTTGACTTGTTCATGTTCCTAACAATAATAAATTCGATATTTTTATTAATGTATTAATACTATGTACAATATTTGGAATGTTAGTGTGGAATGAGGGTTTCATCCCTCTAAACTTTAGTTTTTTGAGCAGCACTAGGCTTTAAGGAAAGCTTGGGAAAGTCCCTAGAAATTCCTTATAAATACTAAGTCTGAAGTATTAAAGAAATCATACTTGTATCTGGGGTATCAGGGTTGGATGCATTTTAAGAAGAGAAAATGTACCTAGGAGTTCGTACATCTGGGTAATTTTCACTTGTGCTCTTTTGTGAAAGAAGCAAATTTAAAATACTTTGGAAATGTCATAGAGGAAGCAAGCAAAGGTGATATCTAGGGTGGGGCCTATTTGGTTTTCCAAAGGCTTGGAACCATATTTCATATGAAATCTGGAGTGGGGCCCACCTAGTGAATAATTATTGTGAGGTTGAATCACCTCAAAAGTGAAGGATGTATCTGGGATCCGAGAACATCTAGGGGTGATGGCATGATGAAAACTCATAGAGCCTCGAATGTAGATCTGGGATGGATGTGGGCCATCTCTAGATATGCTTGTGGAGAAGTGGTAGTTTGTGGATCTAGGAGGTTTTCCAAGGTGAAAATCTAGTTCACACCCAAATATCCCTTAAAACTAGATATGCAAGAATTCATTCCACTAGATGAAGGGACCAAAATTTGTGTGACTTGTGAGGGTGGATGAGGTGGAGAGAATCATGGATGTATGATTTTGGCCATGTGGATGCCACTTAGGTGCCAAATATGGCATGGAAAGGCCACATGGGTCTCACATGGGTGCCACATGGTAGAATCTTGCTGATGTGGCTAATGTTAATTGGTAAATATTTAAAAGGGGATAAATTTCAATATGGGAGTCATATTGATGTAAAATTTATATTTTTGTAAAGATCTTGGCAAGCTTAATGTGATGGTGTTTTCCAAATTTAATTCCAAAAACTTTGGTGTACAAGGAATTTTGTAACCCCATCTTCATAATGAGACCATGGAGGTCAGGTTAGTTGAAGTAGCACTTCCCATCACCCTATGAATACCAAGGGGGTGGGAGGGAGCATTAAAATGTGGTATCAGAGCACCTTCAACACTCAGACTGAATTGGCCTCGGAGGGTAAGTTAGAGTTTCGTTACAGGGTGTAACATCAGAGAAAAGGTTCTACACTAGACCTTTGGAGAAAAAAGATAAAAATTGGCACTCTATTACAAATCATGGAATTTTATAGTGATTTTTTTGTTGTGTGAAAATGTATGATTTTTGTAGCACTTACACTAATGATTGTGTGTTGTATGCATGTGTTGATATCATAATTATAAAATGATAAGAATGAAAAACTATGATATGTTAGTTTTTTTCTAACATGCATGCTAACTTGGAATTTGGTGTTTCAGATAACCTCACATAAACATATTTATTGAAAATAAGTCAATGTGATGGGTAAACTTGTTTATTGGTGTTTTGATTTGGAAAAAATTTGTGTGTGTAAAAACACATAAGAGGACACCAAGGAACATCAAGAGAGTAAAGGGATGAGCAACAAAATGGTTTAGTACAACATTGATAAATCCTAGCATGAGCATGGAGAGGAGTCAGTTGGAAAGAGGAGAGAGGAAGGCTTCATTAACAGGATGGACACTCATAGAAGTTTAAGTTTTTATTAGAAGTTTAAGAGTTGAGCTTAGAATTTGTAAGGCTAACAATGAGAATATTTCCATAGCATGGGAAAAGCAAGAAAAAGCATAAGTAAATGAAATTATACTACATAACTTATCATATTTAAAAATATAGAATCAACATGAGCTAGGTGTGAGCTACCTAGGAAAGTATAAATACAAGCAATGTTCATTAGGACTTTGGAAGCATGAATTGAGGATTGAATGTGAAAAAGGAATCAGATCTAAGAAAAGGAACAGGAAGGAAAGTGAAGATATAGTGAGAGGTGGAACTCCACTACATACTCCATATAAGAGGATAGACAGTCATAAGCAATTGTCTAGTGTTGCAACTAAAAGGAATCGTTAAAAAAAAGGAAAGATAAAGCTTTATTTGATGCTAGAATAATTTAAGAAGGAAAAATATCTTAAATTTGATAGATAGGTGAAGAAGGTTGAGGAAGAAAAGTCATGATTACTAGGGATGAAAAATTATTTAATGGTATATGATTGCCCTAAGAATATGAAGGAAAGAGTGGCCAATTTTAGATTTAAGGGAAAAGTTGATATTTGGAGGGAAGGCCTGTGAAATGTAAAGAACATTGGATAGAAGGAAATATAAAAGTTACTATGACAACAAGTTCAAGAATATTTATGAGCACAAATTAGGGAAATTAATAGTTGATGAATACACCAATAGATTCTTGGATTTATTGAAGTTTGTGCCTATAATATCCCTTTAGGAAAATTCCCTTCTTAAAAATAATTGTAATACTATTGTAATAAAATATAAAAATTTGAGCTTGGGACATGGATTTCAGAGCTTGGGGAGGAGGTTTCTTGGGAAAGGGGAGGATGTGGTTATTAAATATCATTCATGGGTTCACTGATGTGATTTTAATGGGAATTATCATCTATTAATTAGTTAGGAAATAAGGATATACCCATACCTTGTTGGGGAAAAAAACACAAGCAAGAAAAGGGCAGAAAAGTATTTGTAAATTGTGGTTTGCACTAGTAGGATGATGTTCCCACAATATCAAATGACCAAAGAACAAAGAGAAAAAAAAGGGGGTGGGGGGGAGGAAGGGGGATATTGAGAAAATAAAGAGGAAAAAATCCCCTGAATAGTGTACCCAAAATAAAAGGGAGAGGAAAATACTACTTAGAGATAACGCAGAGCTTTGGAGGAACTGGGGATGATCATTTACTATATTGTTGGGTGGAGATAGGAGAACCCCTGGAATCCCAATGGTGATGAAGGTGTGATAATCCCCTTTGAGTACCTGGACCTCAAGCTCTGAAATATGGCTCGGGGGTGACAACTACAAGAAATATTGGATGCAATTCATTTAAGGCTGGGAGGAGAGTTAGAGTCCCAATCTTAGTTTCCAAGTTTCTCAATTATAATATAAGTTCTCATATGAATTTGTATGCATATATATCTCATAAGCTTGCTTACTGAACTATTTATATGTCATTATGAATGTGTGGAATGATTCTTCATAATTTGGGAAAGTGGGTGGTTCTATGTGACTTAAGAGAAATAGTTGCATTCTTGATCTCTATATGTGTTATGGGCTTACAACTTAGTATATTTTTTGGTAGCATGAGGTGGTTAAACCTCTACACTTGAGTTAATCATGTGTGCTTAAACTGTATAATATCAATGGTCATGTGTTGTGTTCTTATTGTGAGGAATATGCCTTCTATTCATTGCATCGCACTTTTTGGTGGCTGAGTGTTTATGTTTGATTTAGTCGTTAATTTTTTTTACCTATTTATATGCATGAAGTTGGTCTACTTGCTTGAACGCAACATATGTGCTCTCTTTTTCTTTAAGATCCTAAAATTAGCTCAAATTTCTTGAATATATCAGTTATGTGGACCCTATGTCATCATGAGCCTGAAATTAATCTATTTATCTAAGTATGAAATATGGAAAAATCCTTTTGTTAAAACAATCTATATGTTTTTAATAATTTACATCATTGACCTTTATATGACTGATATAGCTTAGGGAGGGTAGCATTGTTATATATATATATATATATAGATATATATATGTGTATATATATATATGTATATATATGTATATATATATATATGTATACATATATATATATATATATATATATATATATATATATATATATATATATATATATATATATATATATATATATATATATATATATATATATATATATATATATATACATATATATATACATATATATATACATATATATATACATATATATATATATATATATATATATATATATATATATATATATATGAAAGGGAAGGGCCTCATAGTTTGTACAGCTATAAATATATGCATCTATATACCAAGTCGAATCTAGATTTAGGCCCCATATTCTTACCAGAACCACTACAGCCAATAATTGGACTAAGTATTTTGTAAAAACCACTGGATTCAACTATTATGCATAAGGATGAAGCAAGGGTTGAATCATAATACTCATAGGAGTTAGGAAATAAGTTGCAAATGGCTCATGCACATAGAACCACCATGACTGAGTTTGAGGGTGGGGAATAGCCCCAACAATTTTATACATTTCATATGTCGTGTGTTGGGAGTGAGGGCTCAAAGGAACTAGGAGGGTCGAGTTGCATACACTAAGCGAACGGGTGCTACACCCAAGGGTGGAAGAGAGGGATAACACAGGCCATTGTATGGACCTCGGGAGACTTACCTCGATATTTCTAAATGGATGCACACCCAATCCCATCGAGATTCAAGCATTGGGATAGCATGGAAAGGTGGTCCCTTATGAAGATTGAGCTCCTGTGGACCTAAACCTTTGGTACTAGAGTTAGTTATTTCTCATCGTCGGATGGACCCCATAGGTTTTTCCTTAGAGGTTTCTCCCAAGGGGTTTTGAATAGAGTGCAAGGGAAAATCCTAGGTTATAAGCCCCAAGAGGACGTGGCTTGGTGGGGTTGCTAATCAAGTGTGTCACATGGGCATGGTGTAAAAGGTGAAAAACACACAAAACCCAGTCTTTCATTTTTCAATGTGATTTTATATGGATTGTTGGGCACTGGGTATAGTAGAACCCACGTCCATGTGGCACATGGTGTGGAAGGATTGAAGAAGGGTTACGTCTCCCTGATTCATAGGAATGGTGACATCACCCCATACCCTAGACCTTAGAGAATTCAGATGAAGGGCATGATGGAACGCTCAAGATCTATTTCCTTGGATGAGTTAGCGTGTGGGGCTCGTCCAATGGGAACTTGTGCCACGTGGCATCATGATTTCATGTATAATTCAAGGGTTGTACCAAAAATTTCTCATTGATGCATATGCCTCATAGCCTGGAAGTTTGGTTCCTCGATAATTTCAATGGGGAATAGGGTTGATCCCCACTAATATTTATATCCCGAGGTGACATGACCATAGAGGGCTAGGACTCACATACTTCAAACACACACACACACACACACACACACACACACACACACACATATATACAGTTGGGCCATGTATGAATAGGTTGGAAGTTTCCATTTGGCCATGATGTGGTGCATGAATGGGGTATCCATGTGGGTGCCACGTGATAGGTTAAATTTACATGGCATGATCTGATTAGATAAACTTTAACTGGACATATATTTTTATCTAGATGTTGGATCAAAGAAAATTTTATATCATTGGAAAGGTCTCAACGTTACAAATATAATGATGCTATCTATTTTACGTTTTGAAGAATTGTAAGAAATCAAAAATTTTATACCCCATTTCCATAACAGGAGTTTGGAGTTCAGGTCAGCACTGTAACTACGTACTTCCTCCCTTAGCTTGTGCTAAGGATAGTCATGGGTGTGTTACATTGCTTTACATAAAGGATGAGAATGTAAAGATCTAGTGGAACCTTAGTGGGTCGCCATAAGCATTCAAGGACAAAATAGAATTTGATGAGCCAAAAACTCTTAAGGACACCATTCGCAAAATGAGTCATTGTTATGTGCAATTCAAGCATAAGACTAAGTTTTGAACTAATTGGAAAGAAAAAGGCAAGCCCAAATTTAGAGGAAAAGGGCATAAAACTACACGACATTAGTCATGAGGAAGGAATGTGAAGTTTACCACTCTTGTCAAGGCTGAGTTTCGGCAAAAATCCACTACTGTATATAGAGGCTAGTTCTCTAAACCTATATGAGAGGAAGCCAGGGATTTGGAGGAGGAGCTATAAAGTGTTGGATTTATGGAGAAAAACGTAGGCATAGTATTGTCCATGGAGACAACAGAACAACCCAAGGCTATAAAATGTGCAATAAGTAGATATTATGAATGATGTGGCTATGAATGTGCCATGAATCTATGTCACATTGGACAGCAGGCAAGCCAAACACCAAGCATCAATCAACAAGATGGAATATTTGTGTAATGATCAACTTTTTTCGATTTTAATTAACCTTGGTTCTAATTTTAGTTATTTACATGCAAAATTTGCAGAAAAATGTGCACTATAGAAGATAGCCCATGAAAAATTGTGGTTAGTTCAACTAGTGACTCAAACTAAGAGGTGAGTTGAAGACATTATGAATTCATGCTTAGTAGAGATAAACAACATGCCCACATGTGTATACTTGAACCTATTAACATTAGGTTCATATGATGTGCTAGTAGTCCATCAAACTAAAATCGACTTTTATAATAAATTGATAGTGTCTTGGTGATGAAGGGGAGAGAGTAATGATGTAGGGAATAAGGAAACTTGTGACTATTCAGAAAATAAAAAAACTGCAAATGAAACCGTGTATCCAAAAACGGTACAAACTATATGCTTTCCAAGCAACCAATGAACCAAACATTAACAAATATATGATGGACGAGTACCATTTTCTAAAAAAGTTCATTAATTTGTTTCCTAAGGAAATCCCAAGATTTCTACCACGGAGAGAAATTTATTTCTAAATTGAATTATTACTAGGATTGACACCAATGTCAAAATCTCGATATTGAATGAGCACATCAGAGCTAGTGGAAATGAAATTAAAATTAAATTAAATGTTGTACAAGGGATACATCAAACCTAGCATATCGCCTTGGGGAGCTCTAGTATTATTTATGAATAAAAAGTATGGTACATTGATATTGTGCATTAACTGAGGGAAATTAAATAAAGCCATAGTTAAGAACACGTATCCTTTGTTGAGGATTGATGACATGTTCGATTAGCTAATAGGAGATACGCTGTTTTCAAAGATAAACTTGATTTTTGGGTACCATCAGGTACAAAATAAGGAAGAAGGCATCCTTCAGAACTAGGTATGGGCATTATGAATTTGTGGTGATTCCATTTCGAATCACGGATGTTCCAACAACATTTATGTGTTTGATGAACAACATTCTCAGTTCATATTTGGACAAGTTTGTATTGATTTTTGTAGATGAAATATTGGTTTATTCTAAAACCAAGGAGAAACATGAAGAAAATTTGGTAGTAGTGATTAGTCAATTTAATGTTCTTAAATTGATATCATAAATTATTGACCGAAGTTGGTAATCTTGTGAAGTACAAGTGCACTATATATGCTAGAAACCTTCCTTTCTTATTTTATTATGATGATTTTATATGTGAAGATCGTTTTTGAATATGTCTTAAATAAATTTAAGAAATTGAATTGTAATTCATGAGAGAAAACTAAATCCAAGTGTAACTATGCTTCTAAAAAAATTTAAAAAGAATATTAACTAATTTATCTGTTAGTAACTGATGATGAATTTGATAAAACTTCAAAATTCTGGAAAAAGAGGCAACATTAATCAAGGAATCAAGACTTGAATCAAGGAATTAATTGAAAAATATTTACACCATTATGCTCAAAAAGTAAATTTCTAAATCATTTTTAATAAGCAATACTATTTAAATTTACAAAAAAATTAATTGAAAACTAAAAAAGAAATTCTAAAATATGTTTCTCAAAAGAAGAATTAATCTACTACAAAACACTGATGCATAAAAGAAACTATGATTATCTTTGTGTTATGACTATTCAGAAAATGAAACAACATCAAATTATAAAAACAAATTACTTGAGCATCTATCGTAGCAAGATAAAATTATGGAAATGCTTATAGCATATAACATAATGACAAAATTAAATCAAGCACCTATATTACGAAATTCTGGAAATGCTGATAAAAATTAATGTAATGAAAATGATCAACAAAGCATCTATACTATATATTCTGGAAATAATTGCAATTTATAACTTGAGAAATGAAATCAAAAGCAAGACCATTTACGCTACGAAATGCAGTATAAATTGATAAATAAAGACAAGATATGAATAACATCTAAAAACAAATAGAAACAAAGAAGAACATATTTTTTTGTAGGGGGGCCTCCAAAATAGATGGTTTCAAGTATTAAACGTTACTAACTACGCATTGAAACTCCATAACGCTTCTTCATTTGATTTGGAAATAAAACAGAGTTTAAATGAAATTATAGTCACGCAATAATTCACACTTTTTCATACAATTACTACCCCGATATTTATAAAACCGTATCATAACTATCTTGAGGATTTTGTGCCTATATGAATTAGCAAATTTTATAGCGAGTTCTAAAACAGAAAGTATAATTTTTTTTCTTCATGATTTTCTACATGGCATAGCAAATCATGAATTGTGATGGCTTCAAACTCCTCGCTCGCTTGATTCAGCACCTGTTCGACTGCACCTTTGACCGCAATTTTGGGTGTTTTCCTGCTTGATTTGGGCCAGATGGATAGGATGGGATCCATGATAAGATTATTTTTCATATGCCTATATATTTCTCCACTCCATTAACACCTCATAACCTATTGAACCATGGTGGTGGCTATAGAAACATCAATCAGCTGCAGAGTTGCATTAATTCCATAGCTAATGCAGATTTTATTCTAATAATAAGGAAAATTTGAAAATATGAAAAATAGGTCATCATAATACTTTACCAAGTCAAAATTTATAGTCTAACACTTGTTTGAGCTAATGATGATGAAAAAAAGAAGGAAAATGAGTGAAAGGAGTGGCAAAATTGAGGCAATCTTGAGGCTCTACATTTCCCCACGAGGAGACCATTACATGTCCTCATGCAAAACAAAAAATTGTTGATCCTTATCATGTTAGTTCATCTACCCTGAAACTTATTCTAAAAGATCCAAATTCTATTTATTTGCCTTATTTTTAGTCACAACTATCCTTGGCTTTCTCATCAGGAGTTTATATTCCAGGTTTATGATTTGTCTGTTGAGATTTTTATTTCTCTATTTCAAATTTTTATTTTTCTTGAACCATAAACCCAAATGCAAAAGATTGTTATCATTTATGGTTTTCTCAATCTGGTTCTGACACTTCAAGGCTTCATGCTCTTGTTTAATATGCATGTTTAGTGTCTCCAGTTCAAAAATTTCTTTCCTTAGAATATTCACTACTGGAGGTTCTTGTGGACTATCAGGTTGGGATTCTTCCCTCTATTCTAAAATTGATGTCTTGTATGTGTATCTCTTCTCCAAGGACTCAATATAGTCATAAATTTTCTATTGTATTGGGTCCATCTCTTGGTTCTTCACCCTAGACTCTTGGCAGGTGACATAACAGTGGGTAATGGAACCCTAAGTTCCTCCTCTAAATCCACAAATTTTGTTTCTTTTAGAGCCAAATTTTTCACTGTCTGGCTAAGTCTAACACTTATCCTTATTGCAGGAGGAGGGTTTTAAACCTTTACCCTATTCCTCTTTATTTGGGACTTTTCTATTTTTGTGGATGTATCTTTTCCTTTTTTACCCTCTCAACTCTTTTTAATATTTTTCTTCTTTAGTTTCCCAAAACGTTCTGTAATGGGAACTTCATCCTCTAACTGTTCCTAAGGTTGTCGTTCATTTTAAACAGGGTCTTCGATTTTTCTTTTGCTTCCCCTTTTCCTTTGCTATAACTAGGTTCTTCTTGGTTTCCCTCTTTGAAATTATTTCTAATTAGGAAAATTTCCCAAGTATCCCCTGAACTTTTAAGGTGGAATTCGATAATAATTTTTATTAAATCGTGATGATACATTGTGTTGTCTATAAACTGAATTTTCTTTTCAACATTCCTTGAAATTTTTCTCAAGTTGTGTAACAAAAAGTATGGATGATTTATTTCATTTCCCTCAAGAAAATTTATCAATAACCTAACATGATAAAAGAACATGCATCCAAATCTTCCCTCACAAGTAATAAATTTTTGGATTAGCAATAGAAAATTCCTCCATTTTCCTTTAAGTGTTGTGCTAGAGATTCCGTTTTTAAAGATGGCGGTATCCATACCTAGTTTTTTCAGAAATATTTTCCATTCCTCACCTTCGATTCCCCTGTTTTTGAACCACCTCTCTCCAGCTCTTGGAAGTCTAGTTTCTTCGGCTATGAAAGACTCTGTTATTACAAACTTAACATCTTTGATTTTGACCTCCATCCCATCGAATGCTTTGACAAATTTTTTAGTTACCTCCTTGTAAAATGCTTTGAATTTTTCCACAAAACTGAGCCACCGTGCCTTCTATATAAGTACTTAGTTTACCTGTGGGTAACCTTCCATGAATTTCTTTCCTTCTAGTTCTGTTCTCACTATCACTCCCATGGATCAAGAATTTTTACCTTAAGACTACCTCTTAACAGGATAAGATGAAGTTTTTTTGTGTGAACGAAAGCGTGAATAAATTATGCTTCAGAATGAATGAGGGTGTGAATGAATGAATGAGGCTTTGGAATTATTGAAAGTATGAGTAATGTTAATAAGAATTGACCGTTGTGGGTTGGAAGATTCCAACGAAATTGTGATTTGATGTTGGATCCATCGTGTAATGATGAGGGTTAAGTGGCGGACTCTGAGATTTGATTTTTATTTTGATATGATCAACTCTTGTTAATAATGTTTTTGAATTGGTGTATAAAATGACCATATAATTCATATGCCAATGTTTACATCCTTATTATTAAATAAAAATTTTCATTTGAATACCTTAAATTTTGATGTTTTCTAACCTTCAATTGTTTCTATTTTCCTTGCCTTCAGGTGTTCTTCAAGTTATTCTTCAATTGCTTCAGTCAAAAAGGTCATGTTATATATAAGTTGCAGAAATCCATCAAAGCTGTAGAATTTCAACAATTATGTAGCTATATATTTTTATTCTTTTTGCAAGAGAAAAAGGATGCAAACAAACTAGGATTTTAGAACAGGAATAAAGAAAATATAAGGTGCCAAAATAATTTTGGTTTTTGCCTTATATTTTCTGCATAAGGCACAAGCCAGTGAGTTTGAAATTTTCCCTGAAAATCTTTGAACTTTGAATAAAAAATTAGTGCCCAATATCCTGCTTGAAATTTTGTTTCCTTGATATATTTATCATGCCATTTGGATCTCTATTGTTGAACTATATTAGTACTTTGAACTGTATCTTGCATCATTTCATCAAGCTCATTGAGTTGTTCCATTCTATGTCTTTGTGTTTCTGACAGGTCAACTCCCAACTTAACAGTTTTCTTGAGAGTTTTTATTTGGAACTCAATTGGAAATAAGACTTGCTTCCCATAAAAAGATTCATAGGGAGTATCTCATGTTGTGCTTCTCCATGTGGTGCAGTAGGCCCATAAAGCTTCTGGAAGCTTTTCTGCCCAATCCCTTCTATGCAAATGTACAGTCTTTGTAAGGATTGCTTCAATCACTTTATTAGTGGATTCCACTTGTCCATTTTCCTATGGATGATATGGAATAGACTTCCTATGCTTTATTTTGTATTATTTTACTATCTTTTGCACCATTATGGATGTAAACTGAGTTCCTTAATCTATCAAAATTTCCCTTGGGACACCAAAACAGGTACAAATATCCTCAAAAATAAATGAAACTACAATATTTTCAGTGGAAAAATAAAGTGCTTTAGCTTCTACACATTTAGTGACATAATCAGTGCACACAAGAATATACCTCTTCTGTGTTGATGGTGGATTGATTGGTCCGAAAAAATCTAGAGCCCATTTTTCAAAAGGTTCGATAAGTACCTGGGGTTGTAAAGGAGTTTCATTTGAAGGAACAGGTTTCCCCATTCTTTGACAACTATCTCATCTCTTAGCATATTCCTTGGCATCCTTAAAAAGGGAAGGCCAATAATATCCTAAGAGAAGAACTTTGTAAGCAGTCCTTTTGTCAGTGAAGTTTCCTCCACATGGTTCATCATGACATTGTATTAGTATATCAAGTATTTCGTCTTCTCTTACACACCTTCGGATAATGAGATCTCGGCCTGTCTTATACAATTCTTCATTTATCCATGAATAACATGCACTCATTTGAATTATTTCCTTTTTGTTTAGGAAACAAATATGATGGTAGCTTCCCTATGGTTAAATAGTTAGCCATGTCTGCAAACCATGGAGATTTAGTAGATACTGTAAAAAGATATTCACCGGGAAAACTATCTTCTACTAGTATATCATTGTTATCATTTCAAATTCTAGACAAAAAGTAAGCAACTGTGTCTTTTTTCTAGGTTGATCTAAAATGGTGATATTGAATTCTTGCAATAATAATAACCATCTTGTGACTCTACCATTAGTGAATGATTTATTCATTAGATATCTAATTGCGGAATAATTTGTTTTCATAGCCAGTGATGTAATGTCTAAATTTGTTAATGGCATGGACAACTTCTAAAAAATCCTTTTCAATAACAGTATAATTTAACTCTGTAGGAGTCAAATTTTTACTTGTATAGTAAATAGCATAAGGAGTCAAGTATTTTTGTCCCAATACAACTCCCGGAGTTGTTTCTGAAGCATTGGTTCAGATATGAAAAGGAAATTTCCAGTTTGGTCCTCTTAAGATGGGTGCTTCAGAAATATTTTCTTTCAAAGCCTTAAAGGTTTTTAGACAATCAGGATTCCAACTGAATTCACAACCTTTTGCAAGAAAATCGAAAAGTGGAGATGCAATTTTTGTAAATTTTTGTATAAATATTCTATAATATCCAGTGAAATCGAGAAAACTTCTAACATCTCTTTGACAATTTGGAACTGCTAATTTGGAAATTACTTGAACTTTAGATGAGTCCACTTTTATTCCATTTCATGAAATATGGTGTCCTAAACAATTCCCTTAGTAAAAATCATAAATCATTTTTCATGACTTAATGAGAGATATGCTTCCTTACATCTTATGAGAACATTTTCCAAATTTTAAAGGGCTTCTTCAAAATAATTTCCATAGACTGTAAAATCATCCATATAAACTTCCACATAATCATGGATTAAATTAGAGAAAATACCCAATACTACTCTTTTGAATGTTGTTGGTGCATTGCATAATCCAAAATTAAGTACTCGGTAAGCATAAGTTCCCCATGGGCAGGTAAAATTGGTTTTGTCCAGATCTTCAGGTGCTATCTGAATTTGATTATATCCACTAAAATCATACAAGAATGAAAAATATTTCTTCCCTGCTAATGTATCTAGAACCTTATCTATGAAAGGTACTGGAAAATGATATTTTAAGGTGTCCTTATTAAGTTCCCTATAATCAATACATGCTCTCCATTTTCCATTCTTTTTAGGAACAATTACTAAAGGTGAAACCCACTAACTGTCTGATATTGGATAAATAAACTTTACATTCAACAGTTTTTGTGGTTCCTCTTGTTAGCACTGAAAATTTTAATGGTGTAATCGCCATTGTGTCACTGTTCTCAAATTTTTATTGTGTCTTAGTCCATGTCCAAAGTTTGAGTCATTTCCAATAAAAGTTAAAAAAGAGTCCCAACATCAAGGTATTTTTAAGTGAATAGGTGTCATAGTGTTTTAGAGTCCTAAAATAAGTTAAAATCTCTGTTTTGGCTTATTTTAGCATTGAAAGTTAGTCGATGTTTGGGTTGGCATAATAGCTAGTTTTGTTGCAAATTTATTGTCAAAACAGTAAAGGACAGCTATTTCTCATAAATGGAAGTCATATATTCCACACAATGAAAAGCGCAGTTATTTTACTAATATTTTGGTTATCTAAGAAAAGAGGCTACGGGTAAATAGGTAATCAGTTTTCGAAGCAGGAAAATTAAGGCTTCCTGGCAACCAGAGTTCTTTAAAATCAAAGCACAGCCAGAAGAAAATAGCTTAACCAACAGAGTGGGAGATCCGGAGAATAGCAGCAAACAATATTTAAAGGAAGCTAGCTGAGAAATAGACTAAGGAATGAAGAAACAGAGAAGAACCGCGTGCAAAAGGAATGGATGGCCATGATCTAATCATAGATCTAAAGGGGAGTAGACCGACGGCTGAGATTAAAGCGCACATGGAGCAACTTCACATAGAGCATTTTTTAAAGTTTATTGTTAAGTCAAATCACATGGTATGTTAAGTGATTTGTGATGCGATGAGGCGAAGAGAGAGTAAGAAAGACTGTCAGATCTGGGTGCAGATCAATAGAGCGATTTCACAAATTGCAATTTTTAAAGTTTATCGTTAAGGCTTCTCATGGTATGTTAAGTGATTTGTGATGTGATGAGGTGAGGGAAACGTGTCTGCGTAGCACACCAGTGCGATTTCAGAAATCACAGAGTTTATGGTTTAGCCGTTATTAGTGTAAATTTAAATTTGCGGGAGGCTAATTTGAGATTGCTTCATATTGGTCAACTGGTTGTGGGGCCCAAGAACCACAATTTCACGTGAATGCATATTGTTTGGGAGAAATTGCATTTTTTTTTTAAGTTCTGATAAATGATGTTGAATGCATGCATATGTATGTTTATAAAACTTCCGATGTAGGATCTGTGATCGGTCCCATTTCTCTACCATGTCACCTATACCCTCATCGCACATTGTACTTCACCATTTTCAACATTTAACTTACCGCATTTCACAATAAAAATTTTGATGTGCGATCTACGATCGGTCCCACTTCTTCGCCACATCACCCCCCCCCCCCCCACCCCTCTCTCACTTATCATTTTTCCACTCCATATCTCATATATCAATTAAACATGTTTCAAAGCATTTTCTTTGTAATTTCTAAAAAAGTGGATCTCTGTCATTCTATCCAAAATTTTCGGGTTTTTCCACCATTACAAAGGGTCTTCAACCAAAAAAGGGAAAGAACAACAGAACAGCGATAGAGTTTCTCTCAAACAGTTTTCTACCACTACTCTCAGTACCAGCACATTTTTACCAGACATTGTGCGGCATTCAAGGAACAACCACACACCATTTTCACTGTTGTTTGCACTTTTTATGGAGTTAGTTGCACCAAAACGGAAGAGGAGTCTTCCCATAAAACTACCACATCATACAAACCACTTCAAACTGTTAGCCTTAATGTTGTTATTTTCATTATGTCATAACACTCCATATTAAATTTTTAGATAAGCCTCACCTCTTGCATGAGGTTGTAATTAATTTTGAAATAGATTTACCTTTTTTTTGTGGAAGATCTTAGATGAAAGTATCATATTTTTTATTTATATGCCAAACTGATATGAAGTCAGGGTTGGTTGGTGGTTATTGAAATTTGACTTATATGAACTATAATATTTTTTATGAATGAAATGGAATGATACTACTGAGGACTTATTATCAATTTATTGTTTGTATTGTCTACTTTATTTGTGTTTCCATATCTCCTTTCTTCCAGTTCCAGTTTTCAAATCATCATACTCTTATGTGTTTCTATTAGTCTCTTAAGCATGTTATGTGTTTTATCAGTATTTTTTAGTCTCACACTGCGAGCATTCCTGATAAAATATATGTTATAACAGTGGAAGAGCATCACTCATGATAGTTATTCTTCATGATATTTCAGTGAGAATCTTGTCAGACTAGAAATAGATTTCTCTTAATGGAATATTGCAAACTTCTAATTTGTCAATTTCTCCTAAATCAATAGATTCATGTTTTACAGACCTACTGATTTTCCTCTCACCTTTCAATTTCCTCTCATCATAGACTAAAAACTTGCACCTCGCTACCACATCAAGTTACAATACCCTCTTTAGCAAAACTTTGGATTTGACTGAAATCTCTCTTCAGTGAATTGGAGTTTATACCATCTTCCAATCTCATACAAAAAAACATTAAAATTTCCTTAGAGCTTAAGATGTTTCTAGTTAGGCGCGTGTTGCAGTCCAAGTGTTGATTCCAGCACCAACATCTTTTAGTGCGTATGTCAGGAGACGAAGGCCTTGTAACGAAGTATTCTCCCGAATCTATTGTTATGAATTTTTGATAATCAGTTGTTGATGGTGAAAAAGAACTGGTGACCCGAAGAAGACTACAAATTTGTTCACCTGGCGACTCCACGAAGAGGAAGAGGAGTTTCAAGACCTCCTTCTACAAGGAGGAATCAGATATCTCCAACTGCGACTCCAGTTGTTGACCTAGAGAAAATTATCAAAGATGTTAAAGGAAATAGAGATCAGCTGAAGCCGCATCTCAGTCAGTGAAGAAGGTACACAAAAAGTAAGTTCCAAAGAAAAAGGTACCTCTACCTACTTTAGAATCTAAAGAGGTTTTAGTTTCAAAAAATTCTGCTGAAAAATATCAAGCTGAAGCTACTCCTCTAGAAAATAAAGTGGATTTTGTTAACCTAGGCTCATGTGAAGTTTTTTCTTACTCATCACCTAGTAAAAATGAAGTAAGAATTGTTCTAGTCAAAGAAGGAGAAAATGAATTTATAAGTGTTGAAAAGAAGTCAAAAGAGTTTCTGCTGACAAAAGGGGAATTAGAACAAGTATTGGCTATTGCACCCTTTCTTGATAGGGATATTTTGGCTAAAGAAGGCTTCAAGACTATTTTAAATTTCCTTCAGACTCATCTTGAATACCAGTCACTTGTCACCCCTCAACAATAATATTTTCCTTTCTCTCCAAACCCAGCTGTTGGTTCATCTTCCTCTCATCCACTTAAAGAGACTGTACCTAAAGGTCTTACTTTTAGTTTATCTAATTTCCTTGCTGAACAAAATAAAGTTGAATTAACTCCATCCCCTCAAGAGACAACTTTAGATTCTGATTCTTCTACTGAAGGAGAATTCAAGACATCCTTTGCTCATCTTTTTGAAAAACCACTCTTCTCAGTTCCAAAGCCTGAAAAATCAGCTCAAGACCCCCAATTTTCTACTATCCTAAATCAAAATCAGAATTCACCAATTGTAATTCCTATTTCCCAAATAGCTACACCAATTGTCCATCAGAAAAATATGGATCGACCTACCCTTACAAGGATGCAGCAGATAGTGGCTGCGAGATATGCGTCACTTGTTCTCCCTCAACACATGCATGCACTTCCCCAAGGCAATTACTTGAATTATCTTCCAAAATACACTGGGGAGGGAGAAGGAGTTTCTGCTGAGGAAAATTTAGTGGCTTTCTATATTTATGCTGACAATCAGAATATAGAACATGAAGATGTCTGGTCAAGACTCTTTGTTCAGAGCTTGGATGGTGAAGCTATAAAATGGTTTAGAAGTTTGGCTCCAAATTCAATTACAGGAATTGATGAATTAGAAGAGATATTTGTGAAGCATTGGGGTGATAGGAAAGACTATGTCTATTATATTATAGAATTTGGAACTATGAAGAAGAAATAAGATGAGTCTTTAGATGATTTTACTAAGAGGTTTAATAAATTTATCAGAAATTTCCTAAAGAGATTAAACCTGCTGAAACCACAACTATGATAAATTTTTCAAATGCTTTAGATTTTGAGTTTTCCTTATGGTTGAGGGCTGAAAAATCACAGACATTGACAATTATGAAAGAGGCTTCAATTGGAGTGCAATCTAATCTCATGGCTTCTAATAAATTAAAAATGGAGGAAGAAAAGGTGGCAAAAGAAAAAAAGAATATGAAAGAAGAAAAGCCTTCTTCTTCCAAGTCTCTTTCAGCAGAAGAAAAGATCGATCAAATGTCCAATTTGATCAAGGAACTTGCCTCTAAGATGTCAGAATTAGAGGTAGAAAATAAACCAGCTTCCAGAGCCAATCGAAACGAAGCTAATAGAAATCAAGCTCCCTTTAGGAGGCCTTTTTAGCCTCAACAAACCCTACAACGCCCAAGGAGGAATGCTGATGACCAAAATGTTCAGCCTCCTTTTAATAATTTTTTTGAAGAAGAACAATAAGGAAATGAGGAATAAAATGAAGAATTAAACCATGTGGGAGAAACTTCATAGTCAACATGTTTGACATTGCAGGAATATGAATATAGATCAAGAATTTGTTTGTTTTCTGATGATATGAATGCTCAAATTTATGCACAGAATGATAAAAAACAACAAGAAGTTCAAAACAGAAATTACCCTTTGAGGTCAAAAGGTCCTGTTCAGCAGCCTCAACAAAAATCAGATTCAGATAAAAAAGCTTCTAAATAGAAGGCCAAGGTAAATGAGGTTCCTCCACCTCAAAAAATTTCCCCAATTGTTAAAATTACTGCAAAAAATAAGGAATTAGTTCCAATTTATTTCAATTTCAAATATGAATTGAATAAAATCAAAATTCTAGTTCTACTCCTAGAATTGTTGAAAAATCCAGCATATAAAGAGTCTTTTAAGAGTCTACTGCAGCCTCCTCTCGCCCCTGATTCATTCAACCTTGAGGATGAGAATCCCACCATTTATCTAGGTTTTCATGTCCAAGACTAAAATGATGATAACTCACCTCCTTTCTACCTGTCACTCAATATACATGACAAATTGTTGCATAATTGTTTGTTAGATTCTGGAGCTTCCCACAATCTCATGCCAAATAAAGTAATGGATATATTGGGATTAGAGATCACCAAGCAATACCATGACCTCTACACCTTTGAATCCAAAAAATTCAAGTTTCTAGGAGTGATTAAGGATTTGGTTGTTTCCCTTACCCAACTGCCTATGAAGAGCTTAGTGATGGACATCATGATTGCTGACATTCCTTCTAGATTTGGGATGTTACTTTCCATATCTTGGTCTAAGAAATTGGGAGGTACCCTTCATATGGACATGTCATATGCTACCATCCCAGTATTTGGAGGGGAATTCAGAAGGTTGTATAGGGAAACTAAAATGGCCTACATCATTAGTAATCAACAAAATACTTCAAACCATCCCATATATGTTGAAGAAAAAGAATTGGGGTCATCAATTCTGCACCTTGCTTCTGATGACAATGATTTCCAACCTGAATTAAGTGACAAACAACATTTTCAAGGTGAAAATGTGCAACATTCCGAAGGAGAACATATCTGGAAATTGTACTTTGATGGAGCTTCTTCAAGAGAAGGATCAGGAGCTGGTGTAGTCCTCATTTCTCCTACTTACCATAATGTAATCATATCATACAAACTGTAATTTGTTACCACTAACAACACTACTGATTATGAAGCACTTGTGTTGGGTATGAAGGAAGCAAAAGATTTGGGAGCAGAACAGCTAATTTCATTTAGTGATTTAGAGTTGGTGATTAAGCAAGTCATAAATAGTTACCAAGTGAAAATTTCAAAATTGAAGAATTATAGGAATGAAGTCTGGGATTTGATTGAACATTACTTTTTAGCATTTAATATAAATTTTATCACTAGAGAAGAAAATCAAATTGTTGATTCACTAGCTATTACTACTACTAATTTCAAATTTCCTCTACATGTCAAGGTATTCTATGATGTTAAAATAAAAGCCAGACCTTCAATTCCTGATAACATCAAGCATTGGAAAGTATTTGAAGATGACAGGGAGATTCAAAAAAATTTGGAGTTTGTAGAAGAGTTTGTAGACATACAAATTGATGATGAGCAAGAAATTTTTGAAAACCAAAATAGCAACCCTTTTAAGAAAACTATGGCTGAGAAAAACATTATAGATCTGAAAAATAACTTTATTCCTAAGGGTTTGGTTCCTTTCGAAACACTGTTTGATAATAATGATATTTTCCTCAAGCCTGAAAGCAAGGTTGATGGAGAGAGTACAATAGAGTGTAACATTGGTACAGAAAATCAGCCAAGATTAGTCAAAGTGTCCAAATTCCTTCCTCTGGAAACCAGAACAAAATATATCAAACTGCTGAAGGAATTTGCTAATATTTTTGCATGGTCTTATAGTGAGTTTAAAAATTATGATAAGAGCATAATGGAGCACAAGATCCCTTTGAAAACAGATGCAAAGCATGTAGCACAAAAAATCATACACATCAATCCCATGTTTCTTCCAATCATTGAGAAAGAAATAAAAAAATTATGGGAAGCAAAGACTATTTTGCCTTTAATATTTTCCAACTGGGTAGCTAATATAGTCCTAGTCCAGAAAAAGAAAGGAGAAATAAGGATTTGTGTTTATTTTCGCAACCTGAACCGGTGCTCCTTGAAATATAATTATCCATTGCCCAAGATGGATTATATCTTGCAGAAGGTTGTAGGATCCAAAATAATGTCAATGATTGATGGCTTTTGAGTCTATAAGAAGATTTCAGTTGACAGGCAAGACAGAGAAAATACAACATTTACCACACCCTGGGGCACATTTATGTACAACAAAATGCCATTTGGTTTGATGAACGCAAGTGCAACCTTTCAAAGGGTAATGGATATTGCCTTTGTGGGAGAAAAGGACAGATTTTTGGTCATCTATTTGGATGAAATCACAGTATATTAAAAATCTGATGAAGACCACTTGAAACATATGAAGAAATTTTTTGACAAATGGAGAAAGTTTGGTTTTTCCTTAAACCCCAAAAAATCGTCTTTTGTAATCCAAGAAGGTAAGTTATTAGGACATATTGTAACAGAAAGTGGCATATGTATTGATCCAAGAAGAGTAGAAGCTATTCCGAAAATTGGTTTTCCCATAAATAAGAAGGAATTGCCGTCATTTTTAGGGAAAATTAATTTTCTGAGGTGTTTTGTTCTTAAATTTGCAGAGCTGACCAAACATATAAATATTTTTCTGAAAAAAGATGTAGAATTTAAGTGGTGAGATGCAGCTAAAGATTCTTTTTCAGCAATTAAATCCACTTTGACTAAAGCACCGGTTTTGATTAGTCTTGATTCTGAAAAGGAGTTTCTGATTTTTTCATATGCTTCAGAAGAAACAATTGCAGTTGTCTTAATACAGAAGAATAAGGAGGGTTTGGAGCAGCCAATTTCATTTTTCAGTCATGCTTTAAGGGATGTTGAATTAAAGTAAAGCTTGACTAAAAAACAAGCATATGCACTAGTTAAGGCTTTGAAGTCTTTTCGAGTTTATGTGTTGCATTCAAAAATAATTGCTTGTGTGCCTGATATCATTGTTAAAGATGTATTGTTGTAGATAGATACAGATGGAAGCAGAGGACGATGGTTGACCAAGATTCTGGAATTTGATGTTGAAATCAAACCAACTAAATTGATAAAGGCATAGGGCTTGGCTCACTTGATGGCTAAATCTAACTGCAAAGCTTTAAATCTGAATGTAGAGGCAACTAAAGGAGAATATGGAGAAGATGAAGCTGAATCCCAGGAGATTATGACAGAGATACATGCAAGAGTGTGTGGAGGGTATTTGTATTGGAGAGTAACTACAAATAAAATCTCAATAGCTAGCTATTATTGGCCAACTATTTTCTCTGATGTCTTTGCCAAAGTCAAGAGTTGTGTCGAATGTCAAAAATTTGTTGGTGAACAGAAATTGCCACCATTACCTCTCATTCATATTTTAGCAGATGTTCCTTTCCAGTAGTGGGGGCTAGATTTCATCGGTGAAATTCATCCACCTTCATCAGTACAACATAGATGGATTCTTACAGCTACAGGCTATATCACTAAATGAATTGACGCTGTACTAACCAGAAGTGATACTAATTCGGTAATTATTAAACTTTTGTTGGAAAATATTATGTCAAGATTTGGTTTTCCACGGAAATTAGTAATTGATAATGCAATGGCCTTTAAGTCCACCAAGATGTACAACTTTTGTCAGCAATATGGGATTGAATTGACTCATTCCACACCTTATTACCCTCAAGGTAATGGTTTGGCTAAGTCATCCAATAAAATTTTGGTAAGGATTATTAAGAAAATGCTGCCTGAAAATAAGAGGAATTGGGACACTCAGCTGATACATGCTTTGTGGGCAGATAGAGTAAGTGGTAAAAAATAAATTGGAATGTCTCCATTTCAGCTTGTATATGGTATAGAAGCTATAATTCCTTTTCAATTAGCTCTTCCTGTGATGAAGTTCCTACAAGATGAAGCTTATCATGAAAACCCAGTCCAAAGGAGAATGCTACAGTTGATAGAGGCACACCAAATCAGAGAATCATTGCTAGAAAAAGTTCAGAAGTATCAGGCTAAAGTCAAATCTATTTTTGATAAAAGAGAAAATCAACAGTTGTTTCAAGAGAATGATTTGGTGTTGCGTTGGGATGCTAGAAGAGAAGACCATGGAAAGCATGGTAAGTTCGAAAATCTGTGGTTTGGACCATTTAAAATTGCTGAAATTTTGGAGAACGATAATTTTCTGCTCAAACATCTGGATGATGATTAGCTGACTGGAGGCCCAGTCAATGGTCATTTTCTTAAAATGTTCTTTATTTAGTAAAGTTAGTTGAGTCACTCCATTGTGATCCGGTATGATGTGTCAATAAACTCCATGCCCAATGGTACTTATGTCTATATATATGGTCAGTCTTGAGTCCAGTATGTCAATGGTCAATCCTAGTCTCTATTTTTAAGAAGTCTTCTAAGTTTCAAGAGTTTTTGAGGCACTGAGTCTACAGTCCTTGAAGCCTCATAGGAAGGACTTCATCCCCAATAGGAGCCACTGTTAGCACTAAAAATGTTAACGGCGTAATCGCCATTGTGTCACTATTCTCAATTTTTTATTATGTCTTAGTCCATGTCCAAAGTTTGAGTCATTTCCATTAAAATTTAAAAAAGAGTCCCAACATCAAGATATTTTTAAGTGAATAAGTGTCATAGTGTTTTAGAGTCCTAAAATAAGTTAAATTCTCTTTTGTGGCTTATTTTAGTGTTGAAAGTTAGTCGATGTTTGGGTAATAAAATTACAGTCATCTAGTCTAGAATAATAGCTACTTTTGTTGCAAATTTATTGTCAAAATAGTAAAGGGCAACTATTTCTCAGAAATGGAAGTCATATATTCCACACAGTGAAAAGCATAGCTATTTCACTGAGATTTTGATTATCTCATATGTTATCACTCATTAATTTTTGAAACATTTCTTAATAGGGTCATATAGGTCACTCACCAAATGGATAAGGTCTCCTAAGCCATTTCAATATGGTATAGGAAATTTTTTTACATTTTTAGCCTATCCTAAGTTTCATGATCACCTTCATTTATGCCATTTCAGTTAAATCAATCCCATATCATGTTAGTTGTCATTTCCCATGCATTCAAACTCAAAAGGGCACATCTGTCAGTTTTTCAAATTTTCGTAGCGTTTTACACAGAAAAACAACAGATTTCGCTACGAAACTGCCTAATAGTTTCGTAGCGAATCTATCAGAATCTTAACTAATTTCACTTAAAAAATTCATTTTTTAACCTATCTTTTCATAGTTGTATGAGGTATCATTTTATGATTAGAGGCGTAAAGGTGGAGGTCATTCAAGGTTGTTATGGTAAAATTTAAATGTACATAGTCGTGCTCGATGTCATCATTACCCTTTTTGCTTGTATGTGTAATGATTGAAGCTCGAGTTGTGACTTAAACTATTAAACCTTACCTCAATTAGCCTTTTTTCATATTGTGCTTTATCCTTGCATGTGAGTCGATCCTTGGAGAGCTGCTTCATTGAGCCAAGTAGGTTGCTGGAAAATTTGAACTCTGCAAGTGTAATCAGCAAGCGAGGCTGTGAAGACTATAAGGAATCCATGGCTACAAGAAAAAAAAAATAAGGGTGGCCATTGTCACAGGTATGAGCCCATGGACATGAAATTACTCAATGAAGACCCTACTTCCATGGAGGCTTTTAGAAGGATTGGCTGCTTGCAATTCTGTCAAAGGTTGCAGGGCTTTCATTTACAGGTTTCAAAGGATTTTGCAACCAGCTTCAAAGGAACAACATCAAAGGTTGGAATTATGAACCTTACAGTGACATTGGAGAGCATAGCATAGCTACAGGAATCCCTAGAGGAGGTGAACAGTGGTTTAAAGGTATCAAATTCACAATGCAGGATTGCAAAGAGTTTATCAAGCAAGAACACTGTGAAGTTGATTTCACAAAATCTATCCCTAGGAGCTTCAAGAAGGAGAATTATGCAAAAAAAATTATGGTCATTCAAAAGTATTTTACCTGTGAAGGAAGGTTTCACATGTTCTACTCCTATCATCTCAGACTTCTGCATTTTTTAGGTAAGAGATCACTTGACCTACCTTTCTATTTATACATAAGTAAGGGAAAATGTCAGATAAGGTTCAAATTAAGACAGAGGGTAGTGAGACATCTCTTTTTCATCATGGTCTAATCAAGCTATTAGTTTTAGAAGAATTGAGAAGGTTAGATAGAGATTGGATTTCTTTCTTGTTAATGAGTGGTTATGAAATTGATGTGGTCACTACTAAGAAAGCCTCAAAACCTAGAACCACTTCAACACCAAATGTGGCAGAAGAAGTTGAAGAAGAAAATATATCATCTCCTGTAGAACCAGTGAATATAAGAACAAAACCTTTGCAAGAGACTGACACACCTCAAGCAACACCTGCAAAATAGAAGCATACAGTCAGAAAACAAGGCAACAAGAGAGTCACTAGAAGCCAGACATTGGCTAAAGGCAATTTGGAGGATATCCTTCATGTAATTGACATTGAAGAGTCACCCATTGTGCAAGCTAAAGACATTGAAGATGGAGGAAGAAAGCTGAAGAAAGGTAACACTTCTAAAAAACTAGATTTTGTAGGTGATGATGTTGGATTTATATTTCAACCAAGGAAGCCAATGACCAGACATGAAAATAAGGTCATGGAAAGCAAAGAGATTGAGAAAATCAATGAAGCTTCCCAGCCAAAAAGCATCATATATTTGTCTCCATCAGCAAAAGAGGAACTATTTGTTAGAAAAAGAAAGTGAAAAGAGATAATGATTGAAAAATCAGAAATAGAAACCCTCAAAGAGAAGCTGAAGGAAGCAGGTAAAGATATATCAGTTTTTAAGCAAGAGGAAAATAAGCACAGAGCTGAGAAGGTTCAATTTGAACAGATGAGGAAAATGTGGGAGGAACAAGTCACAAGTGTCTCAAAAACTTTGGACAATGCAGAAATGTTACTGAAATGGATTCAACAATTAAGAAGGGAGGTCAAACACATTAATAAGATAAAATTTCACTTACAATCCAAGAATATAGCATTAAAAGATCAAGTGTAAGATCTTCAGGAGCAATTGGATTTGATTCAAGTGGAGTTAGAAAAGAAATGGCTGAAGATGAAAGTGGTAGGAGAACCCATCAACTAATTGATTTTAAATGAAGATGAAACACCACAGGAGTAAAAAAATTGAGTTGGAATATGTTTAATGAGGTTCATGACTTACAAAGAACCTAAATTTTACCTCTGGAGAACAATTTTTGAAGACAATCTTCAATTCACCAAATTCTCATTTTTTGGACAGTTTCGTAGCGTACCTCTGGCTTGAGGCCAGAAAAAAGCTACGAAAATTTCTGTAGGTGCATTTTTTCTTTAAAATTAATATTTTCAAGTATTATGGAGGGATATTAATTTTTTGCAAGGTTTCTTGGCATATTAAAGGTTTTGGAACAACAAATGTGTCAAAGAGATAGGTGGAAAAGAAAGTTTTCATACGCTACGAAAACTCGCTACGAAACTGCCTAAACTGCCCTGTTTCATAGTGAGGAACTTTTTGAGGATTTTTGAGCATTCCAACAACAGATTAGCCAGCTGGAGACCTCCAGCATGTTATTGGACCATATCAGCAGAGACTTATTGCTCAAAAATAATGTCACACAGCCATCTCATCAATCAGAACAGTGATTAAAGTGAAGGTTATCCATCCGTAAAAAGTAGGATTGTGTTCCACAGATCTAGGGGTGTTTTAAATATGTAAAGTGATGGTGATTTTCCCCTTGAGCGTGTGATATCTAGTATGTAATTGTTTCACTATTAGGAGAACTGAATGTAATAAATATGAGATAGAGTCCTATTAGGAGTTTGATTTCTTAAAGGATAGCTGTCCTTTTTCTATTTAAAGTTAGTAGTTTCAGTTATGATAGGTGTCAGAGTACAATTCGAAGATCTAGCCAGCTGGGCAGATCATCTACATTGTAAATAATGTCTATTTATATAGAAATTATATAAAATATGCATGTATATATCCAGATTCTCTTGATCTAACAATATATATCTTCTTGCTAAATACAGAATCCTTCCATTGTTAATCTTTTGCGGAAATTTAAAAACTCAATTGCAAACACATGAAGCAATAAAAACAATCACACATAACATAGTTGTTTAACGGGAAATCCTGAAGCTAAAAACCCCAACTATCATATATTATGTATCATGGAGATCATGTAACAATCTCATACAAAGCTTAGTACATCAAGCTCTCAGTACACTCAATCGTCACACACTAACATGAAGAAATTTACAAATCCATGCACTAATTTCTTGCCACCTGATAGCCTAACTCCAGTGCGCAATCCCTGTTAAAGAATACCCCTGAATGAATTCGAATTGGCCTTGCCTTGACTGCGCAATCCTCATTGGAAGCTCCAATGTGTGTCAGGTACAATCAATGCATCACTATAGTCACAACAGATAGTCCATCTCACCCTTTCACCTATCTCTCCACTGGGTCTCCACTGGAACTGACATGAATTGTGGTTAACTGTTGTTTCTGTTCAATTGTTAGTGAGTTATTAGTTGTGAATTAATTAACTAATTAATTCACTTAACTCTCACTAGTGTATCTTTCACTTAGACTAGATACAACTAGCTCAACTGATTTTAACTCCATTAACTGAGTTAAACTGAATAACTACTCCATGAACTACTCTTCCAACTCTGTCATAACTTTTCCACTTCAGTTATAACTGATTCCTCCATGCATGAACCACCAGTAAACCCTAGGAATTGCGTAATTCCTTCATCCCACTGTTTTCCAAATCTGTATATTGAAATAAAGTGCTCCAAGAGAATAAGTTGATATTTAGAGTCTGATTATTATTAAGGGCTAATAATAATCGACACGTCTATTTTTAGATCGACGATCTATAAATAGACTTCACCCAATCTTCTAAAAATATAATTTCTTTTTTTTTTCCAACTTGACTAACCATCCACAAATAGCATCCTTCAACTTCTAAAATATGATCACCATGTCTAAAAATAGACATAGCATAAAAATATACTTACACCTAAAAATAGCCTGCATGCCCACTTAGTGAAGGTGACTGATTTTCACTAAGCTTCATCATCTTGTTGAATATCAACACTCCCTCTCAACAAGATAGGGATTATCCTTCACCCCGATCCTGCCTCTATGGTATTCGAATTTTCTTCTGTCGAGCACCTTCGTGAGAATATTTGCATCCTGATCTTCCGTAGGAATGTACTGAAGCAACATGATCTTATGCTGCACACAATATCTGATATGATGATACCGGATATCAATTTGTTTAGATATATCATGAAACACAAGATTAATAAAGAGTTTAATGCAACTTTGATTATCACAATGTATCACTATAGGATCTAAATGTGAACTGAACAAACCGATCAAGATCTTCCTCATCAAGATAGCCTCACATGCAGCTTGACTTGCTACCATGTATTCTGCTTCTGCTGAACTAAGTGCCACAGATATTTGTTTCCTGTTGTACCAAGAAACTGTTGTAGATCCGATACTAAAAACCCCTCCTGATGTGCTCCTCCTGTCCGTTGGGCTACCTGCCCAATCTGCATCCGTGAAGCCATGCAACTTCACCTCATCCATCTATTTGTACCATAATCCATACTCAGATGTGCCCCTGATATACCTCAGGACATGCTTTCTTATCTTCCAAAAGAGCTTGGTAGGCTTAACCATCGCTTGTGAAATCTGGTTCACCGCATAGCATATGTTCGGTCTTGTATTAACTAAATACATGATCGAACCCACCAACTGTCGATGTAGCATCCTCTTTCCTTCAATTTCCTAGAAGAGGAGTTTCAATAGGCTTGCGGCCTTGCATGTGAAACTCCTATAGTATCTCTAGGGCATACTTTCCTTGAGGCACAAACAGTTCACCTTCCCACTGCCATATTTCCAATCCAAGGAAATAATGAAGGAAGCCCAAATCCTTCATCTAAAACTCTTTTGCAAGATCTTCCTTGCATGAGTGTATCAACTTCTCATCACTCGTTAGTATTAGATCATCAACATAAAGAACAATGATTAAAATCTTACCCTCCACCACAATTTGGTACAGGTTTGCATCCGCCTCACTCTTGGTGAAACCAAGTCCGGTGAAATAGCTGTCGATCCGAGTGTACCAAGCACGAGGTGCTTGTTTCATCCCATGCAGTGCTCTTTTGAGCCTTCACACATGCAACTCGCTGCTGAAGATCTCAAATCCTTCAAGCTGCTCAATGTAAAATTCTTCCTCAATGATCCCATTAAGGAACATAGTCTTCACATCCATCTAATGAATGTGCCAACCCATCTACGTTGAGAGAGCAAGGATGATCCTTATGGAATAATACTGTGCGACAGGTGCAAAGGTTTCTTCATAATCAATCCCCTCGATCTGTGAGAAGCCCTAGGCAAAAAATCTTGCCTTATACTTCTCGACGCTCCCATCAGCAACTTGCTTTACCTTGTAGATCCATCTTGATCCTACATCTGATTTACCCACCGGCCTTGGAACAATCTCCCAAGCACTGTTTCTGACAATTGATTCATACTCCTCCACCATGGTATCTACGCATGTGGGCTCCTACACTTCTTCTTCAAAATAAGATGGCGTTGTCATGATACGCTTGCTCATAAGAGCCATGTATCTAGTAAATCAGTTAGGTGATTGTCTCTGTCTGTGCTGTGATGTAGGGACTCCTACATTTTGTGCCGAATCAAGCTTCAGTCTCTCAGCTTCTGTGGTACGCTTTCTTCTAGTTATGATGTTTGGCTCTTCGTGAGTGGACTCCTCCACTCCATGAACTTCCTCCTTTGGCTGGTCCACATCTAGAGTTTCATCTTTCGGAACAGGTAGTTCCTCCTCTGCATGCAATTCTAGCTCCCTCTCAAGCATAGCTTGTGCAACACCCACGATCGTTTTATTCTTCCTCTCCGCGACCCCATTTTGTTGTGGGTTATGAGGCGCTATGATTTCTCTTCGAATTCCTTCTTTGCTATAGAATTCTTTGAATTCTCCCAACATATATTCACCACCATTATCGCTCCGTAGAGATTTCACTTGCTTCCCCGACTCCTTCTCCACCAATGCTTTAAACTCACAGAACTTTGAGAATGTTTCGCTCTTCTTCTGCATGAATAATATCCATCATCTACGAGAATAGTCATCAACAAATATAACATAATACTTTTTTTTTTTGTTGAAGCAACCGAGAAAGGTCCACATACGTCTGTGTGAATTCTTTCCAAGATCACCGAAGCACGGTCCTCCTTCTCATGAAAGGTGGTCTTCACAAACTTACCCATAGTACATCCCTTGCACTAATTTGACTGAGCAAGAGTACCCTTGGGAAGTCCAGTAGAAATCTGCTGCAAAATCTTCAAATCGAAATGGTGAAGATGGCCCAATCTCCTGTGCCATAATTCTCCCTCATCCCGGCTCACCACTTCTTCTGCTTTGCCCATCATTGCAGCATAGCCATCTACCTCTAGTTTGTAGAGATTCTTAACTTGAATCCCTATCCTCTTAGTTTGACCCATTTTTTTATGTCGCAGGAAAGCTTTTCCATCGCTAAAAACAACGTCATAACCTTTGTCTTCCAACATTGTGACCGAGACCAAGTTCTTATTCAGACTTGGAACATGCATAACATCTTTCAACAGAAATGGATTACCTGACTCCCACTCAAAGGTAATGGTCCCAATGTCGGTCACACTGTATCGACCATCATCACCCATCTCTATATGCATTTGAAGTTCCTTCTCCTCCAAGTCACTAAACAATTCCTTGTCTCCCGTCATATGGAAAGACACACCACTATCAAGATACCGCACCGATCCCATTGAGCTTGAAACCAAGCATGCAATAAAAGATAAATCAAGTTCAAATTCTAAGGCTAAGGCCTCACCCACTGCAGCTCCATCATCCTTCTTGTTCTTCTTCTTCTGTGGGCAGTTAGTGGTGAAATTCCCATGTCCGTGACAGTGAAAACACTTCACCTTGGAAAAATCCTGCTTCTTGGCTTTAGCCTCGGATTTTGAAGGGAATTTCTTCCCCTTCCCTTTCCTTTATTTGGCATCCAAAGCTCAATTCTCTTCATCATCATTCTTCTAAGAAGAGCCATCCCTGTTACTTCGCCTTATCTCCTCTTGCACAAGATCCGACCAAAGTCGCTCCCATCCCGGCAGTTTCTCCCGTCCATTGACAGATTCTTCGTAGCTATGCCAACTCTTCGGAAACCCAAGGAGAGAAAATCTCACCAAGGCATCATCATCAACAGTAATCCCCACACTTCCCAGTTCATCCCTATAGTGGACAAACTTCGTGAGATATTTTGGAATATTGTCGCCCTTCTCCATTTTTATTTTTCTGAGCTTATCTTTCAGCACCAACTTCCTCTGGTCTCTACTACTTTGGAACAAATTTTTCAAAGCCTTCCACATTACAAATTGAGTGGCTTTCCCGTGAAGGCTAGACACAATATGGTCCTTCACACCTTCCAACAGAATTCTTCTTGTCTTTGCTATTTTTCCATGCGTCAAGTAATGCAGCATCGCTAGAACCAGGCTTAGGAACATCGCTATCAATGAAATCCTTCAGTCCATTATCTTCCAGCACCGCCTCCATCCTATCCTTCTAGGCTATGTAATTCAAGCTTCCTTGAAGGGCATACTCCAATTGCAACCCATTGAAAGACATTTCAATGTATACTCAACTGTCGCACCAAGAAATTTCTGCAGCAAATTCAAATTGTCCACCAACACAAAATCAACAATTCTTCACAATTGCAATCTTCAAGAATTAACACTCCTCTGATACCATGTAGAAATTATATAACATATGCATGTATATATCCAAATTCTCCTGATATAACAATATTTATCTTCTTGCTAAATATAGAATCCTTCCACTGTTAATCTTTTGCGGAAATTTAAAAATTCAATTGCAAACGCATGAAGCAATAAAAACAATCACACATAACACAGTTGTTTAACGGGAAATCCTCAAGCTAAAAACCCTAACTATCATATATTATGTATCATAGAGATTATGTAAAAATCTCATACAAAGCTTAGTGCATCAAGCTCTCAGTACAATCAATCGTCACACACTAACATGAAGAAATCTGCAAATCCATGCACCGATTTCTTGCCACCTAATAGCCTGCCTCCACTGCGCAATCCCTGCTAAAGAAGACCCCTGAATGAATTTGAATTGGCCTTGCCTTGACTGCGCAATCCTAATTGGAAACTCCAATGCGTGTCAGTTGCAATCAATGCATCACTATAGTCACAACAGATAGTCCATCTCACCCTTTCACCTATCTCTCCACTAGGTCTCCACTGGAACTGACATGCACTGTAGTTAACTGTTGTTTCTGTTCATTTTTTAGTGAGTTATTAGTTGTGAATTAATTAACTAATTAATTCACTTAACTCTCACTAGTGTATCTTTCAATTAGACTAGATACAACAAGCTCAACTGAGTTTAACTCCATTAACTGAGTTAAACTGAATAACAACTCCATGAACTACTCTTCCAACTCTGTCATAACTTTTCCACTTCAGTTCTAACTGGGTCCTCCATGCATGAACCACCAGTAAACCCTAGGAATTGCATAATTCCTTTAGCCCATTGATTTTCCAAATCTGTATAATGAAATAAAGTGCTCCAAGAGAATAAGTTGATATTTAGAGTCTGATTATTATTAAGGGCTAATAATAATCGACACATCTATTTTTAGATCGATGATCTATAAATAGACTTCACCCAATATTCTAAAAATAGAATTTCATCTATTTTTCCAACTTGACCAACCATCCACAAATAGGATCCTGCAACTTCTGAAATATGATCACCATGTCTAAAAATAGACTTACACCTAAAAATAGCCTGTGGGCCCACTTAGTGAAGGTGACTGATTTTCACTAAGCTTCATCATCTTGTTGAATCTTAACAATTTATAGGCTAAACATCGAAGAGCAAGGGGTTGGATAATATTGCACCAAATTGTTTCTTATATGTTTTTCTCCATTATCAGTAATATACAATGACATTCTACTTCCAGACCTAAGATTCTCATGAGGTGTGTTAGTATGAATCTTAATTCCAAGTGTGCAAAAAAAGACCACTTTAGCTGTGCATAAAAAAAATCCATAACAACAAAATATGGCTGCCAATATCTTTAAATTTGCAATTATTTGATCATGATAAATGCTACAAAAATCTAGATCTATGCATCAAAAGACATTAAGCAGTAAATAAAACAAGATTTACTCCATGCATCCAATAGACAAGACAAGAATATGTTGAATGAATTTTATATTAAGGGCACCGGGGAGGAAAACATAGAAGGATGTTAACAGTTCTCCTCAATGGGATGGGTTCTTGTAATTCCTCAGCACTTCAGATCTAAAATTCCTCTCTCTTGATGGTGTAGAAAACCCAAACAAAAATGGAACTCAAAGGGAGCTCACAAGCAAAAGGATAGAAAAATATGACAATGATGGTGGATCAAAGTCAGACCAAAAGTATAGATCCAGAGTGATCTTAGGCAACAAAAGGTGATGAATGAATGGAAAAACCCTTCTATTTATAACAAAATATTGAGTTAGTCTAGATATTGGAGAATAATTAAAATATTATTAACCAAATCAAGATCCAACTTTATTGGAATATTTTATTACTTTTGTTGGAGGGAAAAGGAATTTGACTTGGGTCAAATCCATTTATTTGTAAATAATAAATAAATAAATGATTCATTTATAATTTTAAGGATGTGGTTGAGTAATAATTAAATAAAAAATGATTTATTTAACTATTTATGAGTGATTTAGTCAAATTTAACAAGGAATATTATTTAAATAAGGTTTAAATAATTGTTCCTAGAAAATAATAAGATAAATGATAGTTTATCTAATTAATTTTCATGTTTTGGGTTAAATATGACCAGGAATATTAATTAAACTGTTGTTTAACTAATTATTCCTTGAGGAAAATCAAACAAATGTGGATTTATTTAATATTTCCTCATGGGGTTTCCTGTTTAGACCATAAACAACTTAATAAAGGTGTTTTACTAAGTTATTTTTCATAGTGAAAGCAATTTTACTTAAGGTAAAATTGGTCTTGCATGGTGTACTTAGGTCCATCTAATAGTAATAGGTTAGATGACCAAAAAATGGTGTAACAGATTATCCCCCAGTGTGCGAGCGTTAGGAGCTAATCGTATAACCAAAGTACATTGTAAGAACTCAATCACTAGACACCGAAGGGGAAGTCAAAGAGAGAGAAATATAAGGTAGACCGAAGCGCTAAAGGACTAACCCTAAGGAAGTGAGAGTTACAGGGGTGACAAGTCTCTTTTATGAGTGAGTACCTGTGCTATAGGCGGCAGGGGAGGCATACCTATGCTCGTCGAGACAAAGTACAAATAATAATGCACCCAGTAAACAAGGGACTGAACAATATAGTACATGCTGGCATAAACATGAGCTAGGTAAAAACATGATAATGAATCCCATATACATATTGTGCCTGGGATAACAGCCAGGAGTTATACAATAATATCTGAGTACATGAGATGAAAATACAACCCAAATGCCCCTGTAAAGAGGAAAGGGCTTTGAAAATCTGACTAATACATGCAAACAAAAAGGCGCTACAAGCGGCTGAGGCCGACATCATCAAATATATGGAGCTGCATCAAAGCCTGTAATGAAGAGGTCATTCGGGCATGTGGGGGGCTACCTGTAGGGCCACCCCCTCATGAGGGTTGAGACACCTCACACACACCCTAGAATCACCGATATCAACTGCTGCATCATTGAACCATCAAGTATACAAATCTCAATCATGCTGAAAGGAGTTGGAGCTGAGAAAAAATCAATTCAAAGGGCAATAAGGAGTCCCTTTGCCTGATCCGAGGCACCAAACTAGAGTGGAATCTGGAACCAAGGTACACTACCCTCTAGGCCTATCTTCTGGAATGAATGATCTGATGTCGACAGAAGGAGGTCCGCCATAGGTGAGGCAATAAGGGGTCCTCAACTAAGGCACGAGAGAAAATAGTAGAGTGATTGACAGACTAACACCAGGGATGATGATGAAATGGTGGGAACTGAGTAGCGGACGGACAACTTCCCTTGTTAGAGAATAAAGGGCATGGATGACCTGGCAGCGACTAACACAACATCATGAGGGATAAGGGACAGTGGGACTGAAGGCCATAATGTGCGACACGAGAGAGGAACCAAACAATGAAGGATGGAGGACTATAGCGGGATATAAAGGGACTCAGGATAGACTCCATGAATGCAATGATGACTCAACTCGGATGCTCTAAACAAGGGCGACTCGATGGTGCTACCACATAGAAAAAGGTCCAATGGGGACCATAAAAACATGAATACATGATGGTTACTCATGACGAAAATCAACACGAGCATGGACAAGTATGAAGGAAAAGTGGTGCCCCCAAGTACAAGTGTTGCAGGTGAAGAAATTCGATTTTCAGGAGTGGTGAAGTGACCCTTCTTAGACAAAACGTGTCTCGGTGAAGTATCAAATCACAAAAAACTAACATATATGCATTTGAGGGCTCAGCAAGATCTTTCCAATGGTGCAGACGGTTTGTCAAACTAAGCTACGGTTTGGCCACAACAGGCAAAAGAAAAAACAGGGGTTTCTCTTTTAATAAGGCATTTTCCCTCCAAATTCACTCATTTGCATGTGGAGTTGTGGTGAATGTAGAGAGGAGAGAAGGCCCTAAATCTTGTGGCGAGCGTAGCGGACAAATCGACCGTTGGAATCAAGATCCGTCAGTTGCAGGTTAGAGGCCTAAAACTACTCTTTCATTTTAGTGGATTGAAATTTTAGTTTAGGTCCCCAGAGCTCAGAAACAAACCCCTACTCCTCTTCATGGCCGGGTCACACTTTTTGGGGCAAAAACTGCAACCTAGGTAGCAAGTTTTGGGTAGAAAACTGCAACCTGTCCCAGGATTGGGCCTGAAAAGTGTGACCTGATAGGGAGGGGTTTTTCTATGTTGTTTTTTGGCTGAGAAACGGATTTTTGTGTTTGGATATAGTATTTCCTATCTGTACACTGACAAGTATGATGGTTTTGTGCAGATATGGCAGAGTTACAGATCAACTGGAGAGAGAGAGACATGGGCACATTACGGTCAGAGATTCGGGAGGATTAGGGTGTCCGCAGTGCATTGGCTAGGTTTGGGGTTCTGAAGTTTGTGGAGAACCCTCTGATGAGAGATGGAGAGCCCTTTTTGGCCCGGATTGTTAGCTATTGGGATCCGGACCATGAGTTATTTATAGTGCAGGGGCACTGGATCGAGTTGACGGTCCAGGATATTTATTTCCTGACTAGTCCTCCACCACTTGGGATGGTTGGGAATACGTAGCCGGTGTTACCACAAGGGCGAAACATCATGGAGTTTGTAGAGTGCCATTGTCAACCAAGTCTCCAAGTCAAGGGGACTCGAATACCCATCAGGGATCTAGAGAGGTTAGAGACCCGTGCTGTGGCCGTAGCGGTGTTGCGGATCCTGGGAAACCAAGCACTCCACCACATCACTGGAGGGCAGATGATGATTTTGGAGAGTGTGTTGGGTGGGAACTACTATGGGTGGGCCCATATGATGCTGTTGTCGTTGAAACGACAGTTGTCACTATGCAGGCGGCAAGTGAACCATGATTGTGCATATGGTACATTTTTGTGCTCTCTCTTCTTTGAGAAGATCCCGATACTTCAGCCTCATATACAGCTCTAGGATGGGGGCCCGAGAGAGCCCAAGATGAGCTGGTGGGGGTGACTACTGTGCAGAGGGGGAGGTGGGGAAGTCGGATGGGTGTTCAGACCCGAGTTCTTTGTCCATTGGGATCAGATGCCATTGTACATAGACGACTATCCCTATAGTGGGATGAGCTATTTTGGAGACCCAGATTCGCCACTGCCTCCTAGTCGAGTATGGGGGCCCAATGGTAAGTGAAAAATTGTTAATCTGTTTATAGGCATTGTAAAGTTTCAGAATATTGTATATGGTACTAATTCTTTCACTTTTGGTATGCAGATACAGCACTGGTAAAACCGGCTGAGTATATGGGGCGTCCTGCAGTATCAAGAGTTGTAGGACCTAGTGGATCAAGGGTGCAAAAAAATGAGGATGCAGCAGCCCTCCTGGAGGACATCCATCGTAGATGTGAGAGGATTTTGACCAGTGTTTCAGAGCACGGCTGGCAAGACTTAGAGTACTAGTACATAGAGCCATGTATCGGTCTACCCTCAAAGTGGCGAGGGGTCATGCGGCCCATGGTGATGGACGAACAGGGGATGCATGATCTACGAGCTACAGGAGCAGAGCCATTGGCTCGAGATCCTCCAGATAGTGATTAGTGGGTAAGGGAAGGTGGTGCCCCCAGTTTTGAGTTTTTTTAACATGCTATGGGCATGTCATATGTGTCAGAGTTGATAGACTCTAAAACATTTTATATGACACATATTATGGATATGCATCGTTTTTATATTTTTATGTTATTGTCTTGTGTTAAATGTGTGTGCTAAATGAAAATCTAGAATATGGTTTGCAATGCTATCTACATAGTGATTTTGTGCTCTAGGTACATGACTGAATGTAATGATTTCAAATTCATGCATAAAAGGCTTCACTCGTAAATATCTTCTAAAAAGGATAGGATTGTGCACATGATAAACACCATTCAATTGCATGAAAAGAAGCAGGGAATCTAAACGAACATGAAGGTGGAGGATGCGATGTGAAAGGGCATCAGCTAATAAACCTCGCACTGCATCATATTCGGCCTGATTATTGGTAGCAGTACCAATGCGTACACCATTCGAGAGAACAAGCGAATGAAAGGGGGTAAAAATGGCCCAACCTGTCGAGGCTAGATTCCAGGAGTAGCGACTTGCACCATCAACAAAACCGATATAAGGTGTGGACGGGAGGTCCATCTGAAAGGTGCCACAAGATAATAAATGGGAGGATGATGAACAATGTTGGCAACGTGAGCGCAAAGTAGAAATCGAACGCACTCCATGGGAGGGAGTGATCTGGGTAGGATTTCTACTACTCACACGCCGACGGTGAGGTGGAGTGTGGGAGATACCAGAGGTGTAGCTTGTGCTTAGGCCACAAAATTCACCATAGGCACGGATCGTGCCAACCCGTTTATGGGTGGGAAAGATGAAGTCAGGGGTGGACATGGTTTCCATGATGTCATTAGCACAATAGAAGATGGAGTGACTGGAGGAAGGGAGACCACATGACATGGCGAAGCTACCTAACTCATCATCATGAGAAGAAAGGTTCACATGCGCATCCTCACAGGGGATGACGGAAGAACACGCAGATAAGGGATCTACCGATGTTGAGCCCAGGGTGATCACTGAAGGGAGGTCAAGCAAAACAACAGAGGAAGATTCAGAGGGAGCTTCCACCGAGGGTCTCATGGATGATTATAAGTAGAGGATAGTGGCCGCAAGCTCTGTCATCTCGACATTAGGAGGGGGAATGTCAATGTTTGTGGGTAAATCCTCAAGCTGTCCTATAGCATACTGCACCAGTATGGGAGAGGCGGATTGGTTTTTTTCAACCTCGTACTCCCGAACTACCTCTAAAGAGGCACGGTAATGCGTAAGGCAAGGAAAATGGTGGGAATAATGGCCATGGAGATCACACAAAGCACAAGGTTGATTGGTGTGGATATTTTTAGGGTTCTTGGCTACAGTCGAGGAAGAAACAGAGGCTTTAGGGACCGTAGACTCAGGGAACGCAACTTTAACCATGGGCTTGATACAGGGCAGTTCAGGACAGTTATGGGTGGCATGGCCGATGACATCACACAAAGCATAGGGCTTTGCAGGTGGGGGAGGTGTAGGGTCAGTCAGGGTGGCCTTGTCCTTTGCGACCCTCTTGCGAGCTTTGCCCTTCTTACCCGAAGCAGTCGCAACAGGAGGTGGTCCTTGTTGAGGTGGTGGAGGCACTGTTACAACGAGAGAAGTCATGGGGACCTGTTGAACCGGGTTCAAAGCAAGATAAGTTTTAGGTTGACCAGGCGGGGTAGCGGCTGGAGGATCAAGGTACCAGATGGGAATCCCAAGGGTCAGGTTAGGAAGAGAGAGGGTGGCCATGAAAAATACCGTGTACACTCCTTGGGGGGGAGCTAGGAATGGTATCTGACCAGAGGGGTAATGGCCAGGCGAGACGGCTCCTAAATGGTTAAGGCCTGGAGGAACTGTTCCAGGAGGGTAAAGAGACTCATGGGTACCAGCTGAAGGGCCAGGAGGAGGAGGACCAGAAGGCTGAATCGAAGGGCTAGGAGAAGGCTACGGAGGGTGAGGAGGCTGCTGACTAGCTGAGGCGGGCCGCTTGAGGGCAGCTCGAGATGATTGCATCATGCAAACATTCAATGAGCTGGGATCAGAGACAGGAAGAGGAAGACCAGGGAATGTACCAAGAAATGAGGAATCTTTGTAGACTCCGGGTGAGACACTGGTCAAAGGATCGACAGTTTTCTTATTGGCCACCAAAGAGATGATAGACTTAGGGGAAGTCTAAGACTTTGGCTCGTAATATGTCAATTGGTTAATGGTGACTATCTTTCTATTATGAGGGAAGGACATATTGTGATGAACCACAGATGGGACAAAAGAAATCACATAAGTGTAGCTATGACCCAATAGAATGTTGTAATCTAATGGGGCGTGTATGACTTCTACGTCAACGCAAATAATATTGCCTGCAAGAGTAATAGGACAATTTTGGAATAAGCCAATGGGCTGGGAGGCGTGGCCATCCCACGCTCGGAGAGTGATCGTGGAAGGATCCAAATCAGGTGATCCGAGTTGCATCCCAACCGAAGCGGACATCACATAGGTGGATTCCCCCTCATCAATGATGCACCGGGAAACATTGGTGTTCCGGATCTTGACTGGGATTTGGAAAGCGAAGGAAGTAGGGAGAGGAGAATTTTCTAACCGGTCAACATCAAAGACAATCAATCGATCTTCGGAAGGATCTACAGCGCCCATGGCAGATAGTAGAGCTTTTCGTTGTGAAGGGCATGACTAGAGGAGTTCCAGCATTGAAATGGCAACAGGAGATTGCGCCAAATCATCTACTATGCTATACAAATGGGAAAATTTTCTAGAAGCAGCATTTCAGTGTAGTGGTCCCTTAGGGATCTTGGTATGAACCTATACCTTAGGCTAAGGGATCTGCAAGGGACCATTAGGTGTTGAAAGAGGCTCTGTAGAGACCAAAGGAGGTGGCTCGGGGACAGACGTAGCGGGAGGCTTGTTGTACTGACGGGACCGAGTCTAAATATTGATGTCTATGGTTAGAGTTTGATCAGATTTCATCATGAAAATATAGTAATCGGAGGTACCAGATGGAAGAGGTTGAGTGGCCACCTGACCTTCAGGTGGTGGGGTAGCCACAAATACTTGCTGAGGGAAAGGATTAGTAAGCACAGCTGGCTGACTAGGTGTAGTACTGGGAGGGATGGAAGGGGAGGCTTGTTGTCCTCGTAATGTTGCTTGAGACTCCCACATCTTCTTCATCTATGGTAAAAGAGAACAATCATGTGTGTAATGACCATAAACACCAAAACAAGAACAAGGCTTGTTCATATGAACAGGCCTATCCTACTTGGGTTGAGTGCCCTGTTGTTGGTTAGTAGTGTTAGGAGCATTATTTTAAGGATTAGGTCCAGGATTACCGGGAGAAGATTGATTTTGAGTGACTTTCCTCTTCTTTTTGGAGGGAGGAGGATTAGTTGCGCCCTGATGTGCATACACGTGCCCCTGAGGGGGCGGTGGCTGCTGTTGCAGGGGTTGAGAAGGCAAGGGAGGAGGTGATGCTAATGTTGGAGGAGATGAAGCACTAGGCTGTGGTTATGGGTAATAAGGAGGTTGGGTAACAGTGTGGTAAACAGGAGGTTGGGAAAAAGGAGGAGGCATGTCGTATCCTGGATACATGCTACCGAGAGGGGGAAAAGTGCAGGAGGTGCTCTCCCCCCCTTGAGGAAAACCATAGCCCATGGGAGGTTGAGCGTATGGATGAGGGAGAGATCTAATGATACCATCGGTAGCATGAGATGCCCCCGATGTGCTGGCACTACCGGGTCTAGGAAGATCAGGTAGAATGGTATAAACATAACCCGACTGAGCGTAGATCAGGTCATATTTTAACGCAATTTGGAGAGCGGCTTCTTCTGTTTGAGGGAAGTGTGATGCGACATATTTTCCAATAGGGGTCAAGAGAGATATAAAGATCCAATCCATGTAGACATGGTCTTCGAAGGTAGGGGCTCGACATAGGCTCTTTCTTCTCTGCCATTCCTGGACATGATCGGATAGGCGGGTCGTAGACGATTGACGGAAAGAAGTCAAAAGTTTGGTACCAGTGTCATAACAAAGAGGAAACTTGAAATAAGACAAGAAATCCCAAGAAAGAGTCGCAAAGGTGGTATGAGAGGATGAGGCCTGATCAACATACCACTTAGAAGCTTTGCCTGTAAGCATACGTTGGAACAACCAAAGACAAACAGAGTCATCGGTAATGGAGTTAGACTAACACCACATGTGGAAAGATCGAACATGATTTGTAGGACCTTCTCTAGTAAGGCCTTCAAACTTGGGGATGTCGGAATGGAGCTTAGTCAACCTAGCAGGCCAACTAGTGTCATGGTGTATAGGGTCATTTATCAACTAGTCAAAATTAGGAAGACTGAGACCTGCCATATAGGGGAGCAAGGGAGCAGCCGGGATAGTTCCTGTTGTAGTCCCACTAGTATTATTCCCAGCATTAGGGCCGGGGCTACCACCAGCGTTAGGTCCTGAACCAGACATGGTGAAGGTGACAGGAGGAGAACCAGGGGCGGAAGGAGAATCCAATAAACCAGAAGAAGAGTCGAAGTGCGGACTCAGAGGAGGACTAACTCGAATCCTACGCAGAGGAGTAAGTCTTCCTACCAAAAACTGAGGATGAAGGGCAAGAAGTCTCTGGGATGAATGCCTTGGTGGCGCAATGGTGATGACACAAACACGGCACAAGGGAAAAAGAGACCGACAAGGGAAATGAGGTGCAGGATCAGCTGATTACAATGTCGAAACAAGGGCGAAGAGGTGCAGGATCAATTGATTTCAATGTTTTAGAGTCTTTTCTTGACGGTGTTAACCAAGCCCTTTTTTGCTTAGGGTGTGTGTGAAAAGTGTGTAAATTTTAATTTTTAAACCCAGACGATTGTAGAGAAAAGGAAAAAGTGTGATGTGTAACTGTAAATAAACTTGCAAATAACAGTATATGAAACTGAAATAACAGTAAATAAACAGCTAATAATGCAATAATATAAACCCAAGAAGGTGGGGCTCTCAACAAGTAGTCTGTAGGTGGGAAAAAAACTAGTTAAAACACACCAAAATATTCAATAGATCTAAGGTCGGGAGGGATAGGAATCTAAAGGTCAAATCTGTTGGAAAGTGGTACAGAAAAAAACAACAAATCAGAGGAAAGATTGTTGTAAATGAGGTGGCGAAAGGTTATCTCCTGGAGGGAAATGGAGTGAACCCTAGAGGAAACCCAAAAAAAACTAAATGAGGTGATTTGGATGGATAAATAGCCAATCTGAAGCAGATCTGAAGGGGACATATCAGATCTAAAAAATGGCTGAACACTCTGCAAATTTCAGACAATCTGCAGCACCTAAAACTCTTCCACAAAGTGTGGAGGGTACTGAAGCCCTAGAGGGCTAGGTTCCCACTTAGTTGAGTAAAATATAAAAATTATCGGTCCAAAATTGGCAGAGACGGAGGTCAGACAACCCTGAACAGAGGCCCGGACAAACCCAGAAAAATTTCAGAAAAACTCCCACAAAAAATCTAGGTCATAGTTTCTGACCTGTTTTCAACAAATGTCATAGTTTTTGGGCTGAAAAGTGCGTCCTGGAGCTCCAGATCATAGGTTTAGGGCCAAAAAGTGTGACCTACACTTCCGGCACTCTCAGCGGCAGATTTCAGTAAAAAGTGTCGTCTCAACTGTGGCTGATGTCTGTCACCTATGCAATAGGTCCGAAAACACACGAAAGTTAGAATTTTTTCTGTTTTAGGGTTTATAAGTTAAAAACAACATCAAGAAAAGAAAAAAAAGAGGCTAAAGATAAATCCTAGGGTTTGAAGCAACTTGATATGCAAGGATCAGAAAAATGACAGCAGTCATAATCGTAAACCTGTGTGGAGTTGCCAATTGTTAGTATGAATCTTAATTCCAAGTGTGCGAAAAAAGACCACTTTAGCTGTGCATAACAAACAGCCCCAACAACAAAATATGGTTGCCAATATCTTCATATATGTAATTATTTGATCAAGATAAATGCTGCAAAAATCTAGATCTATGCATCAAAAGACATTAAGCAGTAAATAAAACAAGATTTACTCCATGCATCCAATAGAAAAGACAAGAATATGTTGAATGAATTTTATATTAAGGGCACCTGGGAGGAAAACATAGAAGGATGTTACCAGTTCTCCTCAATGGGATGGGTTCTTGTAAGTCCTCAATACTTCAGATCTAAAATTCCTCTCTCTTGATGGTGTAGAAAACCCAGACAAAAATGGAACTCAAAGGGATCTCACAAGCAAAAAGATAGAAAAATATGAAAATGATGGTGGATCAAAGTCAGACCAAAAGTATAGATCCAGAGTGATCTTAGGCAACAAAAGGTGATGAATGAATGGAAAAACCATTCTATTTATAACAAAATATTGAGTTAGCCTAGATATTGGTGCATGATTAAAATATTATTAACCAAATCAAGATCCAACTTTTATGGAATATTTTATTATTTTTGTTGGAGGGAAAAGGAATTTGACTTGGCTCAAATCCCTTTATTTGTAAATAATAAATAAATAAATTATTTATTTATCATTTTAAGGATGTGGTTGAGTAATAATTAAACAAATAATGATTTATTTAACTATTTATGAGTGATTTAGTCAAATTTAACAAGGAATATTATTTAAATAAGGTTTGAATAATTATTCCTAGAAAATAATAAGATAAATAATAGTTTATCTAATTAATTTTCCTGTTTTGGGTTAAATATGACTAGGAATATTAATTAAATTTTTGTTTAACTAATTATTCCTTGAGGAAAATCAAACAAATGTGGATTTATTTAATATTTCCTCATGCGGTTTCCTGTTTAGACCATAAAAAACTTAATAAAGGTGTTTTACTTAGTTATTTTTCATAGTGAAAGCAATTTTACTTAGGGTAAAATTGGTCTTACATGGTGTACTTAGGTCCATCTAATAATAACAAGTTAGATGACCAAAAAATGGTCTAACAAGGTGTTTAATGTGTTTTTACTATGTATCTTTATGTCTAATCACTTGTAGTGGATTTTATCTCTAATTACTCATAATTCATACTATTATGCTCTGAATTCCTTTAGGGGTGAAATTACTTTGTTTTCTTTATATTTTGTGTGTGAATTATCTTGATTAAAGACCTCTATCTGCCTCAGCTTCCATCTGAAGAAATATTGTCATTAAGAGTACTAATTTTGACTCCATAGCCTAATAGTAGCAAGCCTTCATTTTTCAACCTGCTATCATATAAAAACCAAGTCACAATTCATAGAGTTAGCCATCTAGAATTATTTCTATTGAAAATCATAAACCCCCTTTGGGAGAGCCTTCTCAAACTAAAGAGGCTAATATTCAGTTAGAAGTGGTTTGAAAGAGTTACATTGAGTTGACTGATAAGTAGCCAATCAAGATAAATTTGGTGACAACATCATAAAAGAGGCCACGGGTAAATAGGTAATCAATTTTTGAAGCAGGAAAATTAAGGCTTCGTGGCAACCAGAGTTCTTTAAAATCAAAGCGTAGCAGGAAGAAAATATCTTAACCAATAGAGTGGGAGATCCGGAGAAGAGCAGCAGACAATATTTAAAGGAAGTTGGTTGGGAAGTAGACTAAGGAATGAAGAAACGGAGAAGAACCGTGTGAAAAAGGAACAGATGGCCATGATCTAATCGCAGATCCAAAGGGGAGCAGACCGACGGCTGAGATTAAGGAGCCCATGGAGCGACTTCGCACAGTGCAGTTTTTAAAGTTTATTGTTAAGTCAAATTGCATGGTATTTTAAGTGATTTGCAATGCGATGAGGTGAAGAGCGAGCAAGGAAGACCGTCAGGTCTAGGTGCAGATCAATAGAGAGATTTCGCAAATCGTAGTTTTTAAAGTTTATCGTTAAGGCTTCGCATGGTATGCTAAGTGATTTTCAATGTGATGAGCCGAGGGACACGTGTCGACGTAGCACACTAGTGCGATTTTGTAAATCGCAGAGTTTATGGTTTAGCTATTATCAGTGTAAAGTTAAATTTGCGGGCGGTTGATTTGCGATTGCTTCCTATTGGTTAACTAGTTGTGGGGCCCAAGAACCACAATTCCGCATGAATGCATATTTTTTGGGAGCAATTTTGGTTTTGTTTAAAGTTTTGATAAATGTTGTTGATTGCACGCATATGCATGTTTATAAAACTTCCGATGCAGGATATACGATTGGTTCCATTTCTCTGCCACGTCACCTCCACCCTCATCGCACATCGCACTTCGCGATTTTCAACATTTAACTTCCCAAATTTCACAATAAAACTTCCAATGCGCGATATGCGATCGATCCCACTTCTTCGCCACATCACCACCCCTCCACTTATCATTTATTCTGCTCCATGTCTCCTCTATCAATTAAACCTGTTTCAAAGGATTTTCTTTGTAATTTCTCATAAAGTGAGCCTCCATCATTCTATCCAAAAGTTTCGGGTTTTTCCACCATTACAAAGGGTCTTCAACCAAAAAGGGAAAGGAACAGCGGAATAGCGACAGAGTTTCTCTCATACAGTTTTCTACCACTACTCTCAGTACCAACACGTTTTTACCAGACACCTTACAGCATTCAAGGAACAACCACACATCATTTTCACTATTGTTTGCACTTTTTATGGAGTTGTTTGCACCAGAACAGAAGAGGAGTCTTCCCATAAAACTGCCACATCATACAAACCACTTCAAACTATTAGCCTTAATGTTGTTATTTTCATTATGTCATAACACTGTATTAATGTTTTAGATAAGCCTCACCTCTTGCATGAGGTTGTAAATACTTTTGAAACAGATTTACCTTTTTCTATGGAAGATGACAGTATCATATTTTCTATATATATGCGAAATTGATATGAAGTCAGAGTTGGTTGGTGGTTATTGAACTTTGACTTATATGAACTGTAATATTTTTTGTGAATGAAATGGAATGATACTACTGAGGACTTATTATCAATTTGGTGTGTGTATTGTCTACTTTATTTGTGTTTCCGAGTCTCCTTTCTTCCAGTTCCAGTTTGCAAATCATCATACTATTATGTGTTTCTATTATTCTCTTAAGCATGTTATGTGTTTTATCAGTTTTTGTTAGTCTCAGACAATGAGCATTCCTGATAAAATATATGTTATAACAGTGGAAGAGCATCACTCATGATATTTATTCTTCATGATATTTCAATGATAATCTTGTCAGACTAGAAATAGCTTTCTCTCACTGGAATATTGTCAAACTGCTACTTTTTTCAATTTCTACTAAATCAGTAAATTTCTGTTTTACAGACCTATTGGTTTTCCTCTCATCATAGACTACAAACTTGCACCTCGCTACCACATCAAGTTACAATACCCTCTTTAGTATAACTGTGGATTTGACCAAAATCTCTTTTGAGTGAATCAGATTTTATACTATCTTCCAATACCATAAAACAAAACATTAAAATTTCCTTAGAGTTTAAGATGTGTCTAGTCAGGTGCTTGTTGCAGTCCAAGTGTTGATTCCAGTGCCAACACCTCCTTTACAATTTCCCTTAAGTTTGGATTCATTCTTCTCTGAAGTTTTCGGATTGGTCTGGTATTTTCTTCAATATATATGTGATGCATGTAGTTTTTAGGATTAATTCCTTTCTTGTCAGTGTATTCCCATTTATATGCAGAAGATTTTGTCTATAATGTTTCTATTAATTTCTTCTTTTGAAATTCTCCCAGATTTTTATTCAAATTTAAAGTTTTACTTGGAAAATTTTCTATTGAAAAATTTCCAAATTCTTCCATAGCATATAAATACATTTGTCTGGATTTTTATCACTTCCCCCAACTATCCAAGGCTGAGAGTGGGATTGAAGAAAGGTAACCACAAACCAACCTTTAAGTCATGTAGCTAGCCCTACCAGGGCCAGAGAGGGCTCTCTCAATGTCACTTTGCAGTCAATTAAATGACATAATATCTAATGATCTTAGGCTAGGTATATAAGCTCAATAAATAGGTTTCTTGTTTGACGTTTTTGAGTTGAATAGGATTGAAGAGTAAGGAGACTAGGTCTATGGTTTAAGGTACGAATTCAAGATCAATATGTAAAGAATATGGATGAGGCCAGGTAGGTAGCTTGAAATAATGCTTAGTTTTTAATTGTGTATAGGATGAAATGATAGAAATTCTAAATGAGCACTGAGGTGAATTCATTCATTTAGAAGAAAATAAAAACATAATGTAAATCTTGTTAAAACAGAGCATGAAAAGGCATGTTTTATGCTTATAAACTGACAAGATAAACACATAGAAGCATGTATATAAAATAGGAAATCATATCATTCAACATGATAAGATAAACATATAGAGAAAGAACAAATTCTCCAAGGCATACCACAGGATTCTCAACACAATTTTTGTAACATTGTCTTTGATTTCATTCCAAAAGGCTTGTACAATAGCTCCACTGTAAAAAGAAACTATCCAACCCAAGAAAAGACTAAATAGGGTCTACTTATAGAAAATATGCCCAATGACACCTCATAGGGTAAAAATCCCATCTAGAATGCATCATAAATACATGAGATGAGTCACTTCCTAGAATTTAGGGAGGTTAGAAACGTTTCCCTCAAATTCAACTATATAATAAGAGTGTTTATCCCCCACATTAAATTATATGTCTCCTCATGATAATTGGTAAAAACTAACTCAATTACTCTAATGACATCTCAAAGGGCAGCAAAACCTCAAAATTATGACTTTTCCTGGGCTTGACAAGTGTCCTGAGGAATCCTATACAGATGTGTAACAACTTTTACATATGCGTAACAGAATTTTTACATAAGCGTAACACTTGTTTGCAGCTAATTTTGAGGGACTTTGAGGACTCCAAATACAAATCTAAAAAATAGGTCAAGTAGCCATGTGTGTTTAGTTTCCAGAATATATTTATTTTGAATAATGACCCATGGGAAGCCCTCCAAAACTTTATTCTCCTAAGGTTACTCCAGATGTGTAACAGAATGTCAAAAATATTGGCAGAAGCATAGAAAACTTGTGGTTTTTGGGCTTTTTCTTCCAAAATAGAGCTTGTCATGCAGCAAGGGTTCCTAATCTTTGATGTACTCATCAAATGCATCTAACAATGTAAGTCATTCATCATTTGGATTCCCTAGTAACACGCGTAACAACTTGGCGCTACGCATTCGTGAAGGCTGAATTTCCAGTTTAAGGAAAAAATCACTAAAAATACCAAAAATTCTCAAAAATTCTCCAATTGGTTCTTTTGGCACCTGTGAACGATGTGCTAGACATCTAATGAAGCTTCAGCCATCAAATCTAAACCATTCTTCTCTTTTAGCTTCATTTGAGCCTTTTCTAGCTTCTTTTTCACTTGTTTAAGCCTGATTTGTGAAATTTTGTTCATGGTACAATAATGATTAGCCATATGCCTATGGAGATTGTTGTCTCTTTTGGCTCTTTTAAAAATCTTCTCTAATTTTTCATTCAACCTTCCTAACCATATTTCTCTATCTTGATTGATCTCCATAGTTATGAGCTCATCAAAGGTCAATTGTTCAAGTGGATGAGTTGACTGTCTTTCTAGCTCCAACGCCCTTTTAAGGCCTTTTGTATTTGGCCTTCTTAGCTATGTTTCAATGTCCATGTCCTATATTTGATCAAAATCTATTACTTGCTTCCCTTTACCTTAATATGTCTCTAGGTTTGCCTTAATTTTACTTTGTATCAGCTTCTTCACCTTCAATTGCCAATTTTCTTGATGTAGGAAAGTAATTTGAGAATTTGCAATGGATAAAATCTTCCTCAATTCTGTTATTTCCTCATCGTTTTCTCTAATGATATTCTCAGATTATTTGACTTCAACCTATTCTACCATGTCAACATCTATGGGCATATGTTCATCATGTAGAAGCAATGGTGATTCAATCTGATGCATGAGTAGCTTCTCCTCTCTTTCTCTTTTCTCAGCTATAGTGTCAAGTGTAGGTACAATTTTGATGAATTTGGGAGAAAAGACCTGTCTCTTTCTCTTCTCATAGGTGTGAGATAACTCAACAACCCTAGGAGCCTTTGAAATATGATTTTTCATGCTGGAAAATCCAACCTCCATTGGTTGTGTTGATAATGATGGTGATGGTGTGATATGCATGACAGGAGGACTAGTGGTGGACGTTGCTGCTACTTTTTCCATGAAGGTTTCCCAAGTCATGTTGATGGTTGAGAGATGATGTAAAATAGTGATTTTTACTAGACCATGGTGAAAAATACTTGGGTGATGATCTTTATTTATGCTCTGAACCTTCTCAATCATTCTAACCAAACTTCTATACATGTAATATGGCAAGTCAAGTGGTTTAGTAGAGGTAAAGTGCATCAATAATATGATATGGTACCTGTATAACCTATATAATCTCCCTTAACATGTGAAATATTTCATATTTAACCTCATAAAAGGAGCATATCTATTAAAGAGGTGCCTGAAAAGGAAGATGTACTTCGGGTTCTCTCAAGCATGAGGTTTGAGGAATAGTTTATAATCTTCAAGGTCTATATCCATGCCCTTGAACCACTTTTTTCCATGACTTGGTATACTTGTTGCTGAAGAAATCACATATGCTGATAAGTTGAACTTTACACCCGCAATGATGGCCTTTCCCATACTGAAAGTAGTGGAAAATAAGCTAGTCAATTGGAGATGACATCCTTCTTCCATGATTTTCTCACAGAATCTCAAACATCTAGTCCTCTCAAAGCATCCTTTGACAAAAGGTGATGCATTAACTTCTTTCAAGTTGGAGGGCTCAAATCTTATGTGGCGCCCTCTTTTGTGAATTTTTTTTCACTTTCTATAATGTTTATTAAAAGGATGAAAACATGGGGTGTTTACATGCAACACGTATGTAGACTGTGAATATGGAAAATCAGAGGAAAAGGATAGGATAAGTTTGGAGAATGAGATGAAGGGTAATGAAACCAAGATAAATTCCCAAAAAAAAATATTCAATATGTAGGGTTGTGTATTGGCTTCAAAATATAGGTGGAATTTGGTGAAATGGATGTGAACAAGGTGATAAAATTAGGAAAAAATAGGGATTTCCTAATTTTGTAATAGAAAAATAGTATGAAATTAGGGTTTGATAGAAATGAAATGTATGGATACTGTGAATGGTAGGGAATAACAAAATATGGTCTGGGGAAGGTGTATAAGGGTACTAGATGCTAGGGTTAGGATTTACTTCACTGAAATCATCCACTGATAAACATAAGTGAAAATGTAATGGAAAATGAGGTAAGAAAGAAAACCAACATAGTTCTTGATAATTTTGACTTGAGGAAAATATGTGGTACTTACTTACTATTGTAGAAACTATAGAAACTGATGGCAATGAAACTGGAGCTTGGATGAATGATCTAAGAGTAAAATACCAAAAACATAGTACACTTTCCAGATGTGTAACACACCTCTGCCATATGTGTAACAAAGGTTTGTAGATGAGTAACAGCAGTCTTTGGATGAGCCAGACGTTGGGATGAGAGTGAAGGGGAGTGTGCAGGAATGCAACAGTAAGTGGGAGGTGTGAGAGTAAGGGAGTGGAGGGAAGTTTAGGAAAAAATGGTGGGAAAGGAGGGTGGTTTTAAAGGAATTTGGAGGGGGTTCAAGATGGTTTGTGGTATTGCGAGGGGGGGGGGATGAGAAATGATAATAGGCTGACACGTTGACATGGGACCAGTGGGAGGAAACCACCTTTTCGTACCCCCCCCCCCACCCTGTCGATAAAGGTAGGATGGCGTGGGGGGATGAAGAGGCCTATTGATCGTTGATCTGACAGAAGAAATATATAGCGGCTGGGAGGACCTTGAGGTTTAAACACAAGCTACAAAACTTCTTTTTGTCATTTTTGACCTTTATGACATGAGCGGGGAACTTTAGATAAAATGCATAATTCCTCTGAAATTTGGATAGGGACATAGTGAAATCAAACCTTAGGCTATTAACACATATTTAATAATGTTTCTCAAACTTTGGATAAAATGCACTTTCAAACTTTTATGGAACTATTTGAAAATGAAACAAGTTTTGAAATAAGACAAAGTGTCTTACTTATTTTCCTAAATATGCTTACTCCCTTTTAAAGACTAATTTGATGAAAATGAAGCCTTGTTCACCCTCTTTGGTGACATTTTTGGACTTTTCAATGGTAAAGCAAGGAGACATAGATAGAGACTTAGATGGAAACGGAATTACTGACCTAAGACTCTAAATGACAATGAGTGACATGACCTCTGAGATGATGATGGCCATGGATTGAATGAGGGAAGCAACATTTCTAACCTAGACCATATGCAGTGATAAAAATTTATTTGAAAACTTGTTTGAAAAGATAAAAAAATTTACCTCAGACTACTAGAAAATAAACTGAAAGATCATGTTTGATCACTGGACATATTGAAACTAACATGGATGATAAATATTCAATATTGCATTGTTCCTGAAAAAATTGACTACTCTCACATTGTGAAGATAATACATTATTTTATCTTGAATTTAAACTCTGATTTTCTTCACTAATTTGAGAAATAGTAAAAATAGGTTGTATGGCATTGTCACCATCCATCCATTCTTCATTTTCTACCTCTACCATTATTTTTTCTGGTGGGTGTTACACCAATTTTTGGTAATCTAACCATTTATAATTATATGGATCGAAATACACCATGTAAGACCAATTTTACCATAGTAAAATTGCTTTCACTAAGAAATAATTTAAAAAACCCCACGCTGTCTTAATTACGCTCTCTCGAATCGTCGATGCGCAGAGCACTTCATCTGGTCTTCTTCGGCTCCTGGTATGGAAGGTGATCTACCGTATGGCGCTTTCCTTGTCTGCACCACCATCGCGATTCACCGAGGTTATTTTCCGCCCGCCTGCGCTGAGCCTAGCGCTCGAACGCAGACAGGCAGACGGTGCGAGCTTCTTTGTTGTCTGGAGACTGTCCCGGAATTCCACCATTCGCATAGTCAGTTCTACTATTCGAATTCTCTGTGAATTTCTTCTAGCCCTCTGCTGTCTCTTCCCCTTTGTCTTCTTCATCAACCTCTCCCTCTCGCTATGCCTAGACTGCGCCATTGTATGCAATGTCGCCGTGGCTCCAGTCGTGGTCGTGTCCATCGCTCCTAGTCTTCTCCCACTTCAGACTCATCCTCTAAAGATCTCCCCTGCGACCACATTCTGGAAACCAAAACTCGCAGGGGTAGGCCTCGCTGCCCTGACTCCACTCCTCCTTCTTTGCATCCTCTGCCTCCCTTTGTCTTCTCCTCTACGTCTCAAGTCCGCCCCTCTGTTGTTCCCTCCGTTCCCCACCCACCTTCCTCTTCCTCCCTTCGCCAAACTTCTCATCGTGCGGAATTTACTTTCGATTGTGTGTTTGAAAGACCAGTCCTCAAGGCACATGTCACAGTCACTGTTTGTGAAGAGTCTTCCTACCTGGCGCCTCCTCCATCTGCAATTCCCGATCCCTTTGTCGCTTTTCATGGCCCCACTCCACCTAGCCCCGCCTTTGTTGAAAACGCCAAGGACGCCTTGGCCCAGTTCAATATTGCACTGGACGTTTCAATGCAGGTCCAAAATATGGAAGGCGAGGAGAAAGGAAAAGTGCTCCCCTCGACTGATGAAGGCGGGAGCAGCGACGAGTATGGATGCATGATTGTTGAAGAACCGCCTTCCCCAACCAATGAACAGTAGTCTGAAAATACCTCAAAGCTTTTTGGTCTCCATGCACAATGTCTTTAAGTTAATTCTGGTTTTCTTGTTACTTCACCCTCTGCTTGCAGAGTAGCCAGCTATAGTTTTTGCATTTTTGTTAAACAATTTGGATGAAAGGCCAGTTTCCCCTATGAGGGCGGCTACTCTTAATTTGCAGGGACTGGTTTCCCCTTTGTGGGCAGTCCAAACTCTTGTTTTACATGGCAGTCAAGCCCTGTGCTCAGGCTCCCTCAGCTGAGACAGCGGAAGTTTTGTACTATTATGTTATATATTAATAGATTTAGTGTTACTTAGAAAAAAAAAAGTTATTTCTCGTCCAAATAGAAAACCCCATGAGGAATAATTAAATAAATCCTTATTTATTTGATTTTTCTCTCAGAATAATTAATTAAATCTCTGTTTAATAATATTCTTGGTCATATTTAACCCAATTAATGAGAAATAATTAGATAAATCATTATTTATCCTATTATTCTCCAGGAATAATTAATTAAATCATTATTTAATTAATATTACTTGTTAAATTTGACTAAATAATTTAGGAATAATAAAATAAATCATTATTTGTTAAATTATTCCTTGATCCCATCCTTGAAATAATAAATAATTATTTTATTTGTTTATTATTTATAAAGAAAGGGATTTAACCAATTTAAATCTCTTTTCTCTCCAACAGAATATAATAAATATTCCAAGCAGTTAAATCTAAATCTTGGTTAATAATATTTATCATGCACCATTATCAAGGATAACTCAATATTGTGTTATAATAGGAGGGTTTTCCATTCATTCCTGGAATTTGATCCTTTTATCATGGTCGGACTTTGATCCTCTTATCATTGTCTATCTTTGATTCTGTTTATTTTCTTTTTTCTTACTAAGCTCCCTTTAAGTTCTACACGCCTTGGGCATTATACACCATTGAGAGAGAAACTTTGAAGCTGAAGCATTTGAGGATAGCCAAGAACCCATCCCATTGAGGGGGCCTATATCAGTTCTCTTCTCAGGTGTTACATAATACAAAAATTCTTTATAATTTTTGTCTTGTCCATTGGATATTTTGGAGAAACTCTTATTTAATTTTGTTGTTTAGCTGCTTTATTTGCATATATCTGGGTTTGTTTTGCATGTTTTTCGACCGTCTTTGTTGTTAGGGTTTTTTTTCATGTGCAACTAAAGTGATCTCTTTTCGTACACTTGTGTTAAGAAACCATACTAAAAATTGGTGACTCCACAGGGTTTATTCAGATTTCCTGCATGACCATCTGCTTCAGTACCTAGGGTTTTTATTCAACTATTTTTTAGCCTGTTAATGTTGTTTTTTACCTTTTATTCCCTAAAGCAATAAAAAACCTAACTTTCGCATGTTTATGGGTGTTTTCTGCAGGTAACAGGTATCAGTCGCGCCATAGACGGAAAATTTTTTCCGCAACCTGCTGCTGAGACTTCCAAAAGTGTAGCTCACACATTTTAGCCCCAAACCTATGATTTCAGGGCCTAGATAGCAGGTGTTAGGCCAAAAACTACGAGTTCAATAGCAAACAGGTCAATACTTGCGAGCTGTAGTTTTTTGCAGGGGTTTTTCTGTAATTTTTAGGGTTTGCTTGTAATATCCCAAAAGGGAGAATGCAGTAATACTTCACGCAATATAAGAACTTACAGCAAGTTAAACAATAAATATTAAGGAAACATCAGAATTTATAAAGAAGCTGAGCCATTTTATTATATTGGAGAAGAATCAGTTACACAATGTACAAAATGTGAGTAGATCTAGCCAAAATTTGGTCTAGAATCACCCAGAAAGCATGCTAAAATAGGTACAGCATAACTGGAGAGGCATTGAAGAAAATATTGTGTTGTCCCTTCAGCAGATTATGAACAAATAGTTGCAGGCTGAAAAGGAAAATGTAGATCTACTCAAATCTGGAGCTCAGATGATGCCAAGATTCAAGATCTGGCCAATGTGATGGACTCCCAAGATAACCCAGAAAGGATTTTCTAGATCTGCAACTTTGGAAAATCACCTCCCTAGAATTTAATCCTTGATCTGTTGGGAAATAAAGATCTGAAACTATATCTGAAAAATAGATGGTTGAAATGTGTTATTAGATCATATCTAATCTTGAAGGGTTAATCCCTTCTTCAGATCTATGAGCTAGAAGCTCTAGATCTAGCTTCTCAATCCTTCAATGATGATTGCAGCTACTGCAACACAACTGCCTCTAGAAACTGTGCAGTGAGGGAAAGAGAGGCCTTATGCCTGCTGAAAAATGCTGCAATAAACTCCAGGCTGATGGAAATAATGATTGAAATGTGAGGGAATGATCCCTCATAGGATTGCTAGGTGATATAATAACAACTTCCTTCCTCCTTTTAGATCTGCAAAATGAACAACGTTATTCCTAAAGGGAATACTGCTACTAGGAGGTCAATAAATTTTGGCCTGATGCAAGATCTTCAATGAAACTCTGGGAAGATGATATTTAAGCCCAAGGTGATAGGAATAAACCCTCACCAATTCTCCAGCTGAAGTACTGAAGACAACTTCCTCCTTCCATACTGATCTTCAAAAATCTGCAATTTCTGAATATGAGTATTCTGCACAAAGTGGGAAAAGGAGATGGCACTTAAAGCCTGATGTATAATGAAGTACAATCCTCTTTCTAGAGATGCTCTAAGAAAGAGGTGGGGTTCCCGACCAGGAACACCCTATGCTAAATAGCACCTGCAATCTCTGCTAAACAGTCCAAGAAAGTAGTGGAATGTCACATGACAATTCCAGATCTAAAAAGATCTTACATCAAGAAATAATCAGCATCCCTCATCCTTGCCTTCATCTTCTTTATATAACATTTGAGCCTTCCCAAGCCTTGGCCCTCATCTAGACTGTGCTGTCACATGTGGACAAGATACTCCAAGTTGGACTACACTGTTTGACCAAATCAACCATCATGTCTAGGTGCAATGTACACCTTCCATCAAGTGTGCCTTGTTTGCACAATGTTCTCCATCACTTAATCATGAATGTACCATGATCTTTGACATCTTCAAGATCTTAATTTACTGAATCATCTTTGTTTTATCGCTTCAAGATCTTAGTTGACTAAATCAACCTCCATAATCTATCTCATTAATGAGACAAGTTCTCCAACTTCATTCACATTAGTAGTTGTTCAACTACCTTGTTATGCAGATCTAGGCTAAATTGATCCACATTAACACACACAAAAGTGGATATTTATTCATATTGAGGATTTTGGGCCCCTCCACCCTTTTATTTACTTAATTCATTAATAAAATCAAGGACTTTAATATTCCAAATATGATGTGAAAATTTGGGAATTTTACAGTCCCCCCCCCCCCCCCCACGGAAAAATGTTGCTTGTCCTCAAGAAAGTCCAAAAGTAGATGCAAAGCCATCTATTCCCCTCCAAATGGCATCCAGATAAGGAAGGATTCCTCCATTTTCTACAAGGGTTATGCATGTTTGGTTCCAAAGTTGTCTTTTAAAAACATAAAGAATGACTTCTAACTGTATGGTTAGATGTCCTCCTTCCATCATGAAGTACCAAGTGACAACCATATGATGTCCAAAATCATCATCAATACATGAGGTGCATAAATAAGGTGGCTCTCTTCACAAAGGAAAAGATCCATTACACAATACATCTCTCCATCCCATGTTCCATTAATTTGATTAAGCATTGATATGCTCTCATACTTAGCCCTATTGGCTCTGTTGGATCCAAGAATCATTCCAATGTTATGAAAAAGAAGAAGGAAAGGAGCTATATGGGTAGACAAAGATGTCAAAACATATTCTCCTAAGAGTAACCACCGGAGTAAAGCCCTTTGCTGCCATCCTCCATCTCCTCCATGTAAGATAGACAAGCCAAACTCTCCCAAAAGCAACCAAAGCAACAAGAGATCTTGCTGCTTTGTCTCCTCCTCATGCGCATCATGAAACAAAAGCATACTAATGGACATATGGAATGTCACATCAGCCCAATACAAGGAAACATCATTAATGCACATCATGAGAGCCTCATGCCAAGATTTACCCAAGACAAAACACATAGACATAGGAGATGTCATGTGGTGGCCAAACTCTCTCAAGTGAAACCAAAATGAACATGCCTTTATTTGTTGCATACTATCATTGATACACAAGGCATGCATCAGAAAATCATGAGATATTGGGTGGTAACCATACTCACCCAAGAGAAACCAGCACATCCATGCCTCCTTTTTCATCTCATAAGTGTTCCTCAAGGCATGGATCAAAGAAATAGGAGCCTTTGGGTAGTGACAAGAACCTCCCAAGGGAAACCAATGTAACCAAGCTTGTTGGCCCATGTAAATCTGCGAGTGGTCATGGAACCCCTTTCTTATCTTCCTCATCCACTCACCCCAACATGGAAGATGAGTGATGGGCTGCATAATCATGGTATCCTCCCTTTGTATAATACCATCTTCCCCAAACTGATGAAGAAATTTGCACTCCATGAAATGTTGAAGTGCACCTCCAATGAGATCTCTTAATGAGACCTTCTTCCCATCCATGGCCTTCCAAAAAAAATGAGGTCTTGGATCTGATGTAGGTAGAAGTTTCTCTTTGAGTTTTGAGGTGCTCATTGAGAAAGTGTCACCAAGAAAGGAGAAAAGACTTCTCATATCTAGATGTCTACCCTTCATCATATTGTCCTCCATTAATTCATGAGTGAAGCTACCTTCAAAATGCTCCAATAATAATGGTGCCTCATCATTATCACTGCTTCTAAGTGACAGTGCTGTAGATTTGCAAAGTAATACATAAATTGTCTCAAAGAAAGGTACAATATTGATCTCGCAACCAGTCATTTTACAAAGGATTATGCTCATCCCTTCTTCTGAAATTCTACACTTCAACTCAAGAGGTTAAATGTATCTCATCCATGAAAAACTGGGATAGATTTTCATCTCCTCCTTGATTAGATCAAGGGTCCTCTGCGCTGTGATATGTTGCTGCTTCAAATCAGTACTATGTTCTAACCCTTGGTTATGCATTGGCCCTGATGGCATGTCCCCATAAGTTTTCATAAGGTTTACCGAAGCAATAGGTGATGAATGTATATGCATACCTTAGATCAACTGATATGTGGGAACCTCTTGACATAACACAAGACCTCCTCCAACCGCGACAATAGTGCCTCCAAATACTAGTAAAAGAGATGGCTACTCTTCTCCAGGTGTACCAGCACTGGAATCTTCCTCTGCTTCCTCATGCATCTCCTGAACCATGCATGGGACTCTATATGTCAAGAGCTCAAGACCATCTTGCAAAGGTGCAAGTGCCTCTTCTCCAAATGAAAGTAATTCTGCAGCTAGTGGTGAATGTAGTGACCTCTTGTTCAGAGTGACAAGATTGAAATGTCTTTGTGTAGCACATCTCTGTCTTCTTCACATAAAACTTCTTTCTCAAATTGTGAAATAAATCTGAATATTTAGTCACCTTTTCACGCTCTATGTGACCAAACCACCAATCATTGGCTTCCTCTAAGATATGAAGTGTTGCAATTTGAATAGCCTCTTCTTCAGCTACAGGATGTAGTCTGAAAAATGTATCTAGCTCTCTCCTCCAAGCCATAATAGTGCTTGAGGAAGATCCATCAAATATAGGAAAATAGAATCTATTATGCCTCTTTCTTCTATTGTTGCTATAGGATCCTCTTTCTTCTTTGATTTTGAATAATTGTTGGAGAGTTAGTTTCTCCTTGAATGCTCTAGACTGTGCTTTGTACTCTTTGAGATATAGACTGAGAGTCTCATGAGTCTCAAGTTCATACCCTTCACCTTCTTCAAAGAAAGTGGGCATAGTGGATCTATGAGGTGATCTAGGATTCTCCAGTTTTCTTCTTTACTGATATGAAGTGTTGGGGCCTTCCTCATCACATCTTCTTCTTGGACCTTCTTTCTACCTTTCCTCTTTCATTTGATAAACCTCCTTGGAGAGATCTTGCATAGATCTACAGAAATGAGTGGCAGAATTTTCTTCCTCCATGATATATCTCATCTATCTGCTTCTTCTTAGATGCAAAAGATGAAATTTCCATGAGTTGAGCCAAAGATCATGCTCTGATACCACTGTAATATCCCAAAAGGGAGAATGCAGTAATACTTCACGCAATATAAAAACTTACAGCAAGATAAAAAATAAATCTTAAGGCAACATCAGAATTTACAGAGAAGCTGAACCATTTTATTATATTGGAGAAGAATCAGTTACACAATGTACAAAATGTGAGTATATCTAGCCAAAAGTTGGTCTAGAATCACCCAGAAAGCATGCTACAACAGGTACAACATAACTGGAGAGGCACTGAAGCAAATACTGCTATGTCCCTTCAGCAGATTATGAACATATAGTTGCAGGATGAAAAGGAAAATGTAGATCTACTCAAATGTGGAGCTCAGATGATGCCAAGATTTAGGATCTGGCCAATGTGATGGATTCCCAAGATAACCCAGAAAGGATTTTCCAGATCTGCAACTTTGGAAAATCACCTCCCTAGGATTTGATCCTTGATCTGCTGGGAAATACAGATCTGAAGCTAGATCTGACAAACAGATGGCTGAAATGTGTTATTATATCATATCTAAGCTTGAAGGATTGATCCCTTCTTCAGATCTATGAGCTAGAAGCTCTATATCTAGCTTCTCAATCCTCCAATGATGATTGCAGTTGTTGTAACACAACTGCCTCTAGAAACTGCGCTGTGAGAGAAAGAGAGGCCTTCTGCTTGCTGAAAAATGTTGGAATAAACTCCAGGATGATGGAAATAATGATGGAAATGTGAGGGAATGATCCCTCACAGGATTGCTAGCTGAAATACTAGCAACTTCCTTCCTCCTTTTAGATCTACAAAATGAACAGCGTTATTCCTGAAGGAATACTGCTACTAGGAGGTCAATAACTTTTGGCCTGATGCCAGATATTCAATGAAGCTCTGGTAAGCTGATATTTAAGCCCAAGGTGATAGGAATAAACCCTCACCAGTTCTCCAGCTGAAGTACTGAAGACAACTTCCTCCTTTTAAACTGATCTTAGAAATCTACAATTTTTGAATATGAGTGTTCTGCAATAAGTGGGAAAAGGAGATGGCACTTAAAGCCTGATGTGTAATGAAGTAAAATCCTCTTTCTAGAGATGCTCTAAGAAAGAGGTGGGATTCCCGACCAGGAACACCCTGTGCTAAACAGCAACTGAAATCTCTGCTAAAAAACCCAGGAAAGCAGTGGAATGTCACATGACAATTCCAGATCTGAAAAGATCTTACATCAAGAAATAATCAGCATCCCTCATCCTTGCCTTCATCTTCTTTATATAACATTTGATTCTTCCCAAGCCTTGGCCCTCATCTAGACTACGCTGTCACATGTGGACAAGATCCTCCAAGTTGGACTGCGTAGTTTGACCAAATCAACCATCATGTCTAGGTTCAATGTACACCTTCCATCAAGTGTGCCTTGTTTGCACAACGTTCTCCATCACTTAATCATGAATGTACCATGACCTTTGACATCTTCAAGATCTTAATTGACTGAATCATCTCTGTTTGATCCCTTCAAGATCTTAGTTGACTAAATCAAACTCCATAATCTATCTCATTAATGAGACAGGTTCTCCAATTTCATTCACATTAGTAGTTGCTCAACTACCTTGTTAGGCAGATCTAGGCTAAATTAATCCACATTCACACACAAAAAATTGGATATTTATTCATATTGATAATTATGGGTCCCTCCACGCTTTTATTTACTTAATTCATTAAGAAAATCGAGGACTCTAATATTCCAAATATGATGTGAAATTTTGGGAATATTACATTGCTGCAAGCACTGTTCAGGGTTGTCTGACCTATGTCTCCACCCATATTAGGCCTAGATATGCTTATTTTTTCTTTTTGAAGTGGGAACAAGGCCCTTAGGGCTTTAGTACTCTTCCACATTTTTAGGAATGGTTTAGATGAGTAGGTAGTTTGAGATTTTGCAGCGCTTTCAGCCATTTTTCAGGGTTTGATCCCTCTTTCTTTTAGATCCTTTCATATCGGTTATTATCTCATCCACAAATCCATCTTGAGTCTTTTTTTACCTCTCCCTTAGGGTCCCTTTTGTTTCCCTTAGGGTTTTAACCTGTCACCTCCCATTTTGCAGTATTTTTCCCTCTGGTTTTTTGTTATTTTCCACACCTCTTTTCAGCAAATATGAGTCGCTATATCCCTATCCCTTAGACCTTAGATATTTTGTCCACCTTGTATGTTTTGAGTCAATTTCGCCTGCCATTTAGAACATTTTCTTGGGAGACCTTATTTTTGGGTTGAATTTATGCATCTTTAGTTGTTTATTTTACTGTCATTTCAGTTTTATTTATAATTATACAACATTTTTTCATTTCCTTTATACACAACCATTTGGCTTAATTAAAATTAACACACAGATTGCACACACGCACACCTAAAGTGAAGAGCGCTTGTTTTACACCGCCAATCCAAGACATAAACATCGTAATTAATTTATCTACCCCCCTGTGCCTTTGTTTATCTCTCTTTATTATTGAGTTTCTTGTGTCTTGCGATCATTGCACCCCCAAGGCGTTTATCCCAGAGACTCCTAGGCCTTCACCCTCAATTTTCGTTAGGAACAATTACTCCACCTCGTAGATGCCGGGTTATTCCTCCACCGAGTACCTACACCGACTCTGATTCTAATCCATCAAGCCCTCACTCTGATTCCAAACTCGGTTCCCCTCTACCTCATTCTCCCACCATGTCAGGTACCAATGTAGGTACTGGTCCTGATGCTGGTGGTAGCCCTGGCCCTAACTCTGAAGCTTCTAGTAGGGGAATGAATACTGGAACCATCTCAGTCACTCCCTTGCTACCTTTTATGGCAAGTTTGATCCTCCTCGATTTCAACCAATTAATTAATGACCCTATACACCATGATCCAGGTTGCCTGTTAAGCCAACTAATATTCCTCCATAAATTCCTAAATTTTAAGGAAACGTTGTAGAGGACCCTACTAATCATGTCTTCTCCTTCCACATGTGGTGTTTGTCCAATTCTATCACTGATGAATCCATCTGTCTTTGATTATTCCAACATACGCTCACTGGAGACACTGCGAAGTGGTATGTCGACTAGGCCTTTGCCTCTCATTCCACTTTTGTGACTCTTCCTAAAGCATTTTTTTCCTACTTCCAATTACCTGTCCGATATGATACTGGTACCAAGTTGTTGACTGCCTTCCGTCAAACTTCTGCCACCCTCCTTTCTGACCATGTCCAAGAATGGCATAGAAGGAGGAGCTTATGTCGAGCTCCCACATTCTGTTAGGTCCCTATATTACTAGTTTAGTCCCTTATTGTTATTATTGTAGCCCCCTTATTGTTATTTTTGTACCCCTGTAAGCCCAATATTGTTATTATTGTGCCCTTACATTATTGTTGTTAGGTTGGCTAGGATTATATTGTGGCCCCATGGACTCCTATATATAGAATGAGGTTTTGGTCATTTGTAGCATCCAAGAATTGTTCATTTATGTAATGTATTGGAGGTTTCCCCCTCGAAGTGGCTGATTTCTAAGGCATTGATCTCTCTTTTCTTCTATTTTTGGAGTTGGTTTCATAACATTTGGTATCAGAGGCTTTGGATTCTAGGGTTTTGCTACTCCAAACAAGTCATTGTGGAATTTTTGCTATAAATTTTTTTCTACGAAGGTTCAGAAGCTGAAATTTTTAGAACGCGAAGAATAAATCCTAAGGAACACCGTGGAAAAATGTCAGATCTTGGTTCACAATATTTTCGGAGATATGATCGGTGGAATTTAGGGATTTCCGCAGGCTCCTGAATTTAACCTAAACAATTCATTGTGGCATTTTCACTATAAAAAAAATTTCTATGAGGGTTCAGAAGCTAAAAATTTTACAGAGCAAAGCCAAAATCCTGAGGAATTTTGTGGAAATTTTTTAGAGCTTGATTCGCAATATTTTCGGACATATCATCTGTGGAATTTATAGTTGTTTTAGGCTCCCGAATTTCATCTCAAAGAGGTGACCGTGGGAACATCGTCATAACTCTCTCTCTCTGAGCATCAGATTTGAATTATTTAAAAAGTAGCCACAAGTACACGGATTGAAGTTTCTTTTGTATCAATTTCAGAGCAGAAGGAGGAAATAGTGACACATGGAATGTCGTACAAATTCGCTCTATTGAACTAGTCCATAATTAGGTCATTGTGGGAGATTGGGTATAAATTTTCTTTCAAGAATCCAAATCAAGTCAGACCTGTGGCATTTGAAAGAAGATTCAGAGGGCTAATACAAGGTTTAATTTCAGATATTGAAGATCTGAAATCACAGAGATAATTCAGTTTGAATCTCAAACTCCTCAAAAGTAAGAAAAAGGTGTGTATTTTTTTTCAAATTGCATAAGTCTTGTGTGAAAAATCAGTTTGAATTGATTCCAAGGGCATATTGTAGCATAGATATCAGTATTTGGTTCTAAAATGCCACCTAAAAAAAATTCAACACCCATTAAGCCTTTAGAATTCTCTACTATGACTCATGAAGATGAATAAATGCGACATGACATATCAAAATTAGAAGAGAAAGTGCAACAAATTTCGCTCTCACAAAGAGAAACAAAAAATAAGATGGATGGAATGGAAGCTGGTATGGAAGCTAAAAAGGATGCCATGGAAGCTAAGATGGATGACATGGAAGCTAAGATCGATGAAAAAATGAAAGACAACATGGAAAACATGAAGAATGATCTAAAAGTAGACATGGAAGGTTTGAAAAAGTTGATACAAGAAATGTTTCCTAATGGAAAAAAAGATAGTAGAGGAAACTCATGACGAGAACAAAATAAATGTTAATCATGATTTCATAAAATCTAATGTTGGATGGAAGAACCACCATATTCCAAAGGTTGATATGAAGAAGTTTGATGGCAAGGATCCCGTAACATGGATACTACAGATGGAGCAATATTTTGATCTAGATAATGTGCAAAACACACAAAAGGTACGCATTGCAACTTTACATTTAGAACAAATACATTTGTATGGTATCGATGGCTTTGCTTCCGTAAAAAAATTGTCACTTGGTCAATTTTTACGGACGAAATGATAGCACATTATGAGGATACAAAAAGCAACACTTCTTTAGCCAATTGATAAATCTCAAACAAAAGGGTTCAGTGGTGGAACACATTAAGGACTTCCAAAAATTGAATATAAGGGTAATTGATATTCCAGAGGAACATAGGATTGATGTCTTCATAGGTAATTTAAAGGATAACATACAACATGAAGTTTTCGTTTGGGAACCTGATTCATTGGAAAAGGTATTCAAGTTGGAAAGAAAAATTGAATGTAAAAATATGTCGACAAGGAATCCTACCACTCACATATATAAAGATGGAAGTGTTGCTACTCCTAGACTCCCACAACCTACAAGGTTGACACCACAACAATTGGAAGAAAAAATAGCAAAAGGGCTTTGCTACAGTTGTGATAGAAAATACACTAAATGTCATAATTGTGCTGAGAAGAAATTATTTTACATAGATTGTGAAGAGGAAGAAGAAAATGAACAAGAAACTTCAAAAGAAGAGGATATACACCAGGAACCAACCCTAGAAGAGGAAGAAATGACTTTGACCATATCATGTAATGCATTGGCAGGAATTACCACTCCTCGAACTCTCAAGATAGAAGGACATATCAAGAAGAAAAAGGTAATAGTGTTGATTGATTCGGGTAGTACCGATAATTTTATTCATTTTAAGGTAGCCAAGGAATTGAATTGTTTCCTATACCCAGCACCAGAATGTCAAGCAATGGTTGCAAATAGAGGAACTATAAATTGCTATGGAAAATGCCATAATATCAAGCTAACCATGGGGGAATATGTATTTAATATTCCAATGCCTTCCATTCCAATGGGAGGCGTTGATGTTGTACTAGGAGTACAATGGTTACAATCTTTGGGGACGGTAGCTTTTAATTTTCAAGAAATTTTCTTGAATTTCTTTTCAAAAGGAAAGGAAGTCGAATTACAGGGTATCGCAGGGAAGCTGGGAAAGCTAATAAGCTCTAATGTCATGACAAAGCTTCTGAAGAAATAACAACGAGGCATAATTTCACAATTATGCTCACTAGAAGTTCCAACATCAAAATCATCTATTTCTACAGATCTCCAAAAAGTCTTGGAAAATCATTCCAAGGTGTTTGAAACTCCCAAAGGACTCCCACCTATTCGTGATCATGATCATGCTATTCATTTGATTCCAGGAAGTGTTCCTCCAAACATCAGGCCTTATAGATATCCTTATGTCCAAAAAAGCGAAATTGAACGTATGATTGCAGAAATGTTAGAGGCGGGTATAATTCAACCTAGTCAAAGTTCTTTCTCTGCTCCTGTAGTATTGGTACACAAGAAGGATGGATCATGGCGAATGTGTCCGGATTATAGGGAGGTCAATAAGCTCACCATTAAAGACAAATTTCCCATTCCTGTGATTGATGAATTATTGGATGAATTACATGGAGCAATTTATTTTACCAAGTTGGATCTTCGTTCAGGATATCATCAAATTAGAATGAAGACTGAAGATATTCCAAAAACAACATTTCGAACTCATGAGGTCATTATGAATTTTTGGTCATGCCTTTTGGCCTTACCAATGCACCTTCTACATTTCAAGGGTTGATGAATTCCATTTTCAAACCCTTCCTTAGAAAATTTGTGCTAGTATTTTTTTGATGATATACTAATCTACAACAGGTCTTGGAAGGATCATGTTGAACATGTTGACAGGGTGCTCAAACTATTGCAGGAGAAACAATTATATGCAAAAACATCAAAATGTTTCTTTGGAGTACAAGAGGTGGAATATCTGGGTCATATTGTATCTCACGAGGGTGTTAAAGTAGACCCTAACAAAATTAAATCCATTAAGGAATGGAAAGTCCCCACTACCATAAAGAAGTTGCGAGGATTTCTCGGGTTAACGAGGTATTATCGCAAGTTTGTTAAGAATTATGGGAGAATAGCAGCACCTCTAACAACATTATTGAAGAAAGATGCATTTTCATGGACTCCTGAAGCAACTAAGGCCTTTGAACATCTTAAAGAGCCAATGTGCCTAGCATCAGTCTTAGCTACGCCCGACTTCACAAAAACCTTTATTGTGGAATGTGATGCCTCAGGAAATGGAATTGGTGTTGTTTTAATGCAAGAAGGAAGACCCATTGCTTTTGAAAGTCATCCAATCAAAGGAAATTATTTACAGAAAGCTATTTATGAGAAGGAAATGTTAGCAATATTACATGCACTAAAGAAATGGTGACCTTACCTAATGGGAAGACACTTCAAGGTAAAAACTGATCATGATAGTCTTAAACACTTTTTGGAACAAAGACTATCTTCAGAAGAGCAGTAAAAATGGGTCACAAATATTTTGGTTTATGACTTTGAAATAATATACAAAAAAGGGAAGCTAAATGTTGTTGCATATGCACTCCTAAGAAAGAATGATGATGTGAAAGCATTGCTTTGTGCCATTTCTATTATCCAACCAGATTGGATAACCGAAGCAAGGGATGAATGGAAGAAGGACGAAGAAGTATGGACACTCGTTCAAAATTTGCAGCAAGATCCTAGTACATCTGATACATTTAGTTGGAAAAATGATTCCTTATGGTACAAAGATCGCTTATATCTTTGTAAGGGTCCCCAACTAAAACAAAAGATTCTTTTGGAATTGCACACTTCTCCTTTAGGAGGACACTCGAGATTTTTAAAAACTTACCATAGGGTGAAGAAAGAACTTTTTTGGGATGGCCTTAAATCTAATATTCAAAAGTTTGTAGCGGAATGTTTGGTTTGCTGGAAAAATAAAGTTGAGACAATTAAGACCACGGGTCTTCTACAACCTTTATCCATTCCAAATCAACGTTGGGAGGAGATTTCAATGGATTTTATCATAGGTTTACCCAAGTCTAAAGGAAAGAGTGTCATCATGGTGGTATTTGATAGACTTACCAAGTATGCACACTTTTGTGTATTATCTCATCCATTTAAAGCAAGTACAGTTGCTACTACATTTATGGACACAATTCAAAAGCTACATGGAAACCCAAAGATTATTGTGAGTGAAAGCGATCCCATTTTTACTGGAAATTTTTGGACGAAGTTATTTTCTTTTTTGGGTACTCAACTAGCTCATAGCTCATCTTATCATCCTCAATCCGATGTTCAAACTGAGATAGTGAATAAATGTTTGGAAGGATATCTTCTTTGTCTTTTATCTAATAAACAAAAAAAAATGGGTCAAATGGTTACCTCTCGCTGAATGGTGGTATAACACTTCCTTCCATACTACAGCAAAAATGACCCCATTTATGGCACTTTATGGATATCATCCATCGTCCATCACATCATATTTAAGAGAAAATTCTAAGGTTTAAGTAGTGGAAGATACATTGAGCACCAACAAGAATTTCTCCAACTCTTAAAGGATAACCTAAGTTTGGCACAAAATCTAATGAAACAACAGGCAGATCAACATCACAGCGAGAGAAGTTTTGATGTAGGAGACTGGGTATTTTTATGGATACAACCATACAAAAAAATGTCCCTCAAGCAAGCTAAGAAGGATAATAAATAATTTCCAAAGTACTATGGTTATTACAAGGTGCTGCGAAATATTGGTACTATGGCATACAAATTGGAGCTTCCTGCTTCTTTGCAAGTGCATCCAGTTTTCCATGTCTCATGCTTTAAGAAGGTTATAGGTGAAAATATTCCAGTTAAAACTATATTGCTAGAAATTGATGAGGAAGGAAAAATCATAGTGGAACCTAAAGCGGTCACGGAAACAAGAACTTGAAAACTACGAAATCGATCAATTTCAGAGTATCTCATCAAGTGGAAGAACTTACCCACTGAAGATTCTACATGGGAGGATGAGAATTTTATACAAAAGCACCCAGAGCTACTCAAGCGTTGAGGACAACACTTTTTTGAAGCAGAGGGGCATGTTAGGTCCCTATATTACTAGTTTAGTCCCTTATTGTTTATAGTGTAGCCCCCTTATTGTTATTATTGTAGCCCTGTAACCCCAATATTGTTATTATTATTCCCTTACATTATTATTATTAGGTCGGCTAGGATTATATTGTGGCCCCATGGACTCCTATATATAGAAGGAGGTTTTGTTCATTTGTAGCATCCAAGAATTTTTCATTTATGTAATGTATTGGAGGTTTCCCCCTTGAAGTGGCTGATTTCTAAGGCGTTGATCTCTCTTTTCTTCTATTTTTGGAGCTGGTTTCATAACACATTCAATGATCGTGTCTATATGGATTGGTTTCTCATAATATTTTTTCCTTATATTGGTAAATATTTCGCGTCTCATTTCCCTAAGAAAGAGGAATAAACTCTCCAAATCGCATTGAAATATGATTTGATCTACGCCCAGTCTGGTTATGTTTATATCGTCTTACCAGATCTTCCTAGACCTGGTGGTGCCAATGCACTGGTGGCATCTCATGCCACCGACGGTATCGTTGGATCTCTTTCACATACATATACTCATCCTCCCATGGGTTATGGTTTCCCTCAGGGAGGGGCCAGCTCCACTAACACTTATCCCCCTCTCGACAACATGTATCTAAGACAAATCACATTTTCCCCATTACATCAACCGGTGCCAGTGCCTTCTATTTCTCAACCTCTTTACCCCAATGTTGCTCAACCTCCTTTCTATCCTTATCATCAGCCCAGTGATCCAGCCCCTCTAGAATTAGCACTCCAAACTCCTATGCCTTCTCAACCTCTGTCGCAGCAGCCCTCTCCTCCTTCAAATCAAGTGTATGTGTAGCAGAGAAAGATCAATCCACCAAATTCCAATAAAAAGAGTAAAGGCAACAAAAATCAACCAGCACAAGGTAAGAAAGGGTGCTAAGGGAACCCGCCAAACACTAAAACCTGCAACAGGACAATCATCCCAAGCAGGACAGGCCTCTTCATATGAACAAGCCTTGTTCTTGTTGTGGTGTACATGGCCATTATACTCACAATTGTCCCCATTTACCCCAAATGCGTCAGTTGTGGGAAGCACAAGTAGCATCTAGAGGACAGCAAGCCATGGTTTTAGCTCCTCCAAATATTGCGCCTGTTCAATCGACTGTTTTTACTGATCCTTTCCCTTAGCAAGGATATGTGGTTTCCCAACCCCTTCAAGGTTAGGCCACCTCTCAAACCTCTCAATCTAGTACCTCTGATTACCATATTCTCATGATGAATTATGAAGTGGTTAATAACACTGATGTCAACCTTCAAACTCAGTCGTGCCAATATGGCAAGCCACCCGCTACCTCTGCAACTGAGTCTCAAACCAAAGTTTCCGTAGAGTCTATTTTGACACCGAATTCCCCTTTACAGATCCCTAAGCCATGGGCAGAGGTCCTTCCCAAGATCCCCAAAGGGCCATTACGCCGAATTTCTACTTCCGCCAAATCTGCCCATAATTATAGCATAATAGATGACTTAGCACAATCTCTTGCTGCTATGTCAACACTGGAAGTCCTCCAGTCATTCCTTTCACAACGTAAAGCTCTATTATCTACTTTGGTTGTTGTGGATCCTTCATATCATCGTTTGATCGTCTTTGATGTTGAAAAGTCAGAACATCCCCCTTTACCTTCATTCGTTGCCTTCCAAATACCAGTCAAGATTCAAAATGCCCATGTTTCGCGATGTATCATTGATGAGGGCAGATCCACCTACGTGATGTTTTCCTTTGTTTGGGATAAAATCGGATCACCTGAGTTAGCCCCATCCACCATCACTTTGCTTGCTTAGGATGGTCACTCTTCTTAGCCCCTTGGCATGTACTGCAATTGTCCTGTCATTCTTGCAGGAAAGACTGTTTGTATTGACATTGAAGTCATTGACGCCCCCTTGGATTACAACATCCTATTGGTTCATAGTTATACCTATGCGATGTATGTTGTCGCATCTGCGGTTCACCATAATATGTGCTCTCCTCATAATGGAAATATCGTTACCATCTATCAGTTGACATATTACGAACCAAAGTCTCAACTCTCCCCTAATTCTATCATATCTTCGGTGGCTGATAAGAAATCAGTCACACCTCTTACTAGTGTTTCACCTGGAGCCTATAAAGATTCCACCTTGCTAGGTGCATTCCCTGGTCCCTCCCCTCTTGTTCCAGATCCCAGCTCATCAATTTTTTGCATGATGCAATAGTCTCAGACTAGCCATAAGTGGTTTGGTTCAACCACCTAGCAGCATACACCTCCGCAACCTATTGGTGGTCACTCGACAGAGCCTGCAGGGTCTTCCTTTCAATGAACCTTTTCTTTTTTTGGTGTCTCTTCCACTCCTTTTCAAACAGAAATGGTTACCACTAGCCTTAACCAATTGGGAGCCATTCCGACAGGCCATTACCCCTCTGGTTAGATACTGTTCCTCACTCCCCCCTTCGGAGTCTTTTCGGTGCCTATTATGGCTATGTTGAGCCTTCCCAATTTTACCCTGGGGATCCCAATCTAGCACATCGATTCCCAAGCTGAAAACCTACCTGGTCAACTCAAACCTTATACTACTTTGACCCTGGTCCAACCGGTCACCACGACTCCTACATTTGCTTCAGTACCTCAGCCACCTCAATAGGACTCTACTCTTGTTGCGAAATCATCTGGTCAGAGGGAGAAGCCAAAAAGAAGTAACCTAAGGATAAGGTTGCCCAAAAAACACATGCTCCTCCTAAGCCTCCAAAGAAGTCACCTCCATGCACTTTGTGTGATTTTGTTTGGCATGCTACCCAAAATTGTCCTGAACTTCCTCTTCTCAAACCTGTGGTCAACGACGCGCTTCATGAATCTGATATCCTGGAGGTCCATGTTACCTTACCTGATTCATCTAAGAAACTCAAAACATTGTGCATGAATCACCCTTGTGATTTGTGTGATCTTTATGGCCACTACTCTCACCTTTGTCCTCATCTCGAAGATTTTCGCGACAACCTTGAAGTCGTCTGCCGAATCGAGGCTGAGCATAGTTCACCTTCTACTCCTCTACTCATGTGTTTGGCTCATCCTAAACGAGAGGACATCTTCATACCTCCTCCCGATTTCGAGATGACAGAACCTTCGACCACCATCCTCTATCTGTCATCATCCATGAGATCCTTGGTGGAAAACCCCTCCAGGGCATTCCCTTCTATTTCGACTGAACCTCCTTCAGCGATCACCTTAGGCTCAACATCGTTAGATGTTTCATCTACTAGCTCTTCGTTTACCCTCTGTAGTGATGTGTATGTGAACCATATCTCTCATGATGATGTGTCAGGTAGCCCCACCGCGTCATGTGGTATTTATTTTTCCCGTCCCCCCATCTTTCACTCTGATGAAGACATTATGGAATCAATGACCACCCCTGACTTTCATTGGGATGATAGGCACCACCGTGCATACTTCCTTCCACAGCAGTCCCTTGACCATTACATTATGGAGTCTAAATACTTTATCTCTGATGAGGTCGATCAGTTTAGAAATCCCATTCCTACACCCAATGCTTTCGAAGAATGAAATATGGCCAACATCTCTCCTACCATTAAAATTATCCTTTTAGATAAACCAGGGATAGAATAAAACATCGCCTTAGGGGCAGATTGCACACCAAACAAAATTGAGGCTTACACTAAGTTATTCAAGTAATTTTGTGGTGTTTTAGCCTAGTCCTATTTAGAGATGCCCAGACTTGATCTTGTCATTGTCGAAAACCATATTGATACATGGCCCAATGGAAATCTTGTTCATCAAAATTTGAGACCCATTAATACTTCTAGGCGTGAGGCTATCAAAGCTGAAATCGACAAGCTCAAGTAGGCTAGTTTTATCTAGCCCATTGAATACACCACTTGGGTCTCTAACTCGGTTCCCGTTCTCAAGAAACAAGGCACCATCTGTGTCTGCTTTGAATTTCACAACCTGAACAAAGCTTGTCCCAAAGACAACTTCCCCACACTGTTCATTGACAAAATCATAGATGAGTGTGTGGGGCATGAATTTCTATCCTTTATGGATGGTTTCCCCCAATACAACCAAATAGTTATCTGTCGTTCTGATCAGTTAAAGACTGTGTTCATTAGTTCGTGGGGAACTTTCGCTTATAGGGTCATGTCATTCGGCCTAAATAATTCCAAAGCCACTTTTCAGCGATCCATGTCATACTTTTTCCATGACCTGGCTCAGATTATCCTTGCCCACCTCGATGACCTCACTGCTCATTCTAGGCGGAGGGCGCAACACCTCCATGATTTTCGTATCGTATTCCTCTGATGTCCCATTTATAATATCTGTCTCAACCCATTGAAATTATTCTTTTTTGTCCCTATCGGCCATCTCTTGGGATTCATCATGTCCAAATATGGTATTGTGCTTGATCCTCTTAAATTTCAAGCCATTATTGAAATTCACATTCCTTGTACCTTGTGCTAGTTACAAAACCTCCAAGACGAAGCCAACTTTCTTCGTCGGTTCATCCTTAACTATGCCACCACCATGCATGGGTTTCTAATACTCCTTTTCTCCACCGTCCCATTCTTTTTGGATGACCATGTTCAACAGTATTTTGATTCCCTAAAACATGCTCATACTTCTACTCCCTTGATTAGTCCTCCTAAATTTTAAAGGGATTTCATCTTGTACATCTCATCTTCCACCCATTCGGTTTCTGGGGTCCTTATCCAGGAAGATGACACCGGAACTGAACATGTTATCTATTATTTCAGTAAGAACCTTGTAGGCCCCCTTGTGTCCTACTTGCATGAAGATAATTTGGTGATGGTCGTCATGTTCTCGGTCCAGAAACTTCGTCATTATATAATTACGCATTCTACCAAGGTCATGACCAATTCCAACCCTATGGCATTCCTATTGAGTAGACGAATCATCAATGGGAAGTACTCCCGTTGGATCATTATCCTTCAGGATTTTGATCTCGAATTTGTCACACTCAAGAGTAAGAAAGGTTTAGCCCTTGCTGAACTCATTTTTGAATTACCTACTAGGACGCAAGATCTGTCGGTTAATGATAATTTACCTATTGAACATTTGTTCGTTATTACTTCTGATGACCTTTGGTATGGAGACATTCTTACCTATCTATGAACCTAAAATTTCGCTCCCCATCTTTATCGTGATGCTCGACGATGTATACGACACCAGGCCCGACACCAAGCCCCCCGCTATCTTCTCCTTGGTGACAATCTCTATTGTCACATTGTTGATTCTATCCTCCGTCATTGTCTCACACATGCCGAAGCTGAGAAAGTCCTTAATGCCTACCATAGCAGCGTTTGTGCTAGCCACCTCTCTAGTTTGGCCACTACCCAGAAATTCATGCGCGCTGGGTATTTTTTGCCTTCTCTCTCTGGTGATTGCATTGAAGCAGTCAAACATTGTTCCAATTGCCAACTTTTCACCCCAAAGGCGCGGGCTCCTCCTACTTCTCTCCATCTTAACATCTTTGCTAGTCCATTCTACAAGTGGGCCATTGAATTTATGGAGTGTAGACCTCCATTTTCCAGTAGCCATAAGTATATCATTGTGGTGGTTGACTATTTCACCAAATGGGATGAGTCCATGCCAACATTCAATAAAATGACAGCTACCGTGGCCCTATTTTTATTTAACCATGTTATGCTCGATTCAAGGTTCCAAAACAATTGAACTTTGACCATGGCCAACATTTTGAAGATGATATTTGGCATGAGCTATCCTCTCTCTTGAGCTTTGAGCACCAATATTCATCATCCTATTACCCCCAAGGTAATGGTCAAGTTGAAGCGGTCAATAAAATCCTTAAAACTATGCTTCAACGAAGGGTGAATAAGCACAAAACCAGCTAGCACCTTATGCTCTTCCCTACTTTGTGGGCCTATAGAACTTCTATTAAAATTTCCACTGGGTTTAATCCTTTCCACCTTGTTTTTGGAAAGGAGGTAGTCTTACCGATTGAGTGTGAAATCCCCTCCCTTAACTTAGCCGTCGAACTTATCCCTAACACTTACCTTTAGAACAATGACTTATCATGCTTGAGTGTGCATCCGAATACCGTCATGTTGCCTTGCAAACCATTGAAGTGGCCAGAAGTGCAACAAATCTCAATATGTAAAAAAAGTCCATTGTCGTACCTTTCATGAAGGTGACCTTGTTCTAGTGTATGACCAGGCTCATGATGTCCTTGGTCATGGGAAGTTCGACTCATTATTTCTAGGGCCTTACATCATTGGTAAGGACTTAGGCAAAGGGGCATACCTTCTAAAGGATTTCAAAGGCCACCCCCTTCCTAACCCTCGCAATCCACTCTACCTTAAGAAATTTTACCCATAACATCTCCCATAGAGATGTATATTTTTTTCCTGTCATGTATCTAGGTAACTTGCATATTTTATTTTTGGTGATTTGATACTTCATCTGGAAGCCTTTTTCCCATGAAGGGTCACTTTTCTACCTCTCAAAATAAAAAAATTTCACCTGCACCACTTGTACTTGGGGCATCACTTAACCTTCATGCTTGTTGATGCTTGTGTTGATTTTAGTCATGAGTAACGATCTTTTGTTCATGATTTTATGGTCCCCACTGGACATATTCTGTGTGGCATCATCATCAAGTTGCCCTTGTTTAGAGCATCCGAGTTGAGTCATCATCACATTCATGGAATCTGTCCCGAGTCCCTTTTGTCTCCCGTTACATATCCCATCCATTTATGGTCAGTCCCTCTCTTGTGTAGCCCTTTTTGGCCTCCAGTCCCACTGTCTCCCATCCCTTCAGGAGTCGAGTCAATGGCTGCAAGTTCATCCATGCTTTTTATGCTCTGACGAGGGAAGTCATCCATTTTCTACTCAGTATCTCCCCATTCCATCATCATCCCTGGTGTTTGTCCAATAGTCACTCTAATATATTCCCTCGTGCCTTAGTTTAGGACCCTCATTTCCTCACCTATGGTAGACCTCCTTCTGTCGACATCAGCACATTCATTCCAGAATACAGGTCTAGAGGGCAGTGTATCTTGGTTCTAGCTTCCATTCTTGTTCGGTGGCTCAGATCAAGCAAAGGGACTCCTTATTACCCTTTAACTTGATTTTTTCTCATCCACTCCACTTCAGTATGATCGAGATTCTTATACTCGATAGTTCAGTGATCCAACGATTCCCGAGTGTGTTTGAGACGTTTTAGACCTCATGAGGGGGTGTCCCTTCAAGTATCCCCCCACATGCCCGGATGACCTCATTCTCTTCTACAGCCTCAGATGCAACTCCACAGATTTGATGGGTTCGGCCCCAGCCGCTTGCAGCGCCTATAGCATGCATGTATCACTTAGATGATCCATTTTTATTTTCAGAGCCTTTTCATGTTTATCATGGCTTATCTGGTTGTTATTTTATCTCATGTACTCAGATATTATTGTATTCATTCCTGGCTATTGTTCCAGGCACAATATGTATATGGGATCCATTATATTTGTGTCTGGCCTATGTTTATGCTAGAAAATCATGTACTTTATAGCTCAATCTCATTTTACTGAGTGAACCATTATTCTTTGTACTTTGTCATCATGGCAGGCATAGGTATGCCTCCCCCACCTCATTGTGTACAGGTACCCAACCACTAAAGGAGACTTACAATTGTTGGTCTCGCCCCCTCAGGATTATTATCCTCTCTCGCTTTGCTTCGCCTACATATCTCTCTCTATGACTCCCCTTCGATGTCTATTGATTATGTTCTTACAACATACTTTGGTCATACGATTAGCTCCTAACACTCATATGTTGGGGGGCAATCTGTTACACCAATTTTTAGTCATCTAACCATGTATAATTAGATGGATAAAAATACACCTTGTAAGGCCAATTTTACCATAGTTAAATTGTTTTCACTACGAAATAATTTAATAAACCATAGTATATTAAGTTATTTCTGGTCCAAATAGAAAACCTCATGAGGAATAATTAAATAAATCCTTATTTATTTGATTTTCCTCTAGGAATAATTAATTAAACCTATGTTTAATAATATTTAACCCAATTAATGAGAAATAATTAGATAAATCATTATTTATCTTATTATTCTTTAGGAATAATTAATTAAACCATTATTTAATTAATATTTCTTGTTAAATTTTACTACATCATTTAGGAATAATAAAATAAATCATTATTTGTTAAATTATTCATTGATCCCTTCCTTGAAATAATAAATAAATATTTTATTTGTTTATTATATCTTAATAAAGGGATTTAACCTGTTATAGGTCAATTTGGGCGCCATTCCCAATGACCTAGTTAATTGGGCATCATCTCCAGGACCGATGATCAAGGGTCTATCATTCCTTATCATTTCAATTGCTACATGTCCTAAGACAAGAAACAAGACAAATCAAGCAAGACTTTCATCAAGCAAAGGTTTCCATGGTTTGAAGCTTATTATATAGCATATGAGAGCTCACCAACGCACGCTCTAAGGGGCCTAAGTGCATTGCATATGCAGGTAGCCCCATGCAAGGCTTCTCTGCAAATCACTTCCCGACATTCATAGGTGCGTTGATCACATTGGGAGCGAAATTCTCATTGTTCCAGAATCTCCACTTGGCCAGTGCCTTATAGAAGAGTTCACATGTGTCAAGCTTCGGATCCAAGTGTCCATTTGACATCTACATGACTGGAAACATGTCTAGCCTATTATTGGAAAGTTATTTATTGCAAAACAACCTACATTTCATCTATAAATTGAGCACAGATATAAGTGCTTGAAGAGGAAGAATTTGAGTAGAGAAATGCTGGAGAATTTTCAATTGAGAGCTAGATTTGTGAAGCTGTTGCTAGAGAGATTTATACTGTGATGAGGTTTGGGAACATTGCTGGAAGGTCACTTCAAATCAGTCACTAGGTTGTAACCTCTCCTTCTATCATCAATAAAGAGTACTGCTTATTTTTCCCTATATGCATTTGTATTGACTTTGATTTTCCATATTGCAAGATCTTGGTTGATGAATATGGTTTATGCTTTACTGATTTAGCTAACTAGCTTGAATAGATATCTATATTATTACATCTTCTGATGTTTCAGTGTTCTTTCTTACAGGAAGCATTCAGCCCACAAACCGCTTGAATTTGAAGCTACAACAGAAGCAACAGAAGGAGCCATTTGGAAGTGACTGAACAAGTAAGCCTCCAATCCTCTCTGTGTATCTATTCTGAGTTAGGAAAAATAGTTGTATAGTCTTTCACCTGTTGTTCTAGACTAGCACCTGTCTAGGGAAGCGTGATTTATTCATAATTCACAATTCTGGCCCAACATAACCAATTTAAATCCCTTTTCCCTCCAAAAAAATATAATAAAATATTCCAAGCAGTTAGATCTATATCTTGATTAATAATATCTTATCATGCACCATTATCAAGGATAACTCAATGTTTTATTATAAATAGGAGGGTTTTCCATTCATTCCTGAACTTTGATCCTTTTATCATGGTCAGACTTTGATCTTCTTATCATTGTCTATCTTTGATTCTTTTTATTTTATTTTTGCTTATTGAGATCTCTTTGAGTTCTACATGTGTTGGGAAATTTACACCATTGAGAGAGAAACTCTGAAGTTGAAGCGTTTGAAGGCAGCCAAGTACCCATCCCATTGAGGGGGTTTGTATCAATTCTCTTCCCAGGTGTTACATAATACAAAAAATTCTTTACAATTTGTGTCTTGTCCATTGGATATTTTGGAGAAACTCTTATTTCATTGTGTTGTTTAGCTGCTTTATTTGCATAGATCTGGGTTTTTTTTGCATTTGTTTGATCGTCTATTGCAGAACTAAGAATTTTGATAGCCATATTTGTTTTTAGGGTTGTTTGTCATGTGTAGCTAAAGTGATCTCTTTTCGTACACTTGTATTAAGAAATCATACTAATAGTGGGTATAATGTGAATTTCTTCATTGAACTACCATGAGAGATAAACGTATCACCATATCCACAACTAATAAAAGCATCAGTGTAGCTGAACAAGGTCTTCCTAAGATTAATGGATGTCCTCCTAAGTTATTCTTGGGGGTTAAAATCATAAAATCAACTAGATATTCCCAAGAATCTAAGGATACATAAATTTCTTCTAACGCACCATCGGGTCTAATTACATATCTATATAATTGTAATAACGTTGGTGTATATTGAAGATTTGGAAGTCTTAGTTGATCCATAGTTTGTTAACTCATGATGTTTATGGTTGCTCCTGAATCAATCAATGTGTTTGGGATTTCAATACCATTAATGTGTGTCTTCACAATGGGACTTCCTGGATCCAAATATCTTTGTATCATATTTTTTCCCATCATGATGTCTGCAATCTTCCCAACTAATTGTATTCTTTTTATTTCTTTCCTTTTTCTTCTGAGTTTCTTTATACTCAACTCTCTTATTGTCTTTACAAGGATTTGGGTTTCTTTGATAGCTTGCAACAAAGGAATCTTTATGCATACATTCTTCAGCTCATCTAATATATCATAATTAGGTTTCATGATTTTTTTTCTACCCCTTTATCAATCTGTTATCTTTCAGGGAAAGGAGGTTTTGAGACAGATACTGAAGGTTGTTCTATAATGGGAGTTGAGTTTATTATTGTTTCATGTGTTTGTTTTTTAAGATTTTCATTTTGGTGAAGAGATGTATCTTCATCATAAATCATATTTTTCTTTTTCCTAGATAACAACAGATGGTAATTTATTTTCTAATATTCTACCAAATCTTAGCTGCACATTATTAAGATCTTGTGGAGTTATCATAAAGGTTTGAAAATTTTGACCCTCCATGTTGTAAACAGGTTGTTCATTCTTATTGTTTGGGTTTGGAATTGGTTGAGCTGGAAATTGATTTGGTCTTTATGGAAATGGTACTGAAAGTTGAGGATTTTGATTTTGAAACTGAGGTTGTGGTTGTTGACTAGAGTGAGGAAAATGTTGTGGTAGAAAGTTTGGATAAGGTTGTGGATACTGGTGATATTAAGAGTATCTACCATAAGGAATTTTCCATCCTTGCATCCAAGGTTGGGATTGAGACCAAGGCTATTGCCATGGCATTGGTGCACTCTAGTTATTTTGTGGGGGTTGTGTATACATCTAAGTGTTGAAACTCTAAGTTTGTGATCCTTGCCATGGTCTTCTAGGAACAAAGCAAAGAGGATCTACCTGATTCAAAATCATTTTCTCTTGGTAGACAGCTTTTGGACCTGGGATGGAAGGACACTTCTTTGTTTCATGATTTTTTGTACATATAACATGGGTTTCTACACTTTTCAAATCAAGAGGGTATTCTCTTAAGGCATGTTTCTTTCTACATTTAGGACAAAAGATAGATAAGGCGTCACTTTCAACTCTTTGCTTGTTTTGTAATTTCAAGGTGTCTATTTTTTCACAAAGACTCCCTAAAATATTTGTTTTAAATTCATCAAGAAAATTGCCTATGTCAACCCTACTTGTTGTTCCAGCTGCAGAATTATTGATTCTAGAGAGTACAGGATCCCCTGAATTCTTTCCAACTCTTGATTTACCTCTTGAAAGATGTATGCATAATTCAGAAATTTATGGTAATGATAGCTAATAAATGTCTCATTTTCCCATCATGTTAAGGATATCTATCCATTCATCTCTAATGTATTTTAGCAAGAGAGATTTCAAAGTATCTTGATCCTAATTTTCCATTTTATACCTTTTTAGATTCTAACTTGATCTTTCAATTAAATCCTCCAGATTCTCATCTTCTCTTTGCATCATCTTAAAGAATTCATCTTTTCGGTTATGAGGCATGTAGTAATCCTTGTATTTTAATAAGAATGAATTTTTAATTTCTTCCCATGTTGTAATAGAGTGTGTTATTAAGCCCATAAATCATTTCAATGTTGCATCTTTAAGGGTAGCTAGAAACAATTTCAATTTTTGAGAATTGAGTAGGTAACCATATGATCTACATAAAAATTTGAATTCAAAAAGAAATGTTTTAGGATCCTCACTTCTTAATCCATGGAAGTTATGAAGGATATAGGGTGAGATATTTTTCATTGTGGTAGTAGTATCTTCATCAAGTATAGGAAATCCAACAGGATTTGGATCTATTTTGTCTTCTCCCCTATCTCCTCTACCTTCACCTCTTCCTCTTCCTCCATCTCTTCCTCTACATCTACCTCCACCTCCAATACTAGGTCCACATCCTCCAATCCTTAAATTTTCATCATTGTTGTGTACTTATCCTTACCTTTCCCCATCCATTGTAGGTTCTTCTGAACTAATATAAGATTCCAAGATTGGGATTTTATGTTCGTCTTCTAATTCTTCTGGTTCCTCTATCAATGGTATATTAAATAATATCTCTTCTTTCTCTTCCTCACTAGGGATTTCTAGTTCTTGAGCTAAAATTTGTTCTCCAGTAGAGGTTAGGAAAATTAATCCTTTTTTTTGGGGATGTAGGTTCTTGTTCTTCTACAACTTCTTTAGTTGATGAATTTGGTGAATCCCAAGGTTGAATTTATAATCTTAATACCTTAGGAATTCTATGTCTACCTGCTAAAAATGGTATACGAGTTTGGGTCGATGGTGTGGCACTACGAGGTCTTGACAGGGTGAGTGGTGATGTTGGAATTAAGCTTATTCCTCTACCTAAAAATCTACCCCTAGAATCTCTTTCTCTATGCATGTAATTTTCTTTAAAAAAATAAAAAATAAATTAAGAGAGAAAAGGCTTCTATTTACAATTCCCCGGCAATGGCACCAAAATTTTTAGTAAATTTAATGTTCTTAAATTGTTATCATAAATTATCGACTGGAGTTGGTAATATTGTGAAGTGAAAGTGTACTATATATGCTATAAACCTTCCTTTCGTATTTTATTATGATGATTTTATATGTGAAGATCGTTTTTGAAGATGCCCTAAATGGATTTAAGAAACTGAACTATAATTCATGAGATAAAACTAAATCCAAGTGTAACTATGCTTCTAAAAACTTTTAAAAAGAATCTTAACTAATTTATATGTTAGTAACCAATGATGAATTTGAGAAAACTTCAAAATTCCGGAAAAAGAGGCAACAATAATTTTTTGTGTCTTTTTGGAATTTTTATGTGAATGAGACTTGAATCAAGGAATTACTTGGAAAATATTAACACTATTATGCTCAGAAAGGAAATTTATAAATCATAGTTAATAAGAAAGAGTATTTAAATTTACAAAAATAATTTAATTGAAAACTAAAAAGGAAATTCTAAAATATTTTTTCAAAAGAAGAACTAATCTACAACAAAACACTGATGCATAAAAGAAACTATGATTATCTTTGTGTTATGACTATGCAGAAAATGGAACTACATCAAATGATAAAAACAAATTACTTGAGCATCTATATTAGCAAGATAAAATTCGAGAAATGATTATAGCATCTAACATAATGACAAAATTAAATCAAGCACCTATATTATGAAATTATGGAAATCCTGATAACAATTAATGTAATGAAAATGATAAACAAATCATCTATACTACAGAGTCTAGAAATAATTGTAATTTATAACTTGAGAAAACAAATCAAAAGCAAGACATTACGCTACAAAATGCAGTATAAACTAAGAAATAAAGATGAGCTATGAATGGCATCTAAAAAAAACATAAACAAAGCAGAACCTCTTCTGTTGCAGGGGGGCTCCACAATAGATGGCTTCAAGTCTTAAAATTTACTAACTGCACATTGAAACTCTAGAAATCTTATTCATTTGATTTTGAAATAAATTAGAGTTTAAATGAAATTACAGTCACGCAATAATTTTCACTTTTTCATACAATTACGAGCCCGATATTTATAAAATATTATCATAACTGTCTTGAGGCTTTTACACCTATCTGAACTAGAAAATTTTATATTTAATTCTAAAACAGAAAGTAGAATTTCGTTGCTTCACAATTTTTTACATGGCATAGAAAATCATGAAGCATGATGGTTTCAAACTCCTTGCTCGCTTGATTCAGCACATGGTCAACTACACCTTTGACTGCAATTCTGGGCGATTTCCTTCTTGATTTGGGCCAGATGGATAGGATGGGATCCATGATAATATTATTTTCATTTTCTCGTATATTTTTCTTCTCCATTAACACTTTAGAACCTATCTAACCATGGTGATGGCTACAGAAACATCAATCAGTTGTAGAATTGCATTAATTTTGTAGCTAATGAAGATTTTACTCTAATAATAAGGAACAATTGAAAATATGAAAATCAGTTCATCAGAATACTTTACCAAGTAAAAATTTACAATCTAACACTTGTCTGAGCTAATTATGGTGAAGAAAAGAAGGAAAATGAGTGAAATGTGTGTAAAAGTTGAGGTAGACTTGAGGCTCTACAAGTAGTTTTGCAACTATTGAGAGAGAACAAGCTTTATGCCAAATTTAGCAAATTTTATTTATTCCAATCACAATTTTATTACTTGGGACACAATGTTTCCAAGGAAGGAGTAGTAATGCATCATGATAATATCACAGACATCATGAAGCAACCTACCCATCAAAATGTGGTAGAATTCGAATCATTTATAGGGTTGTCCAGTTATTATCAAAGCTTCGTCCAGAATTTCTCAAGGATTATACATGCAATCACAACGATGCAGAGAAAAGAAGTTAAACTCCAACGGAAATGAGAGTGTGCAACCATTTTTTAGAATTAAAACATCTACTCACACATGCACCAATATTAAGAATAGAAGACCTTGAAAAATATCTTGTGGTTTGTGAAGATTCCTACAAGGAGGGGCTTGATGGATCCCTAATGCAAGAAGGGCAGGTGTTGTATTACGAATCAAGGAATTTGAATGAGAATTAGAGGAATTATGTCACTCATTATTTGGAGCTCGAAGCAATAGTGCATGCATTTAAGATGTGGAAGAACTATTTGTTGGGAATAAAGTTTGTTTTAATGTCAGATCATGGAAGGTTAAGGTACCTATTTGACCAACCCAGGTTAAATGCAAGATAGGAAAGATGGCCAGCCTTGATCAATGAATTTGATTTTGAAATAAAATATATCAAGGGCAATGAAAACAAAGTAGCATATGCACTCTGCAGAAGGATACAAGTGGCTCGTGTGGCAGCCATCAATACTTGTGAAGTTGGCATCAAAGAAAGGATAAAATAAGAAATGCATAAAAGATGAGAATTACCAGCAAGTGAAGGGACACTTGCAAGAGGAGCTAGAAGGAGCATTGAGTAAGCATTACTCACTCATAGATGATGGTGTGCCAAAATTTTAAAGGTAGATGGTATATACGTTACATGGGTGACATGAAGAAGCTCATCTCTAATGAGTTTTATAAAATTCCTTATTCAAGTCATCCTGGTTATCACAATATGATAAAAACTATGAAAAATATGTAATATAGATTGGGAATGAAAAAGGATGTTGTCGAGTATATTACTAGATGCTTGGAGTGTCAGCAAGTGAAGGTGGAATGAAGACATCTAGTAGGATTGTAACATCCAATCCTCATTCCTGATTGGAAGTGGGAATTAATATTTATGGACTTCATCATAAGATTACCAAAGACATATAGACAAAATGATTCCATAATGGTAGTGGTGGAAAAGCTAAGTAAAGTAGCTCATTTTAAATTTGTCAAGTCTACCCACAAGGCAATTTATATTTCTCATATTTTCATGAAAGAAATACTTAGATTGCAGGGTGTTCCTAAGAAGATCATCTCATATTGGGATTTCAAGTTCACCTCAAAGTTTTGGAAAGCATTGTTTGTTGGGTTTTTAACATAGTTTCGCATTTAGCTGAGTGTATCATCCTCAAATGGACGGACATATTGAAAGAGTAATTAGGGTGTTGGAAGACAATATAAGAATATATTTCATGCATCAGCCCAAGAGGTGGAAATAGTTTCTACCTCTGGTATAATTTTCTTACAATAATGGGAACTAGGAACCATGAAGATGAGTCATTTTGAGGCTTTGTATGGCATAAAACATAATACACCTATCAACTGGAATTATCGAATGAACAAGGTGCTTCTTGTGTGAAAATTTCATCTATTGTGCCAACTGAAAATTATTCTTCTAACTGTAAATTTAATTGTGCATTTTATTTTCTACAACAAACAACGAATAAAATCACTACTGCAATTTTAACCATAAAAAATATAGTGGAAAAATAGTAAGCTGGAAACTCAGAAATTCTAGCACACACACAAAATTTGACACCATTATTTTTGGTCAATCGTAACTGGAAAAAACCCAACTTGGGAAAATTGGTGCATCATATGAGGGTTTTATTATTATTATGCAGCAAAAATTCTGAGTATAATAAAATGATGCCAAATTTTCCTTTCTATCTGAGAGAAATACTAACCAAACTATCTAGGGGAATTTTACCCTCCTTTCCAAGCAATCTCATCTCAGTCAGGGCTCAGAAAATGACCCCAAAAATGATCTACGTCAATCTTTGCGCTAGCCCTTGTACATTCATCCTAGAACTCCCTTTGAATCATACGCCCTACCTAACTCTACTACTGGAAGTATTTTTCCAAGCCCTCTATAAATTTTCCTAGCCTCTGGCACCGAAAACATCCCACTCCACAGCTAAATCAAACTGCCCTTCTTAAGGCACTACACAGCCCCTACGTCCCCTACGTAGCTTCCTGGAGAAAAATTACGGCCTCCTCTTTTGACTTTTCCAAAACTGGAAACTCCTCCATAAAATATTTGTGATCCCCCTATGTCACCTACTACTTGATATCACTGTTGAATCATCTGCTACTGGAGATCGAACTACCTAGATCACTGAGTATCTGCAACTGGCGTTTTCTCCAATTTCCCATAGAATTATTCTTATAATCCTATGTTGGAGCACTAATGACCAAGATTAAAACTTAATCAAGGGTTGGGATCATATTGAAGTTGATCTGTGTGAGCTTCTAGAGAATTCTCACCTTGACTTAATTAATTTGTATTAATTAACTAGTTTTCCTAAGTTTAGAGTTAGGAAAAATTAAAAAATAGGTTAATAATATAATTAAGCCATCTCTAGGTGGAATTTCCATAAAAAATTTCTAGGTTTTAGAGATATCATGTATTCTATCCTCTCCACCAATTTTCGTGGCTAGAACATATTTGATGCTACAAAAACTAGCACTCCCTCTTAGCGAGGTCTATGTTCTATTGTTTCACACCATGCTATAACACTTTGTCTATGTATCATCTCCTTTCATAATGTTGATGTTTGGATGCTACTTTCCACCAACCAATATGCAACTCTAATGTTGCATCCATGCTACTGCTGACCCTGTTATACTCCTGCCAACACTGCATCTGCACTGCAACTCCTTCTCATCTTTTATTGTTGATCCAAAATAATTTGTCCATGCTACTGAAATAGGTTCTCCACCATACCCATATGTTCTCTAAAATAAATAAACTTAGACCTCCCTATAGCTTTCGTGAGTATATCTCCAACTTTTTCTTCTATGGGAACATATTGTAGCTAGACCGCTCCATGTTGTACACAAACTCTAATGAAATGGCATTGAATATCTGTGTTTTGAATTGTCATGAAACACTACATTCTCATAGATCTTAATTCAGATTTGATTATCACATTAGACATCAGTCACCTCCATCATTTTCTTGAACACGATCACTAATAGCTTCTGAAGCCATATATCTTTGCATGTATTTGTGCTTGTTTCCATATACTCTTCTTTTGTGGATCTCAATGATACTAACTCTTGCTTCTTACTACAACAAGAAACTATCCCTAATCCAACACAGAAGTAGTACTCAGAGGTACCTTTCATGTACACTGAACTGCCTGCCCAATCTGCATTTGTGAAACCACATAGTCTAACGTCATCCCCTTGAGTATATCTCAGCCATATTTAACCATGTTGTGCACATACCTCAAAATATGCCTCGTTTATTCCAAATTTACCCTCTTTGGTTCTACCATAAACTGATTGAGGGTATTGACTATGAAGCAAATATCTGGCCCATTGTTGACTAGATACGTGAGAGAACCAATAAGTTGTCTATACAAGGTGGGGTCGACATCCTTGTCATGTGAAGCATCTATCTTCTTCCAGTTGGTGATCATGGGAGTAGACATGGGTCTACAATATTGTATTCTAAACCTTTTTATAATATTTTTAGTGTATCTTCCCTGCCCAAGGAATATCTTCCTGTCTTTCTGTCACACTTCCAACCCTAGGAAATAGTGCATCAACCACAAATTCTTCATATCAAACTATGCTACTAGGTTCATCTTGCATACCTCTATGATCCTTGATCATCTTTTCAAGAAGATATAATTGACATACAATTCTAGGATAAGTGGGTCACCCTCTGCCATTGAATAGTAAAGGTTGGGATCTGCTTCACTCTTATCAAATCTCATTTGTTGCAAGTAGTTTTCAATCCGACCATATCATGCCCTTGGAGCTTGCTTGAGCCCATATAGAGCTTTCTTTAGTCTACACACAAGAGTGTGCCTCTCATGAGTCTCGAAGCCCTATGGTTGTTCTATGTACACCTCTTCCTCTATCACCCTGTTCAAGAATGTTATCTTGGCATCCATCTCATGAATCTTCCATCATGTTTGATTTGTTATGGATATATCTTACCGAATATAGGTGTATCGGGAAAATAGGGTGAACGTATCATCATAATCTATTCCTTCTTTCTATGAAACCCATTTTCCATGAACCTAGCCTTGTACTTCTCCATGTTTCCATATGCAACATACTTAATATTGTAGATCCATCAAGAACCTACAACTGATATGTCCTCATGCCTCAACACCACCTCTCAAACACCATTCATTATGATAGAGTTGTATTCTTCTACCATGGAATCTACCCACACTTGATGTTGTGTAGCTTCCTGAAATCTAGAAGGTTCTGCAACTTGAGCTCCTAATGCTTGATATATGTTAGGATTCCTGCACTCTCTCTTGTTCATCCTAGGAGCTCCTACAAAATCCTTTGCATCTATCAATGTCTAACAAACCTCTTTATTGTATCAACCACTTGTAGTGGGCTACTATCTCCTTCTCATCCTTCCCATGTTGCTCTTTCTCCTAAGATCTCACTAGATTCTCTTCTCCTAAGGAAATAATAGTACTGGTTACTATATTGGATCCCTATAATTGTCTCACCAGTTTCCCCTATTGTTTGACCAATGGAGCTTCAACTGGTTGATTCTGATCACCTGCAAGCATCTCATAAGATCTCTTGAAATCTCCATCTTCCATTAAATTTACGTCCCATCTCACTACAATATTCCTATTTCTAGGAATTAAGATCCTATATGCCTTGGAGGTCTCTCTATACCCAACAAGAATCCCCTTTTCTATAGTCTAATCCAATTTGGTGTGCTTCTCATATAGCACGTGGCAATAAGAAACGGTGCCAAAGTTCCTGAAGTGGCTAACTTTTGTCTTCTTCCCTGTGAATACCCCTTTTGGAACTTTCTTCCCCAATACTCTATGAGGAGTCATGTTTTGAATATACACTATTGTGTTACATGATTATGCTCATAGAAACCTGGGAAAATCTTGGTCATATAGCATTAATTTTTTAGCCCCATCTATGGTTCTATTTTTCCACTCTGCTACCCCATTATGTTGTGGATTATACATAGTTTTCCATTCTCTTCTGATGTCTTCCCTCACACAAATATATGTGAAGCCTTTATCAATGTACTCTCCACCATTATATGAGTGAAGCACCTTGATATTATTCCCTGACGCATTCTCTATGAGGGCCTTAATCTCTCTGAAATGATCGAAGACCTCATCTTTGGTCTTCAAGATGTAGATCTAGGTTTTCCTAAAATGGTCATCAATAAAGGTGATGAAATATTCGGCACCACTGGGAGCTCTAGTGGACATCAAACCAAAAAATATCTAAATGTATAAGTCCTAACATGCCATATTCTATGTTGTCACTTCTTGGTAATGATGCCTTAGCATAATTGCCAAGTACGCACCCTCTGCACACATCATCATGTTTCATGCTAAGTTTTGTAACCCTTGTCACTATTTACTTGAGCATCTTGAGTGATTCATACTGTATATTCCCTATTCTTCTATGCCATAACTCATTCAAATTCTTCCCACTGCTAATTTCACTTACTGTTATTTTCATTGGAGAGTCGAGCTGCAACCTATAAAATCTATTTCTCCAAACTTTGATTTGTCTTACCCTCTTCTAGCTTGATTTTTTGACAAACACTTTCTTCCCTATGAAGTGGATATCATACCCCTTATCTTATAATTGGGATACTGAAATAATTTTCATACATAATCCTAGCACATGCAATACATCTGTAGCGTTGGTGTTTCCTCCTAATTCCCTCTGAAAATTGATGGCACCTCTCCATACTGGTGTACACTTCATTTTGTTTCCAATCATAATATATAATTCCATCTACTCCTCCTTGTAGCTAGATAAATATTCTCTAACCGTTGTCATATAAGCTGATGCTCCACTGTGTATATACCAGATACCCTGTGAAGTTGATCCTAACAAGCAAGAAAATTCATCCTCCAATCTGGAAGACAAATTTGAAGCCTCCTAAATGTCAATTTTGTCCATGGTCATAGAAAAGAAAACCGTGTGTTATTCCTCTTTCACCAAATGTTGATTCTGCTGTTGCAAAACCCTCTACATCCAACCAAAAATTTTCTCATTGAAAATTTGAGTTGTTGTTGCTCCCTTTGATTGTTGGAATCACTATCCTAGGAAAATAAAATTTTCTACAACCTTGCAACTGAAAATTGAATTCATGCCCCAGTAATTTGGCCTTCTTGTCTAGGTATTGTGCAACCTTTAAGAATTTCAACCTACAATTCCCTATGAACAACAAAATTTTCACCTCTTCTTTTGAGCTTCTCATTTGATTACTCACGCTCTGATACAATGTGAAAATTTCATCTATTGCAGGAACTGGAAATTTCTATTCTAAATGGAAATTTAATTATGCAGTTTATTTGCTACAACAAACAACAAATAAAATCACAACTTCAATTTTCACCATAAGAAAATACTACAGAAAAATAGTAAGTTGGAAACAGATAAATTCTAGCACACACACAATCGTCCTTGGAAAAACCCAACTTGAGAAAACTAGTAGATAAAATGAGGGTTTTATTATTATTATTCAATATAAATTTTGACTACAATAAAATGATGCCAAACTGGCATTTCTATTTGAGAGAAATACTAGCCAAAATATATGATGGAATTTTACCCTCCTCTCCAATCAACATGCATAGTCCCTTGTATGTTCAGCCTCAAACTCCCTCTAAATCATACGTCCTAATTATCTATGTTGTTGGAAGTCTCTGTCCAAGCCCTTTGGAAATTTTCCTAGCCTCCAACACTTGATACAACCCACTCCATTTCTAAATCGAATTTCCCTTCTTGAGGCACTGCGTAGCCTCCTAGAGAATAATTACAACCTCTTATTTTGACTCCTATGGAACTGGAAACTCCTTCGGAAAATCTCTATGTTTCCCTTCTATCACTTGTTACTCGATCACTGGCTCAATCTCGCTATTGAATCATATTCTACTGGAGATCAACCTACCTATATCACTGAGTATCTGCAACTGATGTTTTCTCCAATTTTTCATCAACTTCTTCTTATAATCCTCTGTTGGAGCACCAATGGCCAAGATTAAAACTTAATCAAGGGTTAGGATCATATTAAATTTGATCTATGTGAGTTTATGGAGAATTATCACATTTACTTTATTCATTCTGATTAATTAAGCATTTTTCCTAAGTTTAGACTTAGGAAACATTAGAAAATAGGTTAATATTCTAGTTAAGTCATATCTATGTGGAATTTTGAGAAAAAAAAATTGGGTTTTGGAAATCTCATGTATTCTATTTTCCACCAAGTTTTGTGGCTAGAACACATATGACGCTACAATATCTTGGACATGATATTTTAAAGGAAATAGAACAAGAAGTGGTTGTTATCAAGAAAAAATTGAAAGTAGCTCAAGACAGGAAAAAGGGCTATGCATATTAGCAGAGAATGCACAAGTAGTTTCAAGTAGGGGAACATGTTTACCTCTGCATCATACCAAGGAAGATTTCAATGAGAATAGGGTCTTGTGCCAAATTGGCATCAAGCTTTTGTGGACAATTTTAGATCTTAGAAAGAGTGGGGTTGGTGGCTTATAGAATAGCCTTGCCACCCACAGTGAAAGCACATGATGTTTTCCATATTTATTTTCTTAAAAAATATGTGCATGATGCTAATAATATTGTTTATTAGTTTTTGATACATGTGGAATTTGGGGGAGAATTGCAACTAGAACCACAGTGCATTCTAGATCAGAGGAATATCATGTTCTGGTATCGAGTAATCAAGCAATTCAAGGTGTAATGGAGGAAATTTGGACCAGATGAAGCCACTTGGGAAATGACTAATCAGATGAGGGTATATTACCCATTTTTTTATTACAAAAGTAGTTTATTATGTAAGTAAATATAAAAAGAGTTGTGTATATAAAGCTCACAGTTGAATTTTTTGTTTGGGTATAGAATACTAAGGAAAGTGTTCCTCTAAGGGGATGGGTTTTGTGACATCCCTTTTTTCTACCCCTCTTATAAATGTCACTATGAATCATAATTCATGTAAATGATGTGGAAATTTAAAGATTTATTGGGCTAAAGGAGTGGACACAAATTCAGAGGTTTGAGGAGGAGGATTTTCTTGTAGACCCAACCCAATGTATTTATTTCACCGGCTATCTCCTAGATGAATTTGTGGAACATGTTGTTGTGTTCAACATGCAAGGAAGGGATGGGAAGAAAAGAGCTCGACGGGAGACGATGTGAAAGGATGCTCAGTTGTGTGAAGGAATACAAACATAGTGATGATATGTGAAAAGAGAAAGATATTTGAACAAACTTGGAAGCAAAAACATACAATGTGATATTAGAGCTAGAGAATAGTCTAAATGGAATAAAGTGTAGTGTGTGTGCATACTTAGAAGCATGTTGAGGAACATGGTGTAAAGATAAGATTGTAGTGTTGAGAAGATGAAGTTATGGTAGGCTTCAAACTCCTAGTTGGCAAGTGGATACATTGTGCACTTCGTAACTTCTTATGGTGTTTAACAAGTGGATAACCTGAGTGTGAACTCTAGATTTCCATGGAGCCTCATAGGTGGAGACATGGTGTGCTCTAGATTCTTGTGGGACAATAGGTGGAGACACTATGGAATTTGGACTCCTAGAGTGGAATCATGTGGAGACACCATGGAATTTGAATCCCTATAGTGGTTAATTGGTGGAAACACTAGGTGTTCTAAATCCCTAATGGTTTTGCAGGTGGAACCCTATGTGCTCTGGATCCTTGATGTGTTAGCATATGGAGACATTGTGTGCTCTGGACTCTTGCTTAACATGTGGAGACATTGTGTGCTCTAGACTCCAATGTGATATAGTTGATTGGAATTGGTGTGAATTCCCTTGAGCGCTTAACTCCTTAAACTCTGAATTTGGCTCAGGGGTGGTTAGCTGCAAGAAATATTGCAGTGTATATATCCTATGATTGGGTGGAGAGTTGAAGGCCCTTTCTCAGTTTTGAGTCATTTAATTTATTCAGATAAGTATATTCACTTGTACTTATGTTGCACTATAAATGTTAAATTATATTGTTATATTTATGATAATGAATGTACCAACATCGATGATGGAGGAATGTGATATTCTTGGTTGTCTTCGTAACAGCCTCAGATTAAAGTTTCATGCAATAAATGATAATAAATGAAAAATAAGACCAAGGTCATGGGACATGTGTTCTAAGATGAATGTTGGTTAAACCCTTTGGTGGACATCACTTGTGGTTTAATAATGGATATGGAAATTGGCAATGGCATTGGCAAATATAGAGGCAATAATTGGCATTTAATTATGAAAATAAAGGAAAGTAGGAGAAAAGGGAGGTGAATAGATACATATTTTCATGCAAGGGAAATTAGAGGAAAATGAAGGAAAATGGGAAAAAAGGGAGACATCAAGAATAAAAAGGCATCAAAGGATCAGTTCATAATTTTTTCGTCAGTACAGTTTTGGCTCTCTCCTTTCATTCTCTATCACATTCATTCTTGCACACTTTGATAATTTTGGGAGCATTTTAGCATTCGCTTGGATTTGGAGAAAGTTAAGCAAGGAAAGGAAAAATAAATCAAAGGAAAGCAAGGAGAAGGTTAGATCAGCATCTTCAGCAGGAAGATTTGCAGGTAATAATTTGCATGTTTGATTTCCTAGCTGAGGTGTGAATGCATGGTACATGGATTTGGTTCTTTGGTTCATTTGTTTTCATTGGCATGGGTTTTGACTAGTTTGATGGTGGTTTTAGCCTTGCCTTGTCATTTCCTGGATAGCCATGGTGTGATGGGGTTCATTGTTAGTTGAGATTTGGATTATTGAAAGTTTTTGAACTGGGTGAGGTGGTCATAGGAAAATTCCCAAGGGTTGGGGGTGGAAACAGTTTTCTTCGGGAAGCCCTCAATAGGTGGGTGGATACATGTAAATTCATCAAGGTACAGTGAAGAAATTATGAGGTATCCAAGCTTGGTTTGGTTTTGTGATCTCAGGACCAGTTTAGGTGAGATCACAGTAGCTTGAGGGTGGAGGTGGTTCAACCTCTGGAGTCCATGTTTGATTATGTTTTAGTTCATCCCATGAGATTCCACATTCATGCTTGGAATATGGCATAGGGGTGATTGGTTGAAAGAAATATTTGGTTTAGCCCAATCTATGGTAGGGTGGTACATGTAATTCCCTAACTTGGTTGTCTTTTGCATATGTTAATAAGAGTTATTTTCCTATTGTGATATATGAGAGTTTGTACTTGTTATTATGTGAATATTATGGTTGATTTTTCATGGTTATATGTTGGTTATAAGCATCATTTTATGACGTGTTCTAATTATGGCTCTTGTTCATGATTTTATAAGTATTTGAATGGTTCATGAATGCATGGGCTAAATAGTGTGGTTGTAGCTACTTGAGAGGGCTTTAGACCTTCTTGGTGATTCTCATATGAATTTTATAAATTTAAGATCAGATATGCATTCATGATCTATAACTCATATGTTTACCATGTGTTTGACGAAATGTCTAATGTGTACTAAGCAGTCTAGGTCAAGTTCTAGATTCAAGTTTGAATGTTTAGCATTGGTGTGATGTAAATTATGATTCTTAAAATTTATAAGCAGATATGGGCAATGGTCTAGAGGCTAGCCTATAAAAGTGGCTCAAATCTCGAAACTGTTGGCACTAAACTAGGGAATTTTGGCTATAACCACATGCAAGAAAGCTTATGAGTGCGGTTGGAGCCTCATAATCCCATGGATGTAGTTTTATGGGTGTGGTTGGGAACTTTTTCCTAAGAAAAATATTTCCAAATCAGGGATTGGTCACTAGGGGTGGTTTGTAGGCTCCTAAGTGATTTGTATTCCCTAAGGGAGGTTGGTAGGTTTTCGGTTGTAGGCCCCACTACTATATTTGGAACTTGGAGGTTGGATCATGTCATAGTATCGCTCACCTCACATTTACCCTGGAGAGATTGTAAAAGTGGGTAAATGTGGGAGGGGGCATTTACAGATTGGTATTATGAGCTTTTAGGTTCAAACACTTGGACTAGATGGGCTAGAAGTGATTGTTATGCATGCATGTCAGTCATATTCATGATTTATAGTGGCTATAGTTGTCATGTATATAGTTGGTGTTATTGTTTGAGTTATCATGCATGATGTGAGATGTTGATAGGTTGATGTCATTATGTGTATATACATGTATATCATGGTAATATGTATTGATTTGTGCAGACAAGATAGCCTCCCTTGAAATTCATTAAGGTATGGTTTGCTTATGTTTCTATTGGGTTTATCTAAAATGGTATGTTTTCAAGAAGAAGAATATCAGATATGACGAGAACAATGGTGGATTAAATTTCACATGACTCTCCTTACCAATTAGTTGAGAAACAAATAAAATAGTACTCTCCTAACATAGCAGATACCTTGATAGGTCTAAAGGCAAAAATTCAAAGTTGCATGGTAGATAATGATAGGATGATTGAGTCAAAGAAAATTCTTGCCAGAAAAGGCTTTCCATACCAAGGGTCATCCAAAGTAATGGTGAACAAGTGTTCATCGAGTAAATCATCATTAATTGGCGGATCTTGCATACCAATAGGCAATTCAAAAATTAGTTCAACAACAGCTAAACCTTTCTTAATCTTGGGTGTGACAAATTTGATATTGAACTCCTAAAGGATAACAATCCAATGGGAATACTTCCCATTAATGATCTGTCTACTCAATAGGAAATCCATAGGGTTGGAATTGGTCATGACCTTGGTGGAACACGTAAGGATATAATGACGAATTTTTTGGACCAAAAACACAAAAGCCAGTGCCAAATTCTCTTCATGCGAGTAGGACGCAGGGGGACCCATAAGATTCTTACTGACATAATATATAACATGTTCATTTCCGATGTCATCTTCTTGGATAAGGACCCCAGCAATCGAATGGGTGGAAGCTAACATGTACATGATGAAATCCCTCTCAAAGTTAGGAGGACTAATCAAGGAGGAAGAAGTGAGAGCATGTTTCAAGGCATCAAAAGATTGTTGATAATGGTCATCCAAAATGAATGGAATGTTAGATTGAAGGAGTCTTAGAAACCCATGTGCAGTGGTGGCATAGTCAAGGACGAACCAACGAAGGAAGTTATCTTTGCCTTGGAGGCTTTGAAACTAGCGCAAGGTACGAGGAATAGGAAGCTCAAGGATGACTTGAACTTTGAGGGTATCAAGTGTTATGCCATATTTGGACACAATGAAGCCCAAAAGACAGCCAGCAGGAACACAAAAGACACACTTCAGTGGGTTGAGATGGATATTATACTTTCGATATCAGAGGAAGATAGTACGAAAATCATGGAGGTGTTGCACTCGATGCCTCGAACGAGCAGTGAGGTCGTCAAGGTAGGCAAGGATAATATGAGCCAAATCATGGAAACAGTATAACATGGCCCACTGGAAGTTGGCTTTGGCATTATTTAGTCTGAACGACATGACCCTATAAGCAAAAGTTCCTAACTGACTAATGAACGCAGTTTTTAACTGATCAGCACAGCAGATAACTATCTGGTTGTACCCAAAGAAACCATCCATAAAGGATAGAACCCCATGCCCCACACACTCATCTATGATCTATTCAATAAAAAGTGTGGGGAATTTGTCTTGGGGACAAGATTTGTTCAGGTCGTGAAAGTCGGTGCAGACATGGATGGTGCCTTGTTTCTTGAGAACAAGAACTGGGTTAGAAACCCAAGTGGTGTATTCAATGGGATAGATAAAACTAGCCTGCTTGAGCTTATCAATTTCAGTTTTGATTGCCTCTTGCATGGAAGGATTAATGGGTCTCAACTTTTGATGGATAAGATTGGCATTGGGCCACATATCGATATGGTTTTCGACAATGGTGGTATCAAGTTTAGGCATCTCTAAATAAGACCAGGAGAAAACATCACGGAATTCCTTGAATAGCTTGGTGTAAGCCTCAATTTCTTCTAGGGTGCAATATGCACCCAAGGTAATGTTCTCTTCTACCCCTGGTTTATCGGAAATGTTAATTTTAATGATAGGAGAGATATTATCTATATTCCCTTCTTAAAAAGCATCGGGTCCAGGAATGGGATTTCTAAACCAATCGACCTCATCGAAGATAAATTATTTAGACTCCATAGCATACTAGTCATGGAACTATTGCGGAAGGAAGTATGGACAGTGGTACATATCATCCCAAGGAAATTCTGGGGTGGTCATTGCTTCCATAATGTCTTCATCAAAATGAAATATTGGGGGACTGGCAGAAGAAAGGCCACATGACGCTGGGAGGATACCTGACGCATCATCATGAGAGATATGGTTCACATACGCATTGCTATTGTTGGATCGGGGTCCCTTAGGACCGAATTTTGATATATCTTTGGAATATTTTTTTAAATTTGTTGTAATTTTCGTCGTGCGCAATACAAGTCAAGAGGCTTGGGACGAGTCAAATCCCCTCATGAGTTGTAATGGGTCAAAGGGTAGAACTAGGGCCGCAAACCACTGTTTTCGTACCTTTGATGAGTGTAGGCTAAAATTATAAATAGGAGTCTACATCGAGTCGATAGGAGATGATATGAAGGAGATATGACTATGTGTTGATGTTTTGAGTGAACTTGTCTGGGTTGGAAGGCTCCTGCTTGCTGTGTGTGTGAAGACCTTAGTTCTACTATTTGCAGACCCCGTTGGTTGTGTGCACAGGTAGATTGAAGGTTTTTACGGAAGATCTAAGCTGCGAATGAATAAAGGATTGTTTTGTATGATATCTGAGTATCAAATTCATCTATTGGTTGCTTTATGATCTTTTTTTGCATGTTATTTCTAATTACTATGTATTTGTGTTTTGGGTCTGTTGTGAAACTATCTTTTACCTTAAATGAATGATGAATTTATGGATCTATTGCTATTGAACACTATTTTTATGTATTAAGGACCATTGGAAGGGATTGCAGATCTGTAATGATGCACACAAAGGATAACCTGTGTAAATTAACCTAAATCTATCTGGTTAGGGCTTATGTTGCGAAGGTCCGATCATAGTTTCTTTTAGACCTGAAGACACCAACATCATTTAACTCTCTCTTAGGGTGTGGAAACCTGGTTCCAGCACCCCCACATACTGCTTCGGGTGAGACTTTGACTTACGCAAGCAGGTCACTCACCGAAAGGGCCAGTAGTAAGAAGGTTTTTTTGGCTAACCTTAACTCTGAATCTGGGTCAGGACCTCTCAATCCAACCTGATTCAAGTGAGCCTACCTACAAAAATGGTCATCGCAACATCAAATAGTAAAATCCGCCCCTTCCCAAGCATAGCAGTTACAGTGGAGCAACCAAAGCTGCGTGCACAGGTGCAGACATGCCCAGAGGTCGGGATCAATGTATCTAAACTGCTAAGTGGAAAGCTACACACTATCCAAACTATCATCTCTCACGAGCTGCAATGTAGGAAGGCATGCGTGCAGCATCAGTTGAATGAAGAAAAATAGACGGTTGTAGCAAAAACTGATGAATCACTCTAGGCACATACATCGCAGCAGGAAGCTATGGCTCACCGTGCAAAGTTGGAACACTTAATCGATAGGTTTTGTGGTGATATTCCTGAAGTATCCATTCCTTCATCCACCACACTGTAGGTAAAAATTGAAATCTTGGTTGCCACGCTGAAGGCTTTTAGGACAGAAGTGCAGATGGTGAAAGCAGATTTTGAACAACAGATTGCAGCATTGTGAGCTAAGATGCAACCTAATTCTCCCCCATAGGTGCGCACACAGCGGGCAGCCTTGGTGAAAGAAGCGTCAGAAAGAATCTCACCTAATGTTGACAAGGGCTCCACACTGCTCAAGACAGAAATGAGACTATGGACCTTTCTGAAAATAGACCCACCAGTCAAAAAGGTCACTCAAGATTTGCGCACCAAGGAGCAGTCATTTGACAACCTTCAGGAGCCCTTGCCCACTTTTTTCCTTGCTCAGCGCATGGCCCGCCTACAGACAAGTCAAGTTCTGTGCGATGAAATTGAAGAGATCCGCAGGAAGAAGAAGATCATGACCGAGCATATGAATCCATGGGCAGAAGACGCAATGAAGTTATCTCTAGACCTAGATGTAGTCGTTAAGAACCTAAATCAAACCCTACAAAGTATCAATCTAGTCGTAGAAGGGCTGACATCTCAGAAGCTGGTGGATACCGTGCAGAGTGCAGCAGATCAGAGTGTGGGTGTCTTGGCACCCTTTGCTGCTACCATTGCAGAACTGAAGAACAAGATGAAGAACCCTGTACCATTGTGACTCGAGATGAGTCACAATATTGTGTTGGGGGCCTGTTGTAGCGAGGTCCCTTAGGACCGAATTTTGATATATTTTTGGAATATTTTTGTAAATTTTTTATAATTTTAGTCATGTGCAGCACAAGTCAAGAGGCTTTGGGGCAGGCTAATTCCCCTCATGAGTTATAATGGGTCAAAGGGTAGAAATAGGGGCCAAAAACCACAGTTTGTGGACCTTAGATAAGCATAGGATAATATTATAAATAGGAGTCTAAATCGAGTCGATAGGAGACATGACATGAATGAGATCTGACTATGTTTCAATGTTTTGAGTGAACTTGTCTAGGTTAGAAGGCTCTTTTTGGCTATGTGCGCGGAGACCTTAGTCCTTCTTATAGGTAAATTTGGGCATCATCCCCCATGACCTGGTCAAACTGGACATCATCCCCGAGACCAATGAAATCGGTTCTATCATCCCCTATCATTTCAATTGCTACATTCCCTAAGAGAAGAACAAACCATTCATGGCTTTTATTGTGATATTTACATGCTTTGAAGTATATTTTATATCACTTATGAGCTCACCAACGCTACCTCTAAAATGACTAATTGTGTTTCATATGCATCTCCCTCCATTCCAGGGTGCACTGCAATGCACTTCCCAACATTCAAGAGTGCGTAGATCAAATGGGAGCGAAATTCTCATTATTCCGGAATCTCCACATGGCTAGTGCCTTCTAGAAGAGTCCATATGTGTCAAAATTCGAATCCATTTTCCCATATAACACCTCTGAGCTTGGGAACATGTCTTACCTATTATTATAAAGTCATTGATTGAGAAACTACCTTCAGTTGCCCTATAAATTGAGCACAAATCCTAGTTCTAAGGGAGGAATAATTTTGGTAAAGAAATGTTGTTGGATTCTCAATTGAGAGAGTGATAGAAGTGATATGCCAATGGTGAGATGTTGATTGTGATGAGGCTGGGATGAAGCTAGAGCTGGTGACATCAAATCGATCATTGGTTGTAACCTCCCCCTTCTACTCTTTAATAAATATTGTTGTTCATTTTCCCATATATGTATCTACTTATGTTTCTATTTCTCATGTAATGGATTCCTGAATGATATATATGTTTCATGTTCAATCTATTTAACTGATTAAAATAAATAGGCATTTGTATATTGCAATCTCTTTGTTGTTCTCTGTTTATACTTGTAGGAATCAATCTGGCGGTCTAAGTTGGATTGGAGGCTACAGCAAAAGCGACAGAAGGAGATTATGAAGCGCTTGGATCACAAGTAGGTTCTTTTAAATTTCTGTGTGTCTATTTACTCTTAGAGAAATTGATAGCAAAGTATTTGATCTATTGTTCTAAATGCATAGCACCACATTTAGGGAATTTTATTTATCTGTAGATCATAATTCTGCATAACAAATTGGTGACTCCGCTGGGGAGTTTCCTTTCATTCTTGGTGTTTTTTCCTATGCTTATCCACCCTATAGCATCTAGATTTAGTTACTAGAATTTTGAATCAAATAATTGCATTATAAGTGTGCTTTGTAGCTTGAATTTTCAAGCTTTGTTGCACCCAAAGCACTGTTGGTCAAGACAGAGTGCACTACAGTGCACTATCTCCCACTTAGGGGTGCATTGCAATGCATTGTCTCCCTTTAGAAACTGCATTTCCCCCTTAGCCAACCAAATTCCATTTTAATTTTTCATTGCCATCATTCTCAGCCATTTGTTTGTTGTGTTTCAATTGTTTGATACCTCATAGAGACTAGTGAATTTTCTTGATTCTTCCTCCTTTGAAAAGTAAGTTTGTTCAATGTCTCTTTAAGTGTTTTTTCTTTATCATTGACAAAATAAAATTCAAAGTATTTTATTTCTGCATTAGATCCATTTGTTTTCATAAAGGAAATTGTCGTTAAATTCTTTGTTTCCTATAGGAAAAACTGTAGTTCCATTCTTCATTTTTCCTAAAATAGAAATTTTTGTTAAATTCCTCGTTTCTCAAAGAAGAAAACATTTGTTTTTTGTTGATTTGATGCATATAGTCTCCTTTTTGCATTCGCATTAAGGGGACTGAAAAGAAAAACCTGCATTTTCATATCGTGAATTTTGTGTTTTGCATAGGAAAAATTTAGGAAAGCTACATTTTAGTTTGTGCTCTTTGTTGTTTGCTCTCAAAAATTATTTCTATTTCCCTTAAGTAGCTAGGATTTTCATTGAAAAAGCTAAAATTGAAAAGTTTTCTTATCATTTTAGTTTGCATTCTAGGAATTTCCATCACATCATCGTGGTGAACCTCAAAAGGAAAATTCATAAAAAAGATCAACTTAAAATTTACATCAATTTACCTAAAAAAGCATTGGAACCATACGATAACATTTAGAAGGTCTAGGCTAGAGATGTGTTCTGGCGTCGTTAAACATAGCAGCTGTCGTTAATTGTATGCGATACATTCCGAGTGTGATACCTCACTCCACGTATGTAAGTATATCGAAGCTCGTCCACATGCCTTCGGGTATATCGGGCAGTGTTATAGTACGAAAAGTATAAAGGGGTGCTCTCATTATGTGGTTTTGCATTAGACAACGCTAATACGGACTTGGGCCTTCACGTACCTTCAGGTATATTTGGGAGGACAAATTTAGTTTTTTATCCATCATAGTAAACCGAGTCTGTCATAGGTAAATTTCGGCATCATCCCCCATGACTTGGTCAAACTGGAAATCATCCCTAGGACCAATGAAATAGGGTTTATCATCCCCTATCATTTCAGTTGCTACATGCCCTAAGAGAAGAATAAATCATTCATGGCTTCTATTGTGAGATTTCTAAGGTTTGAAGTATATTTTATATCACTTATGAGCTCACCAATACTACCTATCAAGGGATTAACTACGTTGCATATGCAGCTTCCTCCATTCAAGGGTGCACTACAATGAACTTCCTGGCATTCAAGGGTGTGTTGGTAAAATGGGAGTGAAATTCTATTGTTTCGAAATCTCCACATGGACAGTTCCTTTTAGAAGAGTCCATATGTGTCAAATTAGAATCCATGTGTCCATCTAACACCTCTGATCTTGGGAACATGTATTACCTATTATTAGAAATTCATTGATTGAGAAACTACCTTCAGTTACCCTATAAATTGAGCATAGATCCTAGTGGTAGGGAAGGAAGAATTTTGGTAAAGAAATGTTGTTGGATTCTCAATTGGGAGAGTGATAGAAGTGATATGTTGTTGATGAGATGTTGATTGTGATGAGGTTGGGATGAAGCTGGAGCTGGTGACATCAAATTGATCATTGGTTGTAACCTCCCCCTTCTACTCTTTAATAAATATTATTGTTCATTTTCCCATATATGTATCTATTTATGTTTCTATTTCTCATGTAATGGATTCTTGAATGATATATATGTTTCATGTTCAATCGATTTAACTGATTAAGATAAATAGGTATATGTATATTGCAATCTCTTTTCTATTCTCTGTTTATACTTGCAGGAATCAATCTGGCAGTCTAAGTTGGATTGGAGGCTACAACAAAAGCAACAGAAGGAGAATAGGAAGCGTTTGGATCACAAGTAGGTTATTATATCTTTATGTGTGTTTATTTACTCTTAGAGAAATTGATAGCAAAGTCTTTGATCTGTTGTTCTAAATGCATAGCACCACATTTATGGAATTTGATTTATCTGTATATCGTAATTCTGCATAATAGAGTTGGCCACCTTGTAAATTGTGATACACCGAACACAGCATTCGGGGAGATTGGCTACCTGTACTTCTTGGTTTGCCAGGAGGTATTGTGCAGTTCACAGTTTCTTGGTAAACCTTTTGCCTAGAATTTCCCTTTTATTTTTATTTTTATTTTTGGTCATAAAATTAACCATTTATTATGGAAGAAGAACATCCCTTTCCCCATCGTTCACGTAGAATAGCACTGAAACCACCTTTACCACCGGAAGCCACTTCTGGTCGCCGAAGACGACATCCTCTACTGAAACTAGTACTATTAGTACCTCTGGTGCGACATCATCCTCACATATACCAGAGTCGGCACAAGTTGTTTCTATAAATCTTGGTTCATCTATTATTGTCGATACGGATTCCTCACAACTACCCGTGGTCACGATCTATCCAATCAGTGAGACCATACCTCTCGAACCCGACGTTGTTCAACTAGAAGTTGATCCAGATCTTGTCACTTTTTTTCCATAACATCTACATCCCGAAGTCGAACAACCGGAAGTTGTTATTGTATCGGTCGCCCCACAATCTATTGTAGCCATTAAGTCTCCCATATCGTGCAATCAACCTCCTGAAATATACTTTGGGCCTGACGGAGAAATCCTTCCACATGGTTTAATTTCGATTGAAGAAATACCACAAGGTGAAACACCTTTAACTCCAACTCATTTTGGGTAGGAGCCTTAAGTGTACGAGTCTTTTCCTCAATCACATTACTCTACTTTTGTTGATCATGTTTCACTTCGAGTTCCTGTAGATCCAATAGGGTATGCACTGGGTCATTTGACCATGGCTAAGATAACATCCCAGACTGAACCATCTATTTCAGCCGCGACAGCATCTAATGTTGCTTCTTCTTCGATGTTTTGTCCATTGACTTCACCCATGTCATCATATGGAATCCTATCTGGTTCCTCCCTTATCAGTACTGAATGGATTGATCCTTTATTCACATATTCAGTGCAATATCAAGTTGGTCCCATCAGTTATTCTCCTTATTGGTCAATGATTTCACAGAAATTACCCTCTGAAATTCCAAAATTCAATGAAAACCCTAGAGAAGACCCGTCAACTCATGTTATAACTTATCATTTGTGGTGTTCATCAAACTCCTTAAATTATGACTCTGTTAGACTACGTCTTTTCCAACACACACTCATTGGTCGGACCGCACCATGAGGATGGTTCTTTTAGTGTGTCAACCTCGTTAAAAAATGAAACAGGGTATGAGGAAAGTTCTTTTACTATGTTAACCTTGTTAAAAAATGAAACAGATTCATGAGCATAGTTCCTTTTCTTGTATCAAGCTCCTTAAAAAATGAAACAAGGTTCCATGAGGATAGTTATTTTACTGTGCCAACCTCATTAAAAAATGAAACAGGCCATGAGCATAGTTCTTTTCTTGTGTCAAGCTCGTTAAAAAATGAAACAAATCCTCTCCTGATTAAGACGAGTCTTCCATTTGATCTCGTAAATGAACCTTCAATCCAACTATTAGTAACCAGTAGTCTACTTAGGTGAAGGAAATGAATCTTGGGGGACATGTGCTCTTGCAGGGGGCATTCGGCATGTGCTCTTGTAGGGCGCATTCAAAACATTCTTTCCAATTGCACCCAATCAACTGCTGAAGTTCAGGGGAAAAAACTGGTTCAGAGCTCTTATTTCTCAAATGGTAACGTTTAAATGTTAAAAATGAATAGTAAAACTATTTTAATTAGTCATTTGATTAATTGAAAATCATATTTATTTCTGTAACTATGGTTTTTATTCATTTTTTTCTATGAAACGGGTACTTTAATCCATTTGATGTTGTTTTGAACAAGTATACAGCTGACATAGCAGATTAGTTGTGCAAATTTATTTCGAGAATGATTTGACCACAAAGCATACTTTTATCCTTATTTTTAGAGCTTTGATAAAAACTAAAAAGGACTTGAAGCACACTTTTATCTCTTTTTCGAGCTTCGATAACAGCGAAAAAGGAATCCTTGGAGTCTTCTTTTAGCTCTTTTTAGACTCCAATAATGTGAAAATATTTCTGAGCACTTCTCTTTTCAAGCTCGTAAAAGTAAATGAATTGATATCTACTTAGTATAAGTTTAACCCTTTTCTGGACTGAGATGGATTATTTACGAAAAAAGAAAACCTTAGTCGAGCATGGCTAGGAGGTTCTCTCAGATATCATTTTACACTTTTTCGGATCTGAGTGACAACTTTACGAAAAAATTACTTATGGAGTTTTCTTTTGTCTTCTTTTTCAAATTCTCTAAATATGAAAAAGGACCGGGCTATCAATGTCGTTAGGCTCGTTAAAACATAAACTAGCGACAGGATTTTTAATCATGGCAAGAATCGAGCTTCATTCATCGCTAGACTCATTAAATTATTAAATAGTGATACATTTTTCGCCCAAAGGGTTGAATTATAGATCAAGCATATGTTATCCTCCTCAAGCTTGTTAAAAAATAAAGAGGTACTGGTCATTATTGACCGGGGAAAATTTGGGAAAGTGAACAGAACTTTTACGGTAGCAGGTCACTCTTGAACATGACACTTCACTCCATCATCGTGACTGTTTGGGTTGGGTAATATTCTTGATGGTTCATTCATATCTATGGTTCATCATACCTTCACTTCAGTTTTGGGTCAATGCTGCCAACTCATCTCAGTGTCGTCGATATGTTCAAGAGAAGTCATCCAGTGAATACTCATCCTTCTGCAATAATCATTAACCTTCATTCTCATGACAGTCATCCATGAACATTGCTATATCAAGTCATATTTTTTCTCTGAATTCAGTAACTCTCGTTTCATGATAAAGTGGCTTCCTGTTGACATCAAATCATCATCTAGGAATTTTACTTAGAAACATCATCTTCGAGTACCATGAGGCTTGTTACATCATCGACAAGATCCTCGCTTCAGGACCTTTAACTGAAATATTTTGTTTTCCGTTCAACATCAAAACATCTATTAACACCTTACAAAATCTACTTCAGTACCTTGAGAGCCATTAACATCAATGGTGGTTCTCTCGTGTTTGTTAAACAGCTCACATCATTGGTTGGTAATCAAACGATGGCTTACCATGTTCGACTACAAATCATATATTTGCATGGCTAGACTTGTACCCGAACGATCGAGTGAACGAGATAAGAAGACCCCAGATCTAGTTTCAACCATCCGGGCTGTGATTTTAGGATTGTTGTACACATCATCTTTACGGTGACATTACATACAGATCATCATCCGAACATGGCCCTATATCTATAGGCATGTCTGTATTGGGAAACATTCCAATGTAGACGAATTTCTACATTATGTACATGTTATTAGATTATGTACTGAGCATGGGAATTAATCCCTCAGCAATTCATGATCAAGATGAAAATATCATGATGTAATGTATTGTAAGATTGATGCAGGTCCCCACTCTGCTTTAGTTCCAGCCCATCATGTCGTAAAGCATCTCATTCAAAAATATTGTTATAATTCTGACTTCATGCTTTAAGGGGCAGCTGTTATAGGTCAATATGGGCATCATCCCCCATGACCTGGTCAAACTGGATCATCCCCAGGACCAATGAAATAGGGTCTATCATCCCCTACCTTTTCAGTTGCTACATGCCCTAAGAGAAGAACAAATCATTCATGGCTTATATTTTGAGACTTCCAAGGTTTTAAGTATATGTTATATCACTTATGAGCTCACCAAAATTTCCTCTCAAGGGACTAACTATGTTTCATATGCAGCTCCCTCCATTCAAGGGTGCACTACAATGCACTTCCCAACATTCAAGAGTGTGTTGGTCAAATGGGAGTGAAATTCTCATTGTTCTGGAATCTCCACATGGCCAGTGCCTTCTTGAAGAGTCCATATGTGTCAAAATTTTAACCGACATGTCCATCTCACACCTCTGATCTTGGGAACATGTCTTACCTATTATTAGAAAGTCATTGATTGAGAAACTACCTTCAGTTGCCCTATAAATTGAGCACAGATTCTAGTGCTAAGGGAGGAATAATTTTGGTAAAGAAATGATGTTGGATTTTCAATTGAGAGAGTGATAGAAGTGATATGATTTTGGTGAGATGTTTATGGTGATGAGGCTGGGATGAAGCTAGAGCTGCTGACATCAAATTTATCATTGGTTGTAACCTCACCCTTCTACTCTTTAATAAATATTGTTGTTCATTTTCCCATATATGTATCTATTTATGTTTATATTTCTCATTTAATGGATTCCTAAATGTTATATATGTTTCATGTTCAATCGATTTAATTGATTAAGATAAATATGCATTTTTATATGTAATATTCCCAATTAGCCATGAGCTAGTTGGAATATTTAATTTTGTTTTTTTGTTTTGTTTTACGAATAAGAGGACAATGGAGGTCCATATTTCTCCTTAATAATGAATAAATCAATGCCAATGTGAAAGAGATAAATATTGGCAGCTTAATTGAGCACCCTTAGGTGTCAAAAGGGGCTGGAACACCTTGAATGGGTCAACCTCGACCAAATCAATAGCGTTGTCATGGAGGAGTGGCATTCAATGAGGTACAACGCAATTTTAGATGGAGACACATTACATGGAAGTAGTGTCATTAATGGATGGGGCTTATGGTTTGGAATCTCACTTCTTATAAAAGGAAGAGGATGGCAGCCATATTATTCATGTTATGATATTTTTATGTTTTGATTACATGGTCTGTTTAGACATATAAGCTTTCTTCAGCTATTTAGCTAAGATTGCAGTGTTGTTTAGCACAGGGTGTTCCTGATCGGGAATCCCACCTCTATCCTTGATAGGCCTCATAGGAAGATATTTTGCACTATATTTCCACATTCAGGTTTTAGGCCAAGCTTTAGTCTTGTGGTACAGCGTAGTTTCGGTTGAGAGATGTGCTGAGTTGCAGGGTGCAGCAGTGGAAGATTGTATTGGGTGTTTTCTGAGCTAGTTTTGCAGTGGAGGAAGGTCTCCTTCCATTGGGAGGCCAGTAAATGAGCCCCTCAGGCTTATTTGACATATTTGGCATCATGCCAAGATGATTTTATCCCCTACAACGCGGTTCCAGTCCAGATCTGCGTTATTTTAGTGAGTTGTTGCAGTGGGCAACCCAAAAAGGGTCGAAAATCCAAAGTTAAAATCTGGCCAAACCATTTCTAGGTTTTTCTTGGTTTTTTTAGTAGAATCCATGGTTAAAATCCTGGATCATTCTAAGAAATCTAACAGCCTTCCACACATGGTTATTCTTCTCAGAAGTGGCAGTTTCCAGCAACAATAGTTTCCTCAGCAGCAGTAGTTTGCTTTCCATTGAAGGGATCAGTCCTTCATTGAGAGAGTCCTTTTGGAGGAGTTCTTTCAGATCTACATCAGATTCAACCACCTCCTTCTATTTTCTTCAATTGCAGTGCATCTTTAGCCCTAGGGCTTTAGATCCACCATTCATATTTTTTGTATTTCTGGAAACCCTTCCTGGGTTGTCTTGGAAAATTGTTTAGGAGCATAGATCTCCATTTTTATCCCTTTATGAGCATGATCTTATCATATCCATTTATATATATGTTCCAACTATAGTATTAGTCATTAAAACTGAGATTTACTTGCTTCAGTACTTTGTGTAGCATTGTATTACATGTTTTGGGTACATTTTGGCATTGGAGGCTTCTTTTTCCTACCTTGAGGGGCTAGATCCCCAAGATCTTGTACGTATTTATTGCTGTTATACATAATACCATGGATATATTATTTGACTCATATGTAATGTGTTAACATTTTTTGGTATTTCCATTATTATGAGCTATATTCCTGCTTTTCCCATTTGGGAATATTACAGTGGTATCGAAGCATAATATTGGCACAGCTTATGCATCTTGAAAAGCCAATATGTCATCTAAATAAGAAGATCCTCTTACTGATAGAGAGAAGAGGTATCAAAGAAGAAGACACCGGAAGTTTAATTATACAAATGAAAAACAAGACAAGGGTAAAACCCCTTTATCTGGAGGAAAATATGAAGAGAAGGAGTTCCCTAAGATCCTTCTTAGAGCCATGCAACACATTGCTAGAGAGATCAAAGAAATGAGGATGGTTAGATACAAGGAATCCCCTAAAGGATTTCATCATGGTGAAAACTCTGGCATGTCTCATCACTGGAGTGATCAACCAGTGCAGCGACAACAAGTTTCCCGATGCTCTACAATGCCTACATTTTTGGTTGTGGGAAATGAAGGGTTTCAAGGGCAAGAATCCCTTGAAGAATATTTTATGGAGTATGAGTATCAAACTCAGAGATTCAAGGAAAACTTGAGTTTTCAAGAATTTTGTCAAATCAAGGACAATAGAAGACCCAGGCATCATAATAGAAGTGGTGGATTCATTCAGAATCATGATCTACACCGCACTATGGGCAGATTTTTTTTACCCAACTTTGATGGGTCATCCAAGTTCACTGCCAAATCATGGGTAGAGAAGCTTGACATCTACTTCCAGTTGAACAAATTTCCAGAAATGGAAGCCATTAAGATAGCAGTGTTGCACCTTGAGGGTGAAGCACATGACTGGTGGTTCCATGGTTTGTCTACATTGGGTCATGCCAATGTGACTACATATTCAGAGGTCACTAGGAGGCTGGTGGAAAGATTTGATAAAAGAGATCCTGAAGCACCATTCATGGGACTTGCAAAGCTAAAACAATCAGGTAATCCAGAAACTTACATTTCTGAATTTTTGAGACTTTCTGTTATGGTTCCTGATTTATCTGCAGCAAGAAGGGTGTATATGTTCATTGATGGGTTAGATGAACCTCTTTATGGGTTGGTTGTGTCTACCAAGCCCACTACCCTTCAAGATGCCATTGAAAGGGCTAGAGATATTCAAGATGCCTTGCCAAAAGAAAAGGCAACATTTCAACATAAGCCCTCTTTTCCATCAAAGGGAAAATAAGAGAAGGCTCCTCTTTCAAATGAGAGCCAAAATAAAAAACCTCTTGATGATGATGTCCGAAGAGATTTGAGGAGGAGGAAGATTTGCTTCACATGCCAAGAATCTTGGGCACTCAAACATAGATGTGCAGCAGGAAAGGCACACTACATAGAGGTATTTTTAGATGATGAGGAGGAAGAAGAATATGAACCAAGGAGAGGTCACAGCACTAACACAGCAGGAGATGAACCAACACCATCAGGAGATGGGAATGGGGCATTTTCTCCAATTGGAGGGGCTATTGAATCATTAATAGGAGTACCTAAGTACTTGACCTTGAGGGTCCAAGGTTCCATCTTAAATCAGAGGGTTTCTGTTTTGGTTGATAGTGGGGTTACCCACAATTTTATTGATGCCCAACTAGTGCAAAGGAGGGCAATGTCCACTGATGCTTTTGAGGGATTTTCTGTTTTGGTCCCAGGAGATAGAACTATGCAATGCATGCACTATTTTCCATCCTTATCAGTCACCATGGGAACCTATACATTGACTAATCACTTCTTTGTGGTTGACATACCTGACACCAATGTGATATTTGATGTGCAATGGTTGATTACTTTGGGGAAAGTCACCACTGATTGGGGACATTGAAAATGGAATGGGTGGATAGAAAGAGTGGAAAGACTCAAATGATTAAATGCATGCACACATATCCCCCACATACAAATTCCACACAAAAAACAGAGATGGATTTTCGCAGTGGAAGCAAGGACCTAACAGTCCCATCTATTATGCTTATGAGATTGCTTCATGGGACATTATTATCTTGTGGAAAACCACCTGGGAGGCCACCTGATTCAGATTTGGTGAGAGATATCTCACAACATGATGCTCCAAGCATACATCCAGGAGGGATGGGAGCATTAGAATACCATGATACAGAGCTGAGAGTATTGGGTAGACTCAAGGAGGAGGGAGGCATTCTCCCAACATCATCATTACCCACTCTCATTTCAGACTCTGCGTTGTGGGAGGAGAAGCATGGGAGGATTAACAACCTTCCAACATATACCTTTGGCATAGGAGATGTTAAGGAGGAGAACATCCATATGAAAAATTTTCTTTGTGATAGATCATCAGCGCTGCCACTATGGAAGATTGATCCATATTGGAAATCCCAACTGTTGATGGATTATTCCAAGGATATTTTCACATGCATGATACTTGATGACCAGCTACATGAAGAGGGATATTCAGTCCAAGAAGGATTCATCTTTTATCATGGCAGGATCCTTTTATCTAGAGCCTCCAAGCTCAAGGAGAAGTTGCTAAAAAGGGGTTATGAAGAGTTTTTTTTCAACCATACTTATTCCATGAGGTCCTACAACACTATCATGGAGAGCTACACTTGGGAAGGCTTTCAAGAGAAATTATATCAGCATTTTCAAAGATGCATGAACCATGTGGTGTTGGAAGAGAGACAAGACTCAATGAAGGAGTTATTTCAGCCACCTCTTTCCTCTTTTGGAATGAGAGGGGATATATCTATCCACCACTCCATTTGTATGAGGAGAAATTTTGGTGAAGAATATGCTTATGTACATAATGTTTTTATTTGATGAATATATGCATTCCTTTACCATGTATATGCAGGCCATAGCTCCAAGGAGGAGCATTATTCCATATAAACTTCATGGCCAAATTTGGGCCACAAACATTTCTGAACATGGCCACTCCCTTGGAGGACAAAGGGAGATATTGTATCATTGTGGGTGCATTCCAAAAGCACCAAACATATCTCACACATTCAGCCATTGTGAGAAGACATGGGCAGCAAGTAAGTGGTGGGGAAACCACTTACCATATCATTATCTGATGCAGTCAGGAGATATACTGGGTTGGTTCCACATGTGGAACTATGACCCGCCTCCATTTGTACAAATTTTTGTTTGTATGTACTTAGTTTTGATCCCATACATTGATGATGTACTTATAATTTTTATGGGAATGTTTGGAGGGAGGATGGGAGGAATGTATGTGCCCTATAGGAGAGAAATTGTCCATGTTCATTATTCTACATGTTTCAGGGAGAACATTGGGCAAACAATTTTTGTTTCATTGGAACTATTGTCTCCTTGTGGGATGAATTATTTGCATCTCATAAGAACTTTGTAGGAACATTTCATGGAGGGATGGATTGGTAGACACTTAGATTATGAGGGAAGCTTATCACATGTTGGTGTCACCAATGATGAAGGTTTGCAACACTCACCTTGTTAGTTGCTTGAGGACAAGCAACATTTGGGAAGGGAGGGTTGTAATATTCCCAATTAGCCATGAGCTAGTTGGAATATTTAATTTTGTTTTACTACTTTGTTTTATGAATAAAAGGACAATGGAGGTCCATAATTCTCTTTAATAATGAATAAATCAATACCAATGTGAAAGAGATAAATATTGGCAGCTTAATTAAGCACCCTTAGGTGTGAAAAGGGGCTGGAACACCTTTCTTGGGTCAACCTTGACCAAATCAACAACATTGTCATGGAGGAGTGGCATTCAATGAGGGACAACGCAGTTTTAGATGGAGACACGTTGCATGAAAGTAGTGTCATTAATGCATGGGGATTATGGTTTGGAAGCTCATTTATTATAAAAGGAAGAGGATGGCAGCCATATTATTCATGTTATGATATGTTTATGTTTTTATTATATGGTCTGTTTAGACATATAAGCTTTCTTCAGCTGTTTAGCTAAGATTGCAGTGTTGTTTAGCACAGGGTGTTCCTGATTGGGAATCCCACCTCTATCCTTGAGAGGCCTCATAGGATGAGCTTTTGCACTATATTTCCACATTTAGGTTTCAAGACAAGCTTCATTCTTGTGGTACAGCGCAGTTTCTATTGAGAGATGTGCTGAGTTGCAAGGTGCAGCAGTGGAAGATTATATTGGGTGTTTTATAAGCTAGTTTTGCAGTGGAGGAATGTTTCCTTCCATTGGGAGGCCATTAAAGGAGACCCTTGGGCTTATTTGACATATTTGGCATCAGGCCAAGATTATTTTATCCCCTACAGCAGAGGTCCAGTCCAGATCTGCGTTATTTTAGTGAGTTGTTGCAATGGGCAACCCAAAAAGGCTGAAAATCCAAAATTAAAATCTAGCCAAACCATTTCTGGGTTTTTTTGGGTCTTTTGAGTAGAATCCATGGTTAAAATACTGGATCATTTTGAGCACTCTAACAGCCCTCTGCACATGGTTCTTCTCCTCAGAAGTAGTAGTTTCCAGCAGCAGTAGTTTCCTCAGCAGCAGTAGGTTTCTTTCCATTGAAGGGATCAGCCTTCATTGAGAGAGTCCTTTTGGAGGATTTCTTTCAGATCTAAATTATATTTATCCACCTCCTTATATGTGCTTCAGTTGCAGTGCATCTTCAACCCTAGGGCTTTAGATCCACCATTCATATTTTGTGTATTTATGGAAACCCTTCCTGGGTTGTCTTGGAAAAGTGTTGAGGAGCATAGATCTCCATTTTTAGCCCTGTATGAGCATGATCTTATCAGATCCATTTATATATATGTTCCAGCTGCAGTATTAGTCACTAAAACTGTGATGTTCTTGCTTCAGTAATTTGTGTAGCGGTGTATTACATGTTTTGGGTACATTTTGGAATTGGAGGCTTCTTTTGCCTACCTTGAGGGGTTGGATCCCCAAGATCTTGTACTTATTTATTGTTGTTATACATAATACCATGGATCTATTATTTGGCTCATATGCAATGTGTTAACATTTGTTGCTATTTCCATTATTATGAGCTATATTCCTGATTTTCCCATTTGGGAATATTACAGTATATTGCAATTTCTTGTATGTTCTATGTTTATACTTGCAGGAATCAATCAAGCGGTCTAAGTTGGATTGGAGACTACAGCAAAAGCGATAAAAGGAGAATAGGAAGCACTTGGATCACAAGTAGGTTCTTCTATCTTTATGTGTGTCTATTTACTCTTGGAGAAAGTGATATCAAATTCTTTGATCTGTTGTTCTAAATGCATAGCAACACATTTATGGAATTTGATTTATTCGTAGATCATAATTCTACATAACAGTCATGTTTTGTGTGGACCCCACTGGCTATGTGCATGGGTAGATTGAAGGTTTTGTGAGGAATATCTTAAGATCATTGAGCCTGTAGAGCAGTCTGACTGGGTGAGCCCAATGGTGGTTCAAGAAAAGAATACAAAATTAGAGATAAGGATTTGTGTAGATCTGCGCAAGCCTATGTGCATGACCCCTTCCCTACTCCATTTTCTGATGAGATCCTGGATAATGTGGGAGGAAAATAGGCTTATTCGTTTACTAATGGATTTCTGGAGTATCATCAAATTAGAATTGCGCCTGAAGACCGCAACAAGACCACCTTTGCAACAGAGTGGGGGTATTTCCAGTACATTGTCATGCCTTTCGGATTGGAGAATTCACCTGCGATCTTCTCGTGTGTGGTAGTGGTTGTGTTCAAAGAATTCATGCATAAATTTTTTGAGGTGTATTTTGATGACTGGACAATGTTTGGGTTGGTAAAGAAACATGTGTCAAACCTGTGCATGATGCTTGAAACTTGTAGGAAGCACCATATTTCTCTTAACTTGAAGAAATATATATTTTGCATGCCTTTTGAAATTTTTTTGGGGCATATAGTGTGTCAGCAAGGATTGATGGTAGACCCAGCCAAGATAGTAGTCATCATCAACCTAGAATTTCCCACTAATGAGAAACAGTTGCACTCCATCCTGGGACACATTGGATATTATAGGAAGTTTATTCAGGGCTATGCTCTGATCACTGTGCTAATGGAGAAGTTACTGAAGAAGGATGTGTCATTTTTCTGGGATGAGGAATGTCAAAATAGATTTGATTTTTTGAAGGAAAAGATGGTCACTGCACCCATTCTAATATTCCCAGATTGGTCTAAGGTTTTTCATGTACTTGTGGATGCATCTGGTATAGCACTTGGGGTTGTTCTAGCGCAGCCAGGAAAAGGAGACATTGATCACCATGTTGCTTTTTCCAGTATGAATCTCTCGAGTGTAGAGCGCAACTACTCAACCACAGAAAGGGAAGGATTGGCAATGGTCTATGCTCTGCAAAAATATAGGCACTATCTTCTAGGAGGACACTTCAAAATTTTCATTGACCATTCTTCTTTGAATTTCCTAGTCAATAACCCTGTGTTGGGGGGGAATATTTGTAGGTGGTTGCTATTATTTCAGGAGTATGACTTTGAAATAATTGTGAAGCCTAGAAGACTAAATGATGTACCTGATCATTTGTCACGCATTGAAAATGGGGAAGAACCAATCAGTTTGGAGGAGGGGTTACCTGATGCACATCTCTTTGCTATCAAAGTGGTTGATGAGAAATTTGCTGATATTATTCAATTTCTAACCACTGGAAGCGTGCCTGTTGAATATTCAGTGCAACAGAAGAAGGAGTTGGTTGCATGCGTAGCTGATTTTACCCTGATTGCAGGTTAGTTGTATAATTTGGGAGCAGATGAAGTATTGAGAAGATATGTGTTGGAACATGAGAGACATGATATCTTGGCTAAGGCTCATGGAGGAGTGGCAGAAGGCCACTATGCTGGAAAGGCTATTGCGCAGAAGGTGTTATGTGCTGGGTTATGGTGGCCCACATTACACAATGATGCACATGCATACTGTCGATCCTGTGATGCATGCTAGAGAATGGGGAAGCCCTCATGCAAAGATGAAATGCCCCTACAACCACAGATGGCCCTGTAGACCTTTGATAAATGGGCTATATATTTTGTTTGACCTATCAATCCTCCAGGGAAGAAGACTGGAGCACACTATATCATCATTGCCACAGATTATGTAACCAGATGAGTAGAAGCTTTAATTTTTGAACATATTATAACTAGATTTGGATGCTCGAAGATATTGATGAGTGATAGAGGTGTGTACTTTCTTAATGAAACCATTGAAGCTCTAACGGAGGAACTTCAGAACCATCACCAGAAGAGCACCCCGTATCACTTACAAGAAAATGGCGCAGTAGAGGCTTTCAAAAAAAAATTGGAGAATGCGCTCACAAATATCTGTAATGCCAATCGAAATGATTGGGATGTGCGCATCCCTTTTGTGTTATGGGCTTATAGGACCACATGCAAGAAGTTTACTGAGAAAACACCTTTCAGGATGGTATATGGGCGAGAAGTGATCATGCCAATGGATTATATTGTCCCAAGATTACGCATCATATAATTCACTTATATGGTTGAGCCTGACATCATGGAGGAACATTTGGCGCAATTGGTTGCCTTAGAGGAGGATCGGTTCATTGCTAACTTCCATCAGTAAGTGCAGAAGGCATGTGAAAATGCCTGGCATGATAGGCACATCAGGAAAAAGGTGTTCAAGGAGGAAGACTTGCTCTTGTTATATGACAGACAGTTTGTGCACCACCCAGGGAAGTTCAAGAAGCATTGGTTGGGGCCATACAATATGAAGGAAACCACCGATTCCGATGTGGTATGCTTGGCCATGTTGCGCGGTGAGAATCTTCCCGGGTATTTCAATGGAAGTCGTCTGAAACCGTATAGGGAAAATCCTGTGCTGACCAAATGACTATATGGCCGTAGCATAAGAATCCAGTGATATGTGTGTGGCACAAATGAAAGGTGCAAATAGGTGAGACATGAGTGTAGGGTTTTTGCACAGGAAAAGAAACTAGTCGATAGAACAGTGAAACTGGGTGAAAAATTGATTTTACCGTTGGATGGAGCGGGTTTTCTGCATTTAATAAGGCAACCTTGGGGGATTTTTTACCGTTTTTATGGAGGTAAGTTGAAATTAATGATGATCCGACCATTTTCACCTTAGATTGCCTATAAAAGGAATGGCACGGGTCATATTTGGTTCCTTTTCTTTTTGAGTGCATTGTGCCCTGAGCTTATCCATGTTTTGTGCTACAAATTTTTCTATGAGCACTGTATCTCTGGCCAAGAGACCCCATCTAACGTAAGTAATCTTGAATTTATCTTTCACCCGAGAATGACAGCCACCAACCCTGAGAGCGCGCCTACTGAGGAGCACTATGCGTCCCTCACAACATTGACTGAGCCAAGGTCTAACAATTTCCATGAAGTAATACCTGAGGTTGAAGAAGTCGTGTCTACATCAGCTAAGGGAAAAGGGAAAATATCAAAGCGGTCCTCCTCGAAGCTGCGGACCTCTCCAAGGAATGTGACATCCTCGTCTCATGCTATTAAGGATAGGATGTCTATCGGTGACCCTTCGAAGAGACCAATGAGCACCACTGAGGAGGTTGCATTTGTCGATCCCATCTCATGGTGACCGCCATATGTCAAGCCATGCAAACCCTCTGTGCACACGCCAAAGAAGGTAGACTTAGTGCAGGACTACCTTCAGATGCCTCTGGTCGCATAGGTTGTTCCCCTTGTTGATGATATGTTCGGCAAGATCCCGAGTGTCAAGTTTGATGATCATGATTTGGTGAACAAGGAAATGTTCCCTGAGCTAGCACTTGGAGCAAGCACTCTATGATGATGTGATGAAGGTTGAGCCGATTCCATGGGCACACAGGCTAAGTAACGTTGGGATCCTAAATCTACTAAGGATTCCACAATTTGGGAGGCACCCTATCACCACTATCTGTGTGCTCCAGTTGCTGGCGTTAGTTCATGATGGATGTATGTGGATCCAGGGATGCATTCTTATCGACGTCATGCTAATCAACCAAATCACTGGCCTGCCCAAGAAGGGGCCCCATCCCATGGCTTGGTTTGGAAAAAGAAATGAGCTTAAGCTGGCTGCAAAGGTTAAACAAGATTACCATGTCGCACGAGATAACAGACGATTCTTGGTACACACAATTGTAGACCTAGGTGTGCGCCTAGGAAATTTAGTCCTAGGCTACAAGGTAATGCATAAGTGCCGCCCAAAAACATCCCTACGCATGTGATTTCTTTGGTGGTCCAATGCGAGAAGGGGGTCAACTACAACTAGCCCCAATACCTCTGCGAGGAGTTCTTAGAAAATATGCGCAATGCGCAAGAGAAAGGGAAATAGTTTTTCTACTCTTGGTTGTTATTGCTGATTGCATTAATAGCATGGGAGACTCCAGCGGATGTATTCCTCCTGGAAGTAGAGCCTGGCATATGCGAAGGAGCACGCTACGCCAACCTGTGGGATTCCACCGATCCCAGATGCATGAAGGAAAACAAAATCTTCTAGGTGTTAGCCCCCCCTATGAAATTCTTGACAAGCAAGCTGGGGGCTAGGTTTTTTTGGAACCTTCAAGGAATGCCTTTTTCCTGAAAACCCATCCTCCTTGAAGTCTCTTTGTGCTATGCCTAACACAAATCCCCTCTACTGTTCCATTCCTAAAGGGCCTACTTTGTCCCTCGTACCCCTGCAAATTATCTCATTCTAAACCATGTTTTTCCTCTTGTCAAGTTCCTCTCTAATCCCCTAAAACCTCCCAAAACCCTCCTCCCAATTCTACCCACACCCATTGTCGGGCCAAATTCCCCCATTGTTCCCCTATCATTAGCCTTTGGTGGCCCTAAAATGCATTAAGAATGTGCCAAAATCATACATTTTTTATATTGGGCCCTAGCCCCTTCGGCGTAAGCCCCCGCACCTGTTTCCTCCATAAAGCCCCGCACTGGAACCACCTGACAAACCCAAAGGCGCCTATCACACAGTTTCGTTGGGCGCAGACTTAACCATTGATCCAAACAAAATGAATGGCGATCGCCGCCCCCACATCAAATACCATTGAAACCATTCATCGCCAGCGACCTCATCTGAGCCATTCATTCCCCGACAGATCAACAGTGCAGAGCACGCTTTTCCCTGTGGTCCCCGCCAGCGCACTCACCCAAAAACAGCCGGTTTATTTCACACCACTTATGCGCGATGGCCAGTTTTTCTCCAATGCCCAGCGATTCCACTCATCATCTGCCACCTGTCTCTTGTACGATTCTGAAACCGCCCATCCCCCGCACGTTATCGTTCGGTCCAAACCTCGCAGCGAAATCCACGCAGGCTGTCTGATCCTAAGCGCCTCATCCGACGGTCTTCACTCCTCGAATCCGCGTGTTGTTTAACTTCCAACCGTCGTACCCTAGCCCACCATCATCGTTCCTCACCGCATTTTATATTGTTTATTTCCCTCAGGATCGACAGTCCACATCTGTTTCCCCGCTGTTGACTTTTTCATCATCACTTGGCCTCGCCACGTCACCCCTCCACGAGCATTCATCGTACATTCCACCACCCCATTACATGCATCGGTTCATTTTCGTATTCTTTAATTTTTTTCATTCATATGTCGCTCTGCAGACCGCCAACCTCCACCAGAGCACCCTTTCACCATTTCTCTGCAGTTTTTCCTCCATCTCAACATCTGTGCAATCACGCTCATCATCCACATCATCTGCCACCCCATCCGTTGTTTTCTTCACAGTTTTCGTATTTTGCAGGGTTGTAAAGACCACCAGGACATGCAGTCTCTATTACAGCGACGGAAAAATCGAGAAAGATCATCGACGACAGTTGAATTTATGAGCAAAAACCCGGGAAGGTGAAAACAGAATGATCATTTGAAGAAACAGGGTTTAATACTCTGTGGGAAACCTTCCTGTGCCATTAAAGCTTGAGTTAACCTAACAGAAGCAGAGACAGGGTGGAAGAATGTTTTTCTTCATCAAGTACAGGGCGCCCATACAGTTTTCATTATGCACATTGTCCCTGAAGGAATTTCCACCCTAAAAATAGTTCAAAACCGCCATAGCATTTATATGACAGATCTCTCAGTAGTTTATTTTATTTTTGTTCAAAGCACCAGTGGTACTACATCCGAAAGATGTCAAGATCATATCCAGAGAGGATCACTCCTTCATAAGGGAGGTGACAAAGATTAAATACACAGCAGTCAAACAGAATGGGCTTCGGCCCTGCATTTATTTTTGTGTTTAATACCACATTTAGTGTTCACCTACCTCCTCAGTCGATCTTTTGTTCATCCTCTGCTATAAAGCACAGAAGGAAATTATTGTAAAGGTTGTTGATTGGATATCAGTAGATTGCAAGCATTTTCCTCTTGAGACAAGTTCTCTGCGTAATATTGTAAGATAGGCTGAGATTGGATGTATTCAGACTGAATGTTCAAGCTGTGGGCAACGTTGTACCTGATTGGTGTTGTTTTTAATATGACAAGCACATTTCTTTGGATACTGATCTAAAGCAGCTGGTGATGTTTTCCTTTCTCTGTATTTGTGATTGACTTGCTTTCATTTCATTACGTTTCTTCAGGCTCGCATCAGAAGTTTGGCATAAGATTTACCCTTGATAGGTACCTTATGTTGCTGCTCTCCCAGCCTTTTATGTTTTCTGCTTATATGTGTATCTGAATATTGATTTCAATGGATTTAACCAGTGTAGTGGATGTCATTTCCTGCTCTCTGATGTATGAATTAATGAGATCTATGTTTAGAGGTTCTTTTTAGGATTTAGTTAGATGAGTTGAGAACACTGGGAGGTCCAGAACCCGGTCTCTGCCTCACTAAGATCTTTCCATCTCATTAAGCCTTTCTAAGATCCATTGTCTTGCCTCCGGTTTTGTCCAAGCAGGTCTAAAGTTAAATGACCTCTGACCTGATCTATAGACAGAATTGGTTGGTTCCCCTTCACTCACTTTCAGTCCTTAACGTTCCATTCCATCAACCATCTTTTAAGATCCAAATGCTCTAGATGACTAGCCCAACTGAAAGCTTGCACATTGAACACAAGTAAACCCTTTCTTGACTCCATTTCCCAATGGCCTTGATGTTCCCTGAGTTATCTATCTTTGCCTAGTTTCCTCTTTGCTCATCCTTGTCTTATATTGGACCTTTCTTTCCTGATTCCCAACAACCAAACACCAACAATCAAACAAACAAACCTTGTGCCTATAACTAGCCTAAAACCTTAACATTTGAGCTTCAAAGACATAAAACCTTTGACTATCATAGAGAGATCCCTCTCTGGACCTAGGAGGGCTAGATCCTAAGGTCTGAAAGTGGTTCTATGTTGTCTCATCTTTTGGTCTTGCCAACCTGGCCAAAACATGGGAACCCCAACACTAGGTGCTTTTTTAGGGCACGCTGGCAGAAGTAATACACTCTTAGCCCAGACTATTCCCCACAGTGTATGAATAATACAAAAGCATCACCACGTTTCAGGTTACCATGCACCATATGCAGATCTAGGCACTGTTACAGGTCAAAATACCTCCTCATCAGCTCAGACTAGGAGAAGACAAATATGGAAGGAATACAAAGACCTAAATTAAACCTATTTTTGCCAAGGTAACGCCTCACTATAACAACGCAAGAGCATTATAACGCAGTTGATCAGTGAATAGGCCATGTTAGTTGCTAGGGAAATGCTTTGTTTACACTAGAGGGCAGCGTTACCCGTGTTTTAAGTTTGAAACGGGAAAAACCCGTGGAGAATGATTTGAATATCCAGCTTTTTCTCAAAAGAGAGTCAGTACAAAAAGGAAATTGCAAAGCACTAATCTCTTATTGGGCCTTGCCATAAACAACTGAAATCTCAAAGAAGGAAAAATCATGGAGGTTGGAGAAACATCTTCTTTTTTTCTATTCAGAACTGGTGGAAAGAGAAGGGCAATGATTGCTCTCTCCATCTCCTATAAAATGGAGTTGAAGCCTCTTGGTTCAAGGTCAAAGGATTGTCAAAGTTTTTTGAATACTTGTGAAGTAGAGATCATTGTTGTAGTGTGAAGGTCAAAGGTCAAAGAGGTTCATTGAGAACTTGTTGATCAAGACATCACCACATTGCGAGATAGAGAGACTGGAAGGCTGAGGAGGGCTTGGTACAACCGACGGTTTTAATCCTCCTTTTTATAAATCAATAGAATTGTATTTGTTTTGTCCATTCTATGCATTGATAATGTCATTTTTATTTGATCACTTATATAGCATGAGATGAATGGCTTAGATGTGCATAGTTTAAATGTTTATTATATATTGACTTAATTGATATGAAATGTATGTTATAGAGATTACACAGGTGCTTTGACTGATTGCAGAGTCGAGATTTGGAGCTAGTGAAGAAAGATCCCTGCTTCGCTATTCAGTGCTCTCCAAAAGGCTTCAAGATCATTAAAGAGGTAATCCTCCATCTCATTCCATCAAGTTGTTTTAAGTTAATATGAATATGTATGTGCCATCTTTGTGAACTATACAGCTAATCTTACTGTCTACCTCGGTCACTGGAAAGCCCTGAGAGGGATATTCGATAACCAACAACCCAAGATTTTACCCTAAAGCAGAATTGGCGACTCCACTGGGGAGTTTCCCCATAGTTTCCGGACTATTTCTTTCCTCCTTTCTTCTTTCCTCTATCCACAGACCCTTCTGACCAGTATTTATGCCCAGTAGACATTTCAAAAGCTTGCAGAGTTCAATCCTATTTCTGTTTGACCATCTAAAGAACTTTACCCTGGCTAACGCTACCTCCGTGTGTTTTCCAATGCGCTATAATGCTAACTCTGCTTAAATACAATGCGTTAGTCTCTAGATTAACGTTGTCTTTACCTAGAGACAGTGCGTTACTCAGCCAAAATTTGCTATTCACTGCTGTGATTGTGTTTTGGTTGCAGATTTTTTTGGCCACCAGTATCTCTCCTTGACTGAATCCCTGTGCTTGTTTACTAAGCTGGCATTTCTATTTTTTTTCTCTTGTTTGAAAAGTTAGTGTTAAAAGCATTTACTTTTTAGAGAAGAATTTTTTTTTAGTTTTTCTGCATCTAGCTGAGTTAATTCTAAAAATTTCAGTTCATAGACTGTTAAGAAGAGGTAGATAGAAGTCTGAATCTTTAAAGCTGAACTGTGATATTTGAATGTTAGTGCATGGATGTTGAAAAGAAACCTCTCCTTGTAGAAATACTCTTCATCGAATTGAATATTTAGAGCATATTTTTGCATGGTTTCTTGAGTCAGATTCTCATTACATTTCATACATCCACTCCCCCTCCGCAAGACTAATAATCAAGTACACTAAGAATCAAGCGATAATAAAATCAATCACAATTACTCTATTTTTGAGCTCACACAAACAGTAGTTCATGCTAGGATCTTGGGTTAGGAAAAGTGAGAAAATCACCCAAGATCTCAAAACTTGAAACTAGAGTCATTAACGAGCGAAATCCTACTGCACTCATATTATCGGGACCATTCCTTTACTGGAGGTAAGCGCGAGACAACACTTGGGTGCACAAGAAGGTAGCCCCCCTTCGACTGCATCCGGTGGGTGTGTTATATATTGGGGTTCCCTTCGGGGATGTCGAAACTAGATCAGGGATCTAGGTATTCTGCCCATATAGCATACTATCCTTGACCATGGACCCCCCTAATGATGTCTGTGATTTGAGGTATCTTTAGTGGCCATACTTTTTAGGGACTTACACAAGATGACTGGGACGGGCTGTCCTGGTACCTGAAATAGACGGACCCACTCTGTCTTCGGTCTTTAGGAGGGTACTCATCTTTACGAGAGTGCTTACACCTATCGTCTGAGGTTCGGGCGAAGCTCTAGAGTGACCATAACTGTAATTTCGATCAACCCTCTCTGTATACTATTGTGATACTGGATTTCATCACCAGCCAACGATAGTACTCAAACAGGGCACCCTATTCTGGCTGCTTGCTGATTTATTTTAGAGAGTCCTTTTTTTCTTTTTTAGGTGTGTGGTTACTGTCATTGAGACTTTATAATACATCGCAATTTATTAAAATTTGTTAAAACTAAACAGGTCACCATGGCGTCATCTGACCCATGCCGTCTGTCTCGACGACAGCAAGGTCTACCTCCTCTAACTATTGAGGAATAACTGAACCTTGGTGAACCCGTGCCTTCTACAGAAGAGCAGTCTCCATTGACAAAGCCTAATTTTCACGTAGCCTCATATCATACGGAATTTCCGGAGGACCCTTTCACGGAAGGGGTTGTACCTCATTACAATCCTCCACTCACTGATCCATTGGGGCCTGTGAGAGTTCAGATTCCACCACGCCAAGACATGTCTTCGGCCGCACAAACATCCATTTCACCACCGGCATCCACAGGGTCGATGCCAATGGCAACCATTCCAGGTTTTCCACCATCCTCCCCGCCGGTTGTTAGTTCTATGACATTACTTGGTAACCCCAGTAGTCAACATATACCTAATCCCAACCCTATGGTCATCACAATTGTCAGTAGCTCGCCGAATCCTTCGGGATCTACTCCTACCGTGACCACGTTGGGACCCACAGTTGCTCCTCCCACGAGTCTGGCTACTTTGGTTCCTTTTAGCAACCCTTTTAGTTGGAACCCTTTGCTGAGTTCAAACCCCTTGGCCACTATACTAGGGGGCAGTGTCACCAACACACAGGTAGCAGGGAACATTTCATTTCCCCTGCAATACTTAGGACAAACAGGACAACCTATGGTTAATACTATTCCCTTAAGTGGTTCAAATATAGGTGTAGGTTCTATGCCGTTGCCGAACTATGCAAGTAGTAGCATGCCTCCGGGAAACTCTATTGCATCCATATGGACTAACCCACCCCAACCTCCATCTGGAATGGGAGGGCACTTTTATACTGGGGGCAACCAACCGTTCGCCCCGCAATACAATATGCCCTATGGACAACAACCATATATCCCTACCCCTCCACCTATAGGAAATTTTTATCAAAGTCCTACTTATCCTCCTGGTAACACATTGATGGGTGGACCCTATGGTCTAAGTAGTCAGCCATACTTCCTTGGTTAGATTCGGGGGCAAATCCACAATTTCCATTTTTGGCAGCTTTGGACATCCCCGACATCCATAAACTGACTAATGATCCCATCAATCACAACCCGCTCTAGCCTCCAGTACCACACTAGATTCCTTCTGACATCCCAAAGTTCGACGAGAAACAACGGGACGACCTAGCCACACACATCACTACCTTTCATCTATGGTCTATATCAAATTCCATGGTGGATGACAGTGTCTGGCTTCGACTGTTTCCCCGCACCCTTATAGGCAATGCTACCAAGTGTTATATTGAATTACCACACGCCGCCATCAACACTTTTGGCACTTTAGTGACAGAGTTTCTAAAGAACTTCCAATTACCAATCAGATTTGAAACTGGGACAGAACTGTTAACCTCACTGCACCAACACACCGCCACCCACATCTTCGATCACATTCATGAATGGAGACGTAGGAGGAGGCTAGTCAAAGCGCCAATCCCAGATTATGTCTTAGCTAATTGGTTTTGTAAGTCTCTCTTACCCCACATCTCTAAATACATTGGCCTTTCCGGTGTGGTTACAGAAGATCAATGCATCCGTCGTGCCCAACATTTGGATTTAATCTATTCACAATCTGGCACGCCATATGATTTGCTCCCCAATGCCCCTGGTAACCCAAATCCTCCGGCCACTCAGAAAACTGGAGCACATGCCGACGGTCTCGTTGGCACAATCTCCAGTGTGGCCACAAAACAGTCTCAGGGGCAAGCCTCCCAGCCATCTTCAGTTGCCACCGCCCCCCACCAAACGAATACTCTTCCTATCGCTGAGGTAAATTCTATGCAAACTTCACAAAAACCTAGTGGGAAAAATAAGAACAAGAAAAAGACATCTTCTTCGGAAGAGCAGTCAGACAATCAGAATAACTCTAATCAGAAAAATGTTTCCAAAAATGACAAAGGGAAGGATAAACCCATGAAATTTCCTTACAAGATCTGTGCAGAGGACCACTTGACATACAAATGTCCTCGGCTGCAAGAATGCACTGATTTTATCGCAAACAAGGATTCGGGGCGAACACCTATCGTTCTTCATAATCCTTTCCCTAATCAACAGCAGCAACATCAACACATGGTTGACAACCCTCCACACCCCCAAAAACGGGGCAATGGTGGTTCACATCCTTCCGGCGAAGGACCATCTGCCATTTATGGCATTGAGAGTGTTGAACTTCAAACACGAGCCAAGCTTTATGGAAATCCTGCCATAGATGCTCAAGAACCTGGTACTAGTTCAAATCCACCGCCGCCCAATGATTTGAATATCGAACGGCCTACTGCTAACCCCGTGATTCGTCCCCCCAAAGGGACACTTCGATGCACGACTCATAACACCTCTGCACGTGCAGCCCAAAACTACAACATTGTAGAAGATTTGACGCAGGCACGGTCAGCTATGTCTACTCTCGAAGTATTGAAAACTTGTCTAGCACAAAGGAAAGCCTTGCTTTCGACCATTGGTGGAATAAACCCCCAGGATTCCATGCTAGCTGTCTTTGATATGGAAAAATATAAACCTCGCCTCTTACACCAACTCACATTCCAGGTGCAGGTTGTGTCGAAAGGGAGACCAATCCATCGCACTGTCATAGACGAAGGTGCTTCGACCTGCGTTATGTCACAAGCTTGCTGGCTCAATTTAGGTTCTCTTACCTTAACACCGCTGTCGAATTCCCTCAAATCTTTCGATGGCCACACGTTCCTCCCAAAAGGATACCTTGCTAGCTTTCCCATCACCCTGAGTGGGAAAACGGTAATCGTGGACGTTGAAGTCGTAGAGCGCCATCTCGACTATAATCTATTGCTTGGTCGCAGTTGGTCTTATTCCATGACCGCCATTGTTTCTTCGGTCTTCCGGCTCATCCTATTTCCATTGGATGGGAAAATAGTCACAGTGGATCAGTTATCCTTCTACACCCCTGATTATACCACGTTACCAAGTAGCACTATACCCCTAATAGGAGGCTTTCCTGACTCTTACGTTAGTATCGGTATCGGTCTTCTGAAGGCATCTTCCCTACTGGGTTGTTTTCCTCTCCCACCGCCACAGATCCCAAACATGGTTGCAATAATATCCACCACTTTGGATGGCTCTATCAACCAATGGATCATCCCGGCACCTTCAGACATTGATTCCTAGGGAGATCAGATGCCGATCTCACCAACCGATTTGGCTTACCAAGCCATCCAAATAACATCTGAACCCTCCACTGCTATGGTTTTCACCGAAGGTAAAAACCTCCCACCCATCACAGTTCTCTCTAAAGATCTCCTCAATGAAGTGTTGCCTACAGACAAAGCTATTCGAGAGATCATGTCTCTAGAAGAACGACCTTGGGGAGAGTTTCACCATCGCGCTTCGATGATTGACTCGAACGTGATAAAAACTGAAATCCCATCCTTTGACCCACCTGAGATGGTTCCCTCCACTTACACGACTGTTCAAACTATCGATTTAGAAGGGAACATGGGTAATATTTCTAAGACAATGCTCATTGATATCTCGGTCAAAACAGGTATCGTGGAAAATATTCAGATTGGAGCCGATTGCAATCCCGAGGAAATTGCATGCTTCACATCCCTTTTCAAGGAATTATGTGATGTGTTTTCTTGGTCTTATGACGAAATGCCCGGCATAGATCCATCTATAGTCGAGCACGAAATCAAGATTTATGACAATGCCAAACCAATTCAGCAGCAACTCAGACCTGTCCACCCGTGCAAAGCAACCACCATCAAAATTGAGGTAGAAAAACTTTTAAACGTTGGTTTCATCTATCCCGTTCCTTTGATGGAATGGGTTTCCAATCTATCCTCATCGATAAAAAACAAGGCACCATTCGAGTTTGTGTTGACTATCGCGATATGAACGTCGCTTGTCCCAAAGACAATTATCCTACACCGTTCATAGATCAGATTCTCGACGATTGTGTCGGATGCGAATCTTTTTCCTTCATGGATGGATTCTCGGGCTATAACCAGATTGCAATTAAAAAATATGACCAACATAAAACTTCCTTCATCTATCCGTGGGGCACATTTGCGTATCGAAAACTCCCATTCGGACTGAAGAATGCTGGAGCAACTTTTCAGTGGGCTATGGACTACACTTTTCACGACATTCGACATATTGTACAGGCTTACTTGGATGACCTTCCGGCCCACTCCAAGAAATGACCTGATCACCTTGCTCATCTGAAAGAAATTTTTGCTAGGTGTAGATTCTACAATATACGTCTGAATCCTCATAAGCGCGTATTTATGGTCGAGTCTGGACGTCTGTTAGGTTTCATTGTCTCCAAGCACGGGATTAGGGTTGATCCCGATAAGGTTAAGGTGATTGTTGAATTTCCAGCACCACAATCCATCCTTCAACTCCAATGTTTGCAAGGGAAGGAAAAAATTTTACGTCGTTTCATTGCTAACTATGCCGAGATGACAAAAGGATTTATGCGATTATTGAAGAAGGGAACACTATATTTGTGGGATGACCAAGCTCAACGGTCATTTTATGCTTTAAAACTTGCACTTGTTTCTGCCCCACTCCTTAGTGCCCCCGACTACTCACGTGACTTTCTCCTCTACCTGGTAGCCTCACCATCGTCACTTGGAATGGTTCTGGTTCAAGTTCACAGTGACGACAGTGAACATGTGATTTACTATTTATCCAAAGGTCTAATCAGACCTGAATTATGTTATTCACATGTGGAGAAAATTTCTCTGGCAGTAGTTTTTGCCGTCACCCGACTTCGACACTATATATTGTTGCAACAGACTACGGTTATTGCTTTGGTGAACCCCATGCAACACATATTATCTATAAAAATTATTGGAGGAAAATATTCCAAATGGATCATAATCCTCCAGCAATTTGATTTGGTCTTCACAGCTGCCAAAGCAAAGAAATCCCTCGTCTTTGTCGAATTATTATCGGACCTTCCCAGAATCGACCCAGGAGAAGTAGCTCATGATCCATTCCCTGATGACTCTGTATACTTGGTCGATTCTTTGGACCCATGGTATGGAGACATTTTGGTCTACCTACAAACCCAACGCTTCTTCCCAACTCTCACGTCCGACGACCGTCGTCATATCTGCCACCAAGAAAAGCACTACCTCATGCTAAACGATACGCTATATCGTCGTGGTGTTGATACTATTCTATGACGATGTTTCACTTTCGATGAGGCGGAACACGTTTTGAATGACTACCACATAGGGGCATGTGGTGGTCATCTTTCGGGCATAGCTACTGCCCAAAAAATATTACGCGTAGGGTACTATTGGCCCACTTTTTTTAAAGACTGCATTGAGTAACCGAGTTTTCTCCGCGTGACTCGTTAAAATTTCACGGAGGTAATTGATTTTTCTCTGCCTGACTCGTTAAAATTTCACGGAGGTAATCAAGTTTTCTCCGCATGACTCGTTAAAATTTCACAGAGGGCACCGAGTTTCTCTTTGTTGGACTCGTTAAAATTTCTCAAAGAGTACTGAGTTTACTCCGTCTCCTCGTACTCATAACAAAATGAGGTAGACATCCATCGAACATAGATTTCTCACTTTTCCGGCTTCGATGGACTAACTCACGAAAAATGAACTGTTTCGGGCTTACTATTCTCCCTTTTCCGTGCCTGGTTATCAAGACATGACAAAGGTACCCCAACGGAGTTGTCTTTTATGATATTTTTCAGACTCTCTAAATATGAAAAATTCACCGAGTTTACTCGTTTGGACTCGTTAAACCTAATAAAATGGGGCACAGAGTTGTCTTTTATGATATTTTTCAGACTCTCTATTTATGAAAAATTCACCGAGTTTACTCGTCTGGACTCGTTAAACTTAATCAGACGGGGAAAAATTTGGACAAAATGGATACTACCACTGTTACGTTTCAGAAAGGTCAATTTCGCAACAAAAATCTTGAACATGGCACTTCCCAGAAAAGTCTTTCGCAGTTAGCCGAACCCTACCATCTATGGGTATTAGCCTTCATCTCTCAGTGTCCCTACACCGGTAAAATCCTAACACACTCTTTGGCATTCATTAAGCCTCAGCTGCCTAGTACCCTGTTATAGTGCCTTCTATTGTTCAAGTAGATCTCGCTATCCACTGCTCCTCTTATCAACCAAACCACTCATTATGCCAGAAATTATTTGTCGTCCGACATCCCCATTTACTCTTCATTATCTCCATCACAAAAAAAATCATTTGGTTTCTGTTTCGTGTTGACTGATGTAGGACACCTCAGTGCCTACCTTTCAACAGATCTCTTCCTATCGACTTCAGCATCTTATCTAGGAAGTTGATCCAGAAACCCATCAATACCCAGATACTTGCAGACATCAATGGCAGGTAGTCTTGTGTTTGATCAAGAGTCTTCATCATTGGCTCCTGATCGAATGATTCTATGAGTGTTCGACTTCAACTCATTTTATTCACACTCGCTAGATTGTACTGTTCATCTTAGGGACCATCATCATTATCGGTGGCCACCTTCGCATCTGTTAAGATTTTTCATTATCGACTGGTAATCAGATGATTTCTCACATGTTCGACGATAGCTCCTTCATTCACATGTTGAGTAATATGCAGGTTAAGTGAATCGATGGTCAAGACCTTGGGGCAAAGGTTACATCATTAAAGTTGTGTTCCCTTCCCCAAGTTGCGATATTGTTTATGGAGACAGCTTTTTCAGCCTGATCCTGTTATGAAAGACACTTCCACATTGTGCTTATCGGTGGATAGATTCTTCATATCTCTATTCTAGATAAATCATGTTGTTTAAGCTACTAAGCATGGGAATGCCCGACACAAGGCAGATACTATATTTTCTGACATATGTTGTTGTTTCAGGTTTTCCTCAGCCTTTCAATCTCTTTATCTCTACTACACACATTGTAAAATATTTCGGCCATCGTCTTCGTCTCTGACCTCAAACTTTAGGGGGCATCTGTTACAGGTCAAAATACCTCCTCATTAGCTCAGAGGAGAAGACAAGTATGGAAGGAATACAAATACCTAAATTAAACCTATTTCTGCCAAGGTAACGCCTCACTATAACAACGCAAGAGCGTTATAACGCAGTTGATCAGTGAATAGGCCACGTTAGTGACTAGGAAAACGTTCTGTTTACACTAGAGGGCAGTGTTACCCGTGTTTTAAGTTTGAAATGGGAAAAACCCATGGAGAATGATTTGAATCTCCAGCTTTTTCTCACAAGAGAGTTAGTACAAAAAGGAAACTGCAAAGCACTAATCTCTTATTGAACCTTGCCATAAACAGCTGAACTCTCAAAGAAGGAAAAATCATGGAGGTTGGAGAAACATCTTCATTTTTTCTATTAATAACTGGTGGAAAGAGAAGGGCTATGATTTCTCTTTCCATCTCCTATAAAATGGAGTTGAAGGCTCTTGGTTCAAGGTCGAAGGATTGTCAAAAAATTTTGAATACTTGTGAAGTAGAGATCATTGTTGTAGTGTGAAGGTCAAAGTTCAAAGAGGTTTATTGAGAACTTGTTGATCAAGACATCACCACATTGAGAGATAGATATATTGGAAAGCTGAGGAGGGCTTGGTACACCCGACGGTTGTAATCCTCCTTTTTATAAATCAATAGAACTGTATCTGTTTTGTCCATTCTATGCGTTGATAATGTCATTGTTATTTGATCACTTATATAGCATGAGATGAATGGCTTAGATGTGCATAGTTTAAATGTTTATTATATATTGAATTAATTGATATGAAATGTATGTTATAGATATTACACGGGTGCTTTGACTGATTGCAGAGTCTAGATTTGGAGCTAGTGAAGAAAGATCCCTGCTTCGTTGTTCAGCGCTCTCCAAAAGGCTTCAAGATCATTAAAGAGTTAATCCTCCATCTCATTCCATCAAGTTGTTTTAAGTTAATATGAATATGTATGTGCCATCTTTGTGAACTATACAGCTAATCTTACTATCTGCCTCGGGCACCAGAAAGCCCTGAGAGGGATATTCGATAACTAACAACCCAATAATTTTACCCTAAAGCAGGCACGCAAAGATCCTACATGGTATAACCTGCCCTTCATGGTCACTGAAGCAGAAGTAGATCAATTTGTTGCGACTTGGCTGGTAGCATGGAAAGTTGGGCTCGATTCTACCTAGCCCATGACAGTGTCCACTTCAGGAAAAGATGCAGCGTCGGGAGATAAGGACAAGTAGAGTAGCACATAGAAAAATATGTCAGGACAGGCACCGAAAAAGATATAGAAAAAGGCGCGGAAAAGGATGTTGAAGCAGAAAAAAGACACAAAGCTAGATCTAGGTGTAGGAGCCAATCTCGACGTTGGAGGTCTTGATGGGCTAGATTGTGATGGTGCAGAGTCTCCACACGATACAAATCAAGGCACAGAAGGCCCCAAGGGCCCACGAAAGAAAAGGAAAGGCTCCAAGGCTGGAGGCTCAGAAGTGGTCACTCTGACAAAAGAGGACCTAGACAAAATTGTAGACATAGTCACTTCTATTTCTAAAGACAGATGGATTGCCATGGAATAGCAATACAAGGTTGCATTTTAAGCCTTACAATCTGGATTGCAGGTCCTGCAGTTGAAAACCGACAACATACAAGCAAGCATGAATCAAGCAAGGCTGATTAAATCGAGCCTGCCTACAACAATGGTCATCGCAACGTCAGGTAGAAGAATCTTCCCCTTCCTGGGCATAGCAGTTACAGTGGAGCAGCAAGATTTGCGCACACAGGTGCAGACCTGCCCAGAGGTCAGGATCAATCTATATAAACTTCCAAGTGGAAAGCTATACGCTATCCAAACTATCATCTCCGACGAGTTGCAGTGTATGGAGGGGTGTGTTCTGTGGCAGTTGAATGAAGCAGAATAGACAGTTGCAGCAAAAACTAATGAATCACTCCAAGTACAGACAATGCAGCAGGCGACTTTCACTCAGCGTGCATATTTGGAACACTTAATTGACAGGTTGTGCAGTGATCTTCTTGAAGTAGCCATTCTTGCATCCGCCACATCACAGGTCAAGATTTAAAGCTTGGTTTCTATGCTAAGGCTTCCATGATAGAAATGCAGACAGTGAAAGTAGAGTTTGAACAATAGATTGCAGCATTTCAGGCTAAGCTGCAACCTGAGACTCCCCTGGAGGTGCGCGCGCAGCGGGTAGCCTTGGTGAAAGAAGCATCAGAAAAAATCTCAGCTAATGTTGACAAGGGCTTCGTGCTGCTCGAGACAGCAATGGGACTATGTACCTCTGGGCAAAGAGACGCACTAGTCAAAAAGATCACTCATAAGTTGCACGCCAAGGAGCAGGCATTTGACAACCTTCAAGAGGCCTTGCCTACTTTTGTCGCTGCTCAGCGCATGGCCCGCCTGCAAACAAGTCAAGTTTTGTGTGATGAAGTCGAGGAGCTCCATAGGAAGAAGCATATCATGACAGATCATATGAAGTCATGGGAAAAAGAGGAAATGAAGTTGTCTCAAGACCTGGATGCAATATTTAAGAACCTGAATCAGACCTCGCAAAGTATCAATGTAGCCGTAGAAGAGATGACATCATAAAAGCTGGTGGATACCACACAGAGTGCATCAGATCAGAGTGCGGGCATCTTGGCGCCCTTTTCTGCTGCCATTGCAGAATTGCAGAACAATATGATGAACCCTGCACCGCTGTGACTCGGGACAAGTCACAAGATTGTGTTGGGGGCATGTTGGAGCGGGGTCCCTTAGGACCGAATTTTGATATATTTTTGGAATATTTTTGTAATTTTTTTGTAATTTCAGTCATGCACAGCACAAGTCAAGAGGCTTTAGGGTGGGTCAAAACCCATCATGAATTGTAATGGGTCAAAGGGTAGAACTAGGGGCCACAAACCATAGTTACCAGACCTTAGATGAGAGCAGGATAAAAGTATAAATAGGAGTCTAGATCAAGTCGATAGGAGATGACATGAATGAGATCTAACTATGTTTTGATGTTTTGAGTGAAATTGTCTGGGTTAGAAGGATCCTACTGGCTATGTACGCCGAGGCCTTAGTCCTGCTGTGTGCGAACCCTGCTGGTTGTGTGCGCTAGTAGATTGAAGGTTTTTTAAGGAAGATTTGAACTGTAAATGAATAAAGGATTGTTTTGGATGATATATGAGTATCAAATGCATCTGTTGGTTGCTTTATGATCTTTTTCTACATGTTATTTCCTATTCTATGTATCTGTGTTTTGATCAGTTGCACAACTATCTTTTACCTTAAATGAATGATGAATATATGGATCTATTGCTATTGAACACTATTGTTATGTATTAAGGACCATTAGAACGGATTGCAGATCTATAATGGTGCACGCGCAGGATAACCTATGTAAATTAACCTGAATCTAGCTGGTTAGGGTTTCTAGTTAGTGCTTTTGTTGTGAAGGTCCAATCATAGTTGCTTTTAGACCTGAAGACACCCACATCATTTAACCCTCCCTCAGGGTGTGGAAACCTAGTTCCAGCACCCCCCCCCATACTTCTTCAGGTGAGACTTTTACTTGCGCAAGAAGGTCACTGCTGAAAGGGTTGGTAGTAAGAGGGTTTTGTTGGTTACTCTTAACTCTGAACCTGGGTCAGGAACCCTAGTATATGAAACATCTACTGATGTTGAGCCCAAGGTGATCATCGAAGGAGGTTCAGTCAAAACAGAAGGGAATGCCTCAGAGGGGTTTTCCACCATGGATCTAATGGATGATGATAGATAGAGGATAATGGTTGAAGGTTCCGTCATCTCGACATCTAGGGGAGGTATCACAATGTTTGCAAAAATTTCCTCCAGTTTTGCTGAAGAAAAACTCACGAGTAAAGGAATATAGGATCCACTACGTTCAACCTCAATTCGACGAATAGCTTCAACGGTGTCGCAAAAGTCGTCGAGATAGGGACAAAGGTGAGAATAGTGGCCATAAATATCACACAAAGCACAAGGGTGATTTGTGTGAAAATATTTGAGTTTATTAGCTGAATCGAGTAATGTAACATGGACCTCCCGGATATCGGATTCAGGAAACGTCTCATTGACCACATGTTTGAGATGAGGAAGCTCAAGACAATTATGGGTAGCGTTCCCAACAACATCACACAAAGTGCACAACGGTGACTGCTTTGGAGGCTTAGGAGGAGCAGGAGTTGTTTGGGGGGCCTTATCCATAGGTTCCTTCTTTTTGGATTTCCCCCCCTCACCAGATGCTTTCGCAATAGGAGTGGAGTCCTGTTGAGGTGGCTGAGGTAATTAAGAAAAGGGAGGGATCATAGCGACAGGTTGGATCGGGGTCAAAGTAGTATAAGGTTTGAGCTAACCAGGCGGAGTGTTAGCTGGGGGATCAATTCACTAGACTGGGATCCCCAGGGTCAAATTGGGAAGGCTCGACATAGCCATAACAGACACCAAAAAGACTCTAGGGGGGGAGCTAGAAATGATATCTGACCAAAAGGGTAATGGCCAAGAGGAATGGCTCCCAAATTTTTAAGGCTAGGGGGAACCGTTCCAGGTTGAAAAGGAGTGGAAGAGACACCAGCAGAGGGATAAGGTACTTGAAAAGAAGGTCCCGAAGGCTCTATCAAGTGACCACCAATAGGTTGCGGAGGTGTAGGCTGCTGACTGGTTGAACCGGAATGCAATGGATAGTCTGAGACGATTGCATCATACAAACATTTGATGAGTTGTGGTCAGTGATAAGAGGGGGGAGACCAGGGAATGCACTAATTAAGGTGGAATATTTATAGACTCTAGGTGAAACATTAGTGAAAGGGGCGACTGATTTCCTATTATAAACTGAAGATATGATGAGCTCGGGGAGTGGGGAGGTTCTAAGACTTCGGTTCGTAATATGTCAACTGATCGATGGTGATGATATTTCCATTGTGACTAAAGCACATCTGACAGTGAACCGCAGATGTGAAAGTAGACATCGCATAGGTATAGCTACAACCCAAAAGAATATTGTAATTCAAGGGGGATTCAATGACTTCAATGTCAACAAAAACAGTCTTTCCCGCAAGAGTGATAGGACAATTGTGGTACATGCCAAGGGGTTGAGAAGGGTGATCATCCCAGGCACGCAAAGTGATGGTGGATGGGGCTAAGTCAGGTGATCAGATTTTATTCTAAGCAAAGGCAGACATCACGCAGGTGGATGCACCCTCATCAATAATACATCGTGAGACTTGGGCATTACGAATCTTGACTGGTATTTGGAAGGTGGAGGATGAAAATAAGGGGGGATGCTCTGACTTGTAGACATAAAATACGATCAAATAGTCATCTGAAGGGTCCATAACGCCCAGAGATTGTGCCAAGTCATCTACTATGTTGTAAGTGTGGTCAACCTTGTAAAAATCAGCATTTCAGCTTAATGGCCCTTTGGGGATCTTGGGAATAACCTCTACCCGTGGTTGAGGGATCTGCAAGGTAGCATTGGGTGTCGAAATGGACTATGTGGAAACTTTGGTTTAGGACTCGGTTGTAGATGTAGAAGGTGGCTTGTCATATTAGTGCGACCTAGTCTAAAGGTTGACATCAGCAGTATTGACCTCTTCAGAATTCATCATGAGAATCTAGTATTCAGGGGTACCAAACTATGGAGGTTGAGGGGCGGCCTGACTTTGAGGGGGTTGGGCTGCCACATGTCCTTGCTGAGGGAAATATTTTTGAACACAGTCTGTTGAATTGGTGCAGTATTTGGAGGAGCCGAAGCAATGGCTTTTTGTCCTCTAGATGTTGCTTGTGCTTCCCACAACTGGCGCATCTGGGGTAAAAGGGGATAATCATGAGTATAATTTCCATGCACACCACAACAAGAACAAGGCTTGTTCGTAGGAAGAGGCATGTTTTCTTGGGTTGATCTCCCTGTTGCTCATTTTTAGTGTTAGACCGGTTCCCTTAGGGTGCATTTAGTTGGTTACCTTCACGCCTTTGATTACCTTGCGCTGGTTGATTTTGGTTGCCCTTCCTCCTTTTCTTGGAATTAGGAGGATTAGTCGAACTTTATTGCTGGTACACCTGACTCTGAGGGGGAGGTGGCTACTGCGATAGAGTTTGAGAAGGCACAGGAGGCTGGGGTGTTGATAATGGAGGGGCTGGAGCACCGGGTTGTGGATAAGGATAGAAAGGAGGTTGGGAAACATTGGGGTAAATAGGTTGAGCAACAGCTGGCCCTGGCATTGGTTGATGCAATTGGGAAAATGCGTAAGGTGTGCTTTGTCCTAGATACATGCTACCGGGAGGGGGATAAGTGCTATAGGAGCTGGCCCCTCCTTGAGGGAAACCATAACCCATGGGAGGATGAGTATATGGAAGCTGAGGAATATATATTCTGATGAAAACATAACATTTACAACAGACTAGGTGTTTGAAGGAAGTTAGAGCATGTTGGCCATGAATTCTAAGTAATCAAACACTTGGATACTAAAGATATAATACCAGAACATAAAATAAAAATACTCATAAGAATATCAATTAATCTCAGGTAAAGAGAAGTATGATGCCACTGTATATTACTGATAAAAGGATTTACAAATATTAGTTTGTAGTAAAAACATCAATCAACCCTTTCTAACTCTAAAAGTCTCTCATTTATAGAGTGAGGTCTCATACAAATGATTTTCCACATTGCTAGCTTTGAATTCCCACCTTAGAGACCTATTTCAAATAGGATTACATCACTTGGAAAATTCTTAGGAATATTTCTGTTTTGCAAAGTTTGAATACAAAAAGGACTCTTATTCTTTCATTAAATAACTCAAAAAATCCATTTAACAACCTTTATCAACTGCAACCAAAATATTTTATGAGTGTATTGGAGTGTTGATGTGTCATTATGCCACGTGGATGCTGATTTGGACCTCCTCCAAGTCAAATTTTACATTTTTTTCATAAATCTGGTTAGTGAAAATTCTAAAAAATAGGCCTCAAAGATGAGTGCATAATTTCCAAACCTTGATGGCTTTGCAGAAACTAAGAGAGTTTTTTGTAGATGAGTTCATGCTGAAGAAAAACATCCTTCGGATTTCCAAAATGATTTTTCATTTGGTCATAAATTGAAGTTGAATTTTACTGCTAAAACAGTCATGTACAGGAAATTTCAGGAGAGTTCATAGTGTTTTCATTTCACCACCTTTTTCATAAAATTTGACATTTTTTACTATTGGAGGGTCTTCCTTGGGTCTAATGATATAAATACATGCCTATAGCACCCTATGCCATGTATTTTTTGAAGTATTTTTACCTTAAGGAAACCTACAGTGAGTTCGTAGTGAAAACTCAGCCTCAAGCCTAGAGCAGGCTACAAACTCACCTAGTTTGGCAAATTTTTTGTAATTTCTTCTTCTTTTCACCTCAAAAACACTAGTAAAGATTTCACATGCCCGGTATGATATTATTAGACATAATATGGTCCAAATATGTGTTTCCTTATCATATTTCAACATCATCATCTTGCATAATAATTTTAAGACCCTTTTCTTCAATTCTTCTTGTACCATCTACATCAAACCAAACTACTCATGCTAAGGTGTCAGCCAACTGATACACTGGAGTTAAGACCTTGTAAACCTAAATTTTTATGGTGAGATATCCAATGGTGAGGTGGCAAAAGTGATGTGTTATTATGCTTGATGATGTGTCTACCATGATGAGTTGGCAACCTAATCTTCCTCTATGACGAGTGTTCTCACTAACCAAGACTCCATTGATACTCTTTGACCATCCCAACCGACTGATGTGCTTAAAGAAGACATTTAATGCTTGAAAAACTTTAAAATTCTCTCTCACTGCAAAAACAGAGTTTTTAGGCAAGTTCGTAGCGAATTCTGACTGTTTTACATTGATTTCGCTACGAACTTTGGTATTCTTGTCAAATTCATTGTAATGACCAAATTTTCTCATGCATGAGGTATTTTGGATTTTTCTTATGACAAGACTTTAATGACATGGCATAGGAACACTTTGAACCTTTAGGATTATAGAAAAATTCATGAAATATTATCTATTCTCATGAATTTATTTGATAAACACACTATACCCAATGCAAAATGACCTACCTAACCAACCTAATTGTTATTGATGATAACAGTGGCTCCACTTGGGATGTTGTGCCCCTGAGGTACAGCAAACAACCTATAGCTCTAGTGCCTTATCCATTGGGTTGATCCCAAACCTGCAAACTTCTATTTATTCCGAAACAAAACCACTTATACAAACTGAAAATTGAATAGTGCACACCTGCAAACTGAAAACTGGATACTGAAACTAACCATGCTGAAAACTGAAATGTTGATTTAGACAGCTTATTTATGTAAAGAGCTACTCTAACAACTAAAGACAAAACTTTCAATTCAAGAAATATGAAACCTCCTATATAACCAGTCAAAGAGTTAATCCAACACCTGGGCTTCTTGACTGTTCTTCAGTTGACCATCTAGTAGCAACTCATAATAAAAATTGAATCCATAACCTGAACTTATAAATGAAAGAAACTCCACCTTCACTGATGACTGAAATAGGCTTACCAAAGGATCTTGATAATCATGAAAAATTTCCTCTTTTGATGAAATCAACAAATCAACAATAGGATCCTTGAAAACACTGAAAAGTATCATGTCTTGATGATCCAAAGGATAATTTTCATTCATAACTGCAGGTTGTCTCTGTTTTATGTCTTCATTTTCAACATGATTCTTGAGACAAGGCTTTGATTGTTCATGAAAATATTCAATGGGAGGAACCATATCATGTGCTAAATGGATGTTTAGAAATGAATTTTCATGCATTACAATTATAACTTCATTTATATCTATTAGTCATCCATAATTTTCACTATCTGAAGATGACTAAGTATTGGTTCTAGATTTTTAGAAAGAAAGTTCATGAACATTGTGAGTTCCAGAAATCTCACTACCTTCATTATCCTTAAGATAATTTTTTCACTATTTCATCATCCCGTCATGTCAATTCTCAGCACACCCATCCAGAAGACCCATCATGGGCTCATGTCACTCATTTTTTCTTTGTTGTGTAACCTTTGGCCTCAGCCCTCTATTTTGTTTTGCCTAATTCCTCCATTGTCCATTTAGGGCTTTTAAGGGCATTTTTTCTTGGTTTCATGACCTCCATGGTTAAACATCAACAAGGCTTGTATATTGATGCTCTTAAACCTCCTCCTATCCTTAATATACCTTCATAAACATTTCCCATCACTCCTATCCCTCAAATTCGTCATTTTTCTACAAAACCTAGTCTATTTCCACAATTTGACACTTTTTAAGACTAGGCCTGTGTTTTTCAATTTTAAATTCCACTTTCCCCTACTCTCTAACATCTATCCCTGTCCCCCAAAATTTCCCCAAGAATTTAGACAACCCTTAACCCCTTCATTCCCCTCCCTCTATAAGGTAGTCCTAAATCCCCTACCCCAAACCCTAATTTCCTCTTCCAACTAAGCTAGGGTCTGCTATGGAAAAGAAGCATAAGAGTAGAAGATCCATATGTCAGGTCATATCATCAATCATGAAACCATACCAACTCATAAACATCATGCCTCCATCATTTTCCAAGAATTCATTCCAAGGGCCTAGTCATTTGCCACACCTAGGGCCAGTTTTGCATAAAAATATGTTTCTGACCAAAAAGAGATGAATTTGGAAAAAGTGAGAGAATTTTTTTTCCATAAGAGGGCTAAGAAGAAAAAAATCCTTCAGTTTTTACACAGGTATCATGGTTTGGGAGAAATATCAAAAACACAAATGTCCTAGGGAATTTTTGCACTGCTAGAGTGACGTTGGTAAAATAAGGTTTTCTCACATCTAGAGTGTCCAAATGACTTTTTTGATGGTTCAAAAGAAAAATAGACTTAAATATATTTCCAATGAGTTATCATGAGCTCAATTTGGAGTTAAGGAAGGCCTCCAAAAGTTGTCTGCACCAGCAATCTACTTTTATGCACCATCACTCAACACTTTTTGACCAGTCTTGGGAAACTCAACTTTTGATAGGGAAAATCAACTCCAATTAGGAAAAAAATGGTATATTTGTAAATTTGACAGGCTACGCTTTCCAACAAGCTATCACAAGCCCAAATTTGACTTCAGGAAGGTCCTCAAAACTTGCCTGCAAGTTGACCCTTTTTGGCGCTGTGCACATGAGAAGTTTGGCCAGAATTGCCAAAAATTGGTCAAAATCAGTCTTTTTTGGGAAGAATGACAAAAAATTCAAATAATAATGATAGGGCCTCCTTCATAACAGCAGATGGAATTTCAGGGGGTATTCAAGCTGCCCTCTAAGGTTTGACAAAGAAGCACTGATTCCACCTCACCAAAAGGACAAAATGGCAAAGAGTATTAATACAAGGGCCTAAGATTTCCAACTACAATCAAAGGCATCCAAAATAATCAAAAGAAAATAAAGCATGGGGTTGAGTATCAAAAGGAGAAAGTCATGCTAAGCATAGGCTCACGACTAAAGAAATGAGATATCAAACTCCAAAAGAGGCTAAGAAGACCAAAGGAAAATGTTTCGTTGGCACCTGCACAAGATCAGAAATGGCCAAGTGCAAAACATGGTAAACCTGATGCACACATCTATGTCAAAATACATATCATTTTCAAATCTGCAAAGGGAAAAAGACATGTTTCAGGTCACCTACAATCAAAAAATGCCCAAGGAGGTAAAAATAGCATTTTCAGTTTGATGAATATATGTGAAAGAATAGTTTGAACAAGTGCTCAGGCTTTCAAAATAAAAGGGGATAAAAAGGACATCTACTTCCCCTCAACTATCCATCATCACAAAATAAGAAAATATGCCTTGAAAGAACGTTCAAAACCCTGCAAAAGACAAAAGGTTATAAGTCAAATGGAAAAAATATTGAAAATCATAGTAAAGTGGGTTTAGAACTTCGATTTATTTCTCTCAAAGGGTATAAAGGTGCCTTTGTTCCACTTCAAATTCATTCAGCCCCTGAAAAAGATAAAAAAAATCTTAAGGAAGAAAAACAGAGTTTTTCTGGTCATTTTTGGCAAAATTTTCAGGCTCTGCGCACAGGGGAGAAAATCCAGTGTTAAATAACACTACGTTGCGCACAAACGAACTAGCACAGTGTATAGGCAGTGGCGCTGCGCACAGAGGAAATTTGGCCATGGTCTCCAAGAAGTGGCCAAAATCACTCTTTTTCTCCTCAAAGTTTGCCCCAGGCTCCTGCACAAATTAAAAAAGGTTGGTGGTCACCTCTCTTTGCCCTCCAAGTGTTCTTTTGGCATCTATAATCAAAGGAGAGTAACCATAACCTACATTGGCTAAAAACCCTAATCTTCATGGAAAACTCTCATTTAACCTTCTAGGGCAAGAAATTACCAGTTGGAGAGTGATCATTAGCATAAATACACTCAATACAAGCTAAGCCTACTTCTAAACTCTGAAATTATTCCTTGACTTCTTCCATTTTGCCTCCATTTGTTAAAAATTTCCCTCACCATCACTCATTTTTCCTCCCTAGACCTAAAGCTCTCACCAAGCTAAAAACCATTTTTTTCAAAGACACAATCAATCACCATGTCTGGAGATGAAGAAATCAGTAGGGCAGACACGGAGTTTAATGAGGAAGAGCAGGAGAATGATGAGGACAAGGAAGAGGGAGATGAACATGGCAGTCATGAAGACAAAAATAGTGAGCCCTTGGAGGAAGGCAGTGATGGTAGTGATACTAATGAATCACTCCCAAGTACATAAAAAGGTGGTGTTGATGAGAAAGATGAAGACCAAGAAGATAGTGAAGACAATGATGAGGGTGACAGTCAACAAGAAAGTAAACATGACAGTCAAGAGAAAAATGTGCATAAGCATGACAATGAGCCTAGTCATAGTGAAAATAGTGACAATATGGACGAAGATAATGAACATGAAGAAAAAAAAGGTGATAATGAGGAAATAGAAGATCAAGAACAAGGAAATAATGAAGCTAAAACAGATTTTGAAGAGGCAGGCAGTGACCAGGGAAATGACACTGATAGGACAGTCAGTGAGGAAACAAACAACAAAAGTAATAGTCATGACAGTCATGACATTTGTCATGATTTTCATGACACAAATCAGCCTCCTAATGATGATGGAAGTGAAAATAGCCCAGAAGATGATGAAGAAAAGGACCTTTATGATGGACAGAACCAAAGTGAGGCAAGTACAGGAGTTGATGATCAATTTGAAGGCCAAAGATGCAGTATAGAAGGCAGTAAGTAGTCATAAAATAGAGCACGAGGTGATTAATGGAGACCACAGTAAAGATAAAGGAGTTGATGACAACACCAAGGGTCACAGCCAGGATAAGGATACTACCAAATCCATAATCACTCCTCTCACATGCACATACCATAGAGGGAAGAGAGATGTGTTTGCTGCCTCAAAAAGGAAAAGGGCCATTTCTTCTCCAACTATCAAACTATTGGACAAGGGCAAGGAAAAAATGGAAAGGGATGAGCAGCAGGTAAAGGTAAGGAGAAGTAGGAGAATCAAGAAAACTACTCAAGAGCCTCAACTCATTGATCTAGACAGTGACAATGAGGACAAGGAGATGACCACCAGATTGCTACTTTTAACCAAAGATGCACAGCTTAAGGAGTGGGAAATATATTTTGAGATGGCACAACGTGTCATTCAGTATTACAATAATGAGCACAAGCACTTCAAGAAGGTGAAAAGTGGCCTTGCTCTCCAGAAGAAAATGACCAAGCACTATGCAAAGAAAAACAAGCTTGCTTGTGCCAAACTGAAGGAGGGCCTCATGGAGATAAAAACCCTAAAAGATGCAAAAATGCATGATAGCCTTGGATTTTGGTTGAGGCTTCTAAATAGGTGTCCAAGACCTCTTGAGGGACCTCTCCACAAATTATGGGCCAAAATGAACAAAAAATTGTGTTTTTGAAATTTTGAGGCCTCTGTGCGCAACACCCTTGGCGCTACACTCAAATTTGGCGCATCCTCAGCTCGCAAAATTTACATTTTTGGATTCCTCTTATCATCAGCAGTCTGCTCACAAAATCTCAGATCATTTGGAGCATTTTTGACCCCCCAAAAGGTCAAAAAACACCAAACTTTTGACCATTCTGCCTCATTTTTAGGCAAGGTGTTGTGCACAAAGCAGTGTTGGGAGAATGGGACTTTGGGCAGAAAAATGGAACTCATTTAGAAAACCAAAGGTATATCTAGAAATAAAACTTGACAATATTTCCAACAAGCCATCATGCAGCAAAATCCGACATCGGGAAGTGGTCCAAAACTTGGCCACAACAGAGCCTATTTTCTACTAGAAGTGGCGTTGCGCACATGACAGCCTTGGGATATTTGAATTTTTAAATAGGCTACAGGAGCTGGATCAGGAAAACACAAGAATTTCTAGAAATTAGACTCATTAGGCTTTCCAACGAGCCATCACGGAGCCAAATCCGACATCGGAAAGGGGGCCAAAGCTTAGTCACAAAATACCCTATTTTCTGTTGAAGTGGCACTGCGCACAGAGACCATCTACGTGTGTTTTGGACCAAAAGTCAACAAAACACACTCATTTATTGCAAATTGATATTTTTGAGTTTTTTAAGGCAAAACACTCTAGAATTAGGTGCAAATAGTTATTTTGGCATTTATTTCTTAGGATATTATATGCATTGGGCCTTGCATGGTCTCTTGGCCATAAATGACATTTATGGTTGAATTTGACATTTTCCTACCATATTTAGGGTTTTAGTCCTCCTTTTCTCCATAAATAGAGCATGAGGCCCTCATGTATTTTTTTGGATTTTGATGAACTTGGAGAGCAATACATGGTTTCTATGAGCTTGGAGAAGAAGTTGATTTTGTGAAGTTGATGAATGCTTGTTTGGCTTGATGATGGAGAAGCTTGTTTGCAGGATTCCTTGGCTTGGTGAATGGTGATGTCTTCTTAACTTGTTTATGTTTTCTTTTTCTCATTATGTTTCATTCTTCTTGGTTGCTATAAATCAGAAAAGTATAGGTTGAGACATGCTCTTTGAGGCACCTCAGTCCTCCTGTTTGTTATAGCTTTGATGCTTTCCTCTATTTGGTCATCTTAAGAAATTCTTGATTGCTCCTTAGGTCCACCTAAATTTTTTTTTTCTCATGAATGGTTAGTATGGTAGTTTACAAGTATGATTCACAGTATGCCCTGCTTATTTGAAGCTTTCAAAACTCTATCTTGAAACCTTTCTTTGGAATATTGTTTTCTAGGTTAAGTCAAATAGGTCTCGTTCGATCTTGCCCTTTGTCCATGCCTACCAAATTGTTTTAGATTTCTCAATGGCTTGATATATGATGTTTAGGAGTTCCCTCTTCATAAATTGAGTTATTTTTGTTATCTTATATGTTTTCCCAAACTCAAAAAATTGAATTTACTAAAGTTATAAGCTCTTATGCTTTCTATGTTTCACTAGAATGTTTATCTTGGACATTTATCAGTTTAAGTATTGTTGATTGAGCTTAATGGTTTGTCCTACCTCATAAGTTGTAACTTTTAAAAATATATGTTTAATACCTCTTAGTTTTTCCCAAATTTGATGTTCACTCCACCTCAGACATCACCTTAAGGATCCATTAACCTTGCTAAATTAGCCCTGCAACACACTATGTTTCATCATTTAGACACTCGTGACTTTCATTGACTCCATATCCGAATGGCTTTGACCGACTCTCACTCCACCTATTACACTTGACCATCTTACCCAACCAAAAAAATCAACAAAACCCTACACTTAACAACTAGCCTAAAATCAAAACCATAAAGAAAAAAGAGCACATCCTTTGCACCCAATAGAGAGAGCCCTCTCTGAGTCCAGGAAGGCTAGGTCCTAGGACTCCAAAGACTGGTTCCATGTTACCCTATCATTTGGTCTACCAATTTTCCAAATCACGGGACACTAACATTCTAGCAATCACGGTGGGACCGAGTACATAGCAGCCTAACAAACTCCTATAGCTTCATTTAAACCTCCAGTTAAGCTTTGAAAATGGACTGATAGTATCTGGTGGTTTATCTGCCACCTCATTGCCACACTAACATTATGGCGATCAGGGTGGGACCTTTTGAATAATTTCATGCTTAAATATTGCTTAAAATATTCAGAAACCCTTAACTGATAGTATCTGGTGGTTTATTTGCCACCTCATCGCCACCCTAACATTCTGGCGAACATGGTGGGATATTCTGAGTTAGTGACAAACTAAGTATTCCTTAGATCTCATAAAACTCACAAACATCCTTAAATTGGTATTTAGTTTTTGATGGTGGATGTTATCACAAAATCTGACCTGATAGGCTGCTCATCAAGTAAACCTTGTGTAACTTTTTCATACCAATATTTTGGCTGAGGCTTAGCCTCCTCAGCCTAAGAGGGCTCTCTCAAGGGTTAATGATATGGAATAAAGATATAGATAGATGGCTAACTCTATGAATTAAGTTTTGATTTTGTATATTTGCAGGTTGAAAAGATGAAGGCTAATACTACCATTGGGCTTATGGAGTCAACAAGTCAGTAGTTTCAGTGGCAAGGTTCTTTGACATAGAAGCTTAGGAAAATAGGGGTTTTTTAACAAAGACAATTCACTCAAGAATAGAGGTCAACACATTCATTCCATACTAAAGGAATTCAGAGCATAGAGTTATGAATTCTAAGTAATAGCAATGAAATCTACTGCTAGTGGTCCAAAGGCAATTTACTCATAAAACACAGAAAAACACGGTCATCTCATTACTAAAGGAAGTCAGAGCATAGGGTTATGAATTCTGAGTAATAGCAATGAGATCTACTGCAAGTAGTTAAACATAACATGTAGATCAAGAAAACATTAAAACCCCATGAGAAACTCAGATCTGTCAAGAAGAAAACCTCTTTGCATTACTGATCACAATCCATTACATGAAGCAGCATTTTTGCCAAAAATTCTCCAACCCCTTTTGATTTCGACCTCATGCTCTTTATAGATCATTTATAAAATCAACCTCATGCTCTTTATAGATAATTTACAAAATAGGATAAGCTTATCCTCCACTAGATCCCTCGAAATCCTATTGCTTGACACCTTTCCTAACTAAAAACATAGTCTTTATTACAAAATGACAGCTGCTACCTAATGAACAGTCCTATTTCAAATAGGACTAAAACTATTTGACTCAAATCATAACAACCTTATCTTGACTTAATTACATTATATGTCACTTTCATTTCAATAGGGTCGAATTATGATGATGTCCTTCAAGTTGTTGAGACCATGAGGTTGATGATGTTGTTCCCCTGAAACCTAGGAAACATGTCTTCCTGTTTTTTAGGCCTTTGATTCCCTTAACTGTTTGGAACACTTTGACCATTAATGAACCATGTTTACATGTCTCTTGCTATCAAATGTTACACCATATGTCTTTAAACATCTAGTTGTGCAAATTTTAAACTTCGAAATGTGTAAAAGGTTAAGAATAAACATGTGCTACGAAAGCAGCACAGTTTTGTAGCGCTTTTTGTAGCGCAGTGTTTTGGTTCCTTTTCTTATCAAATCTTTTTTCTTTACGGAAACCTTCATATGCACTTAACACACTCCCACTAGAAATTTTAGAACAAACTTCACAAAATTTCCCTCAAAATTTGCTATGAAAAATGATGAAAAGACTGCTTCAGCAGTTTCGTAGCACATTTCATCAAATTTTCACTAATTGTGCTACCAAAATGTTGTGTAGGCATTTTTGTTGAAAATTTATTCAAAATTTGTAATAAAGCGATTCCCAGACTCAAGAACATCAGTATTTTATCAAAATGATCATTAATATGAACAAAAAACATAACTTTCAACCTTCATGAAGTACCTTCTCCACTGTTTTTTTCCTAAAACTTAGGTCTTGGGACAGAGCCTATATCTCCTCATCCATAATTTATTTTGTAAAACTGAAGGATTTTTTTGTAGGCCATTCTATCTTGAATAAAAACCTCTTCTTCTTTTTTTAAATACCTCTCCTTCTGTCCAGAAACTATCTTTGAAAAACATGTGTAAAACAGGAAAACTCTGTATTTGAAAATAGGGCTTCAAATAAAGCCTTGTATCTCCCAACTGATAACACTTTTGAGAAAAGTGAGAGAGTTTTTTTTATCTGGGGGTGTGATAAAAACAAACCTCTTTCATAATTCCAAAATATTTTTTCATTTGGCCATAAACTGAACTTTAAGTTGACTGCTAAACAGTCATGTACCGGATATTTTGTAAGAGCAGTTTCGTAGCGCATGTTAATTTATCAATTTATCCCACCTCCTAATTAATTTGAGGAAACTGAGGGAGGTTTATGTAGTTATGTATGTAAGGAATAAAAACCTCTTTCAGTGTTCCTAAATTCGTTTTCAGTTGCTCAGAAACCTCCTTGGAAGTTTACTACTCAAAACCAGAAAACGAAGTTTTTTTTTCATATTGCGCTACGAAAAGACAGCACTTTCGTAGCGCATTTTCTCTTTTTTGAACTAGTGGCACTAAAAAAGTAAGGTTTCTTAGATAATTGACCAATTTTGATGAAAAAATTAGGGAAATGAAATGAATGATGAAATGATGAATGACTTGACATAAAAAAACCTTTAAAATGGATTTGTTTAACACTAAGGAAGGTTCAAACCTAAAAATCTAATACTCCCTTTTGGTCAAATTCATGAAATGACTCCTTAGACCCTATTTTGACCCATGATAAAAAAAAAAACTTGAAACTATGATGTTTTTATAATTTTTGAGTCATAACAATGACTCCACCTGGGATAGTGTGCCCCTGTGGTACATTAAGAACCAGTAGCTCCAGTGCTGCTATCCATTTTCTTGACCAAATCAGAAAGAAATTTGAAATTTCTAAGCTTCTCCTCAAGTTTAAATGGCCTTAACCTCGAGCTCAAGCTTGATGATCACTGTAGAAGAACCAACTTTGTACCTACTGAAAATATTCTCATTCACTATTGAGCTTATTCACACACTCCTACCTACCCTAGCAGCTGCAATCTCCATTTGTAATTCAAGGAACATGAAACTTCCAATGAAGCCAGTCATTGATCTGATCTGATGATTGAACCTCTTGAATGCACTTGAACCAAACGTAAACATGATACTGAGATGACCAAGGCAACATGAGATGTAACTGATCTTCAAAATGAAAATATAACTGGAAATATGGACTATAGAACTCTTCCATGTATTCAACTATAATATCAAACAAGACATGATATGTTTGATGCTTCTCATGAAATTCTGCAACTTTGGGCAATTCGTCCATGCTTTGATCAACCACATAATACTTCATTTGTGTACTCTCAAATTTTTGTTCAAACTGATTTTCAAAAACAGTGTATTTTTCCTCAATCTCAAAAAAGAAAGGAAGCAACACCTTCTCTTTGTGTTCTAGCATGGAAAGCTTTTGAAAAGACTGATCTTGATCTTGAAGCCTATAAGATTGAATTTTACCCTCTAAAACTTCAATGTCCTTTTCAATTTTCCTATTAACTTCATCCACAAACTAAATCTTATCTTCTGACTTGCACTCAAACTATTTCAGATTAGAAGACAAGGATAAAGAAAAATTTTCACCCACTTCTTCATTAATGTAATCATCATTTGATGTAGGTTGATGCAAGAAATGACATGAAGACTCAACTTTTTCCTGTACCTGAGGATTGTAGCAAGCATTTTCCAATATTTCCTCTTGTTGTTTGAAATGATTCTCATACTCCTGATGATCAAAAGACTGACAAGTCTGCTGCAACATTTCATCAAAATCAGAGAATGTATCATAATTTTCATAAATAAACTCCTGTTGGGTTTCATTTTCATCTAAGAAAGAGGCTATCCTTTCTTCTTGGTGATGAAATGGATTGTCATGAAGGGCTTCTAAAATTTCTTCATCCATGAAATCATCATCTTCATAACAATTCTCCAAATATTCAATAAAACTCACACAATGTTTACAGTAGTCTTTGCCCAGCAATAAGGAGGGATGACACTCTTCATACATCTCATAAAATGCAACATGGAAATCAGCAAGAGAATATAATGAACCATTTGGCAAGCTTTCATACCAAGACCGTGCTTTTCCTTCCAAAGTGGCCATAAACATCTTCATGAGACAATCCTTAGCGAACTGAACCTTAAGACTATGTACATGCATATGGAATCTAACCAAATGAAGAGCAACATTGTCTTTCTTTTCATCTTTGAATATTGGAAGATCATCTTACCATTCAACCTTTGGCATAGGATTTGGAAAACTAGGGATATGAGACCGATTCATAGGAGCATACCTGGCATTTATTCTTGTCATGGAACTCATCTTGAAACTTCATCAAGCTACTGATCTTCAATCAGTGGAGTCACCTTGAATCTATGAAAAATTTGAATTCTTCAACAATGGATTCGCCAAGGTAGTTGTAGCCTCGAACAGATTTTGAGCTCCTGCTACCTTCAAGAGTTCAGCTTCATAATTTTCGGGAGATGTATATCTTCAGACTCCTGGCAGACGCACCAAAATGTTATCACAAAATCTGACCTGATAGGTTGCTCATCAAGTAAACCTTCTGTAACTGTTTCATACCAATATTCTCTTGTTGATTTCCATGTTGCATTTTATGAGATGTATGAAGAGTGTCATCCCTCCTTCTTGCTAGTCAAAGACTGTTGTAAACATTGCGTGAGTTTTATTGAATATTTGGAGAATTGTTATGAAGATGATGATTTCATGGATGAGGAAATTTTAGAAGCGCTTCATGAAAATCCCTTTCATCACCAATAAAAAATGATACCCTCTTTCTTAGATAAAAATGAAACCTAGCAGCAGTTTATTTATGAAAATTACGATACATCCTCTGAGTTTGATGAAAGGTTGCAGTAGACTTGTCAATCTTTTGATCATCAAGAGTATGAGAATCATTTCAAACAGCAAGGGGGAATATTGGAAAATGCTTGCTACAATCCTTAGGTATAGGAAAAATTTGATTCTTCATGTAATTTCTTGCATCAACCTACATCAAATGAATGTTATCACAAAATCTGACCTGATAGGCTGCTCATTAAGTAAACCTTGTGTAATTGTTTCATACCAATCTTTTTGCTGAGGCTTAGCCTCCTCAGCCTAAGAGGGCTCTCTCAAGGGTTAATGATATGGAATAAAGATATAGATAGATGTCTAACTCTATGAATTAATTTTTGATTTTGTATATTTGCAGGTTGAAAAGATGAAGGCTAATACTACCATTGGGCTTATGGAGTCAACAAGTCAGTAGTTTCAGTGGCAAGGTTCCTTGACATGGAAGCTTAGGCAAATAGGGGTTTTTTAACAAATACAATTCACTCAAGAACATAGGTCAACATATTCATTCCATTACTAAAGGAAGTCAGAGCATAGAGTTATGAATTCTGAGTAATAGCAATGAAATCTATTGCTAGTGGTCCAAAGGTAATTTACTCATAAAACACAGAAAAACACAGTCATATCATTACTAAAGGAAGTCAGAGCATAGGGTTATGAATTCTGAGTAATAGCAATGAGATCTACTGCAAGTAGTTAAACATAACATGTAGATCAAGAAAACATTAAAACCCCATGAGAAACTTAGATCTATCAAGAATAAAACCTCTTTGCATTACTGATCACAATCCATTACATGAAGCAGCAGTTTTGCCAAAAAGTCTCCAACCCCTTTTTATTTCGACCTCATGCTCTTTATAGATCATTTACAAAATAGGATAAGCTTATCCTCCACTAGATACCTCGAAATCCTATTGCATGACACCTTTCCTAACTAAAAACATAATCTTTATTACAAAATGACAGTTGCTACCTAATGAGCAGTCTTATTTCAAATAGGACTAAAACTCTTTGACTCAACTCAAAAAACCTTATCTTGACTTAATTACATTATATGTCACTTTAATTTCAATAGGGTCGAATTATGATGATGTCCTTCAAGTTGTTGAGACCATGTGGTTGATGATGTTGTTCCCTTGAAACCTAGGAAACATGTCTTCCTGTTTTTTAGGCCTTTGATTCCCTTAACTGTTTGGAACACTTTGACCATTAATGAACCATGTTTACATGTCTCTTGCTATCAAATATTACACCATATGTCTTCAAACATCTAGTTGTGCAAATTTTAAACTTTGAAATGTGTAAAAGGCTGAGAATAAACCTGCGCTACGAAAGCAACACAGTTTTGTAGCGCTTTTCGTAGAGCAGTGTTTTGGTTCCTTTTCTTATCACTTTTCAATATTTTTTCTTTAGGGAAACCTTCATCTGCACTTAACACACTCCCACTAGACATTTTAGAACAAAATTCACAAAATTTCCCTCAAAATTGGCTGTGAAAAGTGATGAAAAGGCTACTTCAGCAGTTTCGTAGCACATTTCATCAAATTTGCACTAACTGCACGACGAAACTACTATGTAGGCAGTTTTGTTGAAAATTTCTTCAAAATTTATAATAAAGAGATGCCTAGACTCAAGAACATCAGTATTTTATCAAATCCATCAGCAATATGAACTAAAAACATAACTTTCAACCTTCATGAAGTACCTACTCCATTTGCAAATTATTCCTGTCTTTTTTTCTTGAAAATTAGGTCTTGGGACAGAGCGTATATATCCTCATCCATAATGTATTTTGTGAAACTGAAGAAGATTTTTGTAGGCCATTTTTTCTTGAATAAAAACCTCTTTCTTTATTTTTAAATACCTCTCCTGATGTCTAGAAACTATCTTTTAAAAACATGTGTAAAACAGGAAAACTCTGTTTTTGAAAATAGGGCTTCAAAGAAACCCTTGTATCTCCCAACTGATAACACTTGTGAGAAGAGTGAGAGAGGTTTTTGTATCTGGGGGTGGGATGAAAACAAAAATCTTTCATAATTCCAAAATACATTTGCATTTGGCCATAAACTTCTTGAAGTTTACTGCTAAACAGTCATATACAAGACATTTTGTAACAGCAGTTTCGTAGCGCACGTTAATTTATCAATTTCTCCCACCTCCTAATGAATTTGAGGAAACTGAGAGATTTTTATGTAGTTAAGTATGTAAGGAATAAAAAAATTCTTTCAGTTTTCCTAAATTCTTTTTCAGTCTCTCATAAACCTCCTTGGAATTTTACTACTCAAAACCAGAAAACAGAGTTTTTTCTTCATATTGCACTACGAAAAGACAGCGCTTTCGTAGTGCATTTCCTCTTTTTTGAACTAGTGGTGCTACGAAATTAAGGTTTATTATCTAATTGGCCAGTTTTGATGAAAAAATTAGGGAAATGAAATGAATGATGAAATGACGAATGACTTGACATAAAAAACCTTTAAAATGGATTTGTTTAACACTAAGGAAGGTTCAAACCTAGAAATCTAATACTCCCTTTTGGTCAAATTCATGAAATGACTCCTATGACCCTATTTTGACCCATGATAAAAAACAAACTTGAAACTATGATGTTTTGAGAATTTTTGAGTGATAACAATGGACAACAAGAACATCCTTAAAAATAGTAAACATCATCCACCTGGCGACTCCACTAGTCTTCAGTAGCCCTGTTGACCCCACTAGCTCTCATAGACTTCTCTGGGAATGCAATTAGCACTCCCAATCATGTTGATGGTAGACAGAAAATATGAAATCATCCACTTGGTGACTCCACAACTATAGAAAGACTTAAAGACTCCACTGGAGGAAGAACCTGAAACATGACCAGTCATCCTAGAAAGAAAGAGCACTCAGGCCTAGGTTGGATTGAAGAAATTATTGTTTTTATAATAATTTCCTAATTTAAACCTGATCAAGAACAAACTGATGAGATCCACATTTATTATTGGAAATATCTCAAGCCTAAAGAAGCTGAGCCTCAAATTGCAGACCATGATCAAACTTATACACCTGTGCCAATCCCAGATTCACCTGTGAAAGACCAAGTGAAACATGAGCCTCACGTTGTTTCTCTTACTCCTGCTGAAACCTAAAACAGTCATAAGTCCCTTGTTGCACTATCTATACCCACAAATGTCCCTAAAAGATATAAGTCTCTAGTTTTTCCTCTTATCCTCCAGCCCCTCCCTGCAAAACTTGCAAATAAGCTGTCTTATTTCGATGGAGAAAATACAAAGATCACTGTTGAAAAACATATTCAAAATATTGAGGATTTACTTGACCTATTTGAAGTAGGAGAATATGATTTGTGTATTATAATTTTTGTCTTATCATTACATGGAAAAATTAAGAGTTGGTTTAAAGACCTTCCAGCTGCAAGCATTATCAATTTTCATCAATTCACTCAAGTTTTCCTAGATAAGTGGGTAGTCATGGGAAATGTTTTTCTCATCATAAGGGAATACAATCATTTGAAAATACAACCATGGGAGACAGTACAACACTTTTCAGCCAGGTTCAATAAAGTATACAATTCAATACCTGCTAAGATAAAGCCACCCCAAGGGTGGGCCCTCTTGCAATACCCAAATGCTTTTGACCCAGAAATGGCTTTACAGATAAGAGAAAGAGATCCTTCAAACCTGGAAGAAATGCATAATATGGCAATTACTGCAGAATACAACATACTGGAAAGAGAGGCAAAGTTAAAAGCAATAAAGAAGGACAAAGTAGCTCAAGAGAAACATATTTCTTCAAAAATAAAGCTAAAAATGTTGACAAATGTAGCCAAAAAAATGATGCATATAATGGACAGGAAAGAGAAAGAATACAAGGGTGAGGTCAAAGATGGTCATTCAAAATAGCTAGTACTATTTACTTGGGAAGAACAAACTCAGTCACTACAAGGCAAGAGCAGCAATCAAAATATGCATGCTGAGCTAGATTGCAAGGAAGAAGATGTAGAAAGTTGTCAAGTACTGGATACCTTCCTGTTGGGGTTCCCATGTTTTGGCCAGGTTGACAAAGACCAAAAGATGAGACAACATAGAACCACTTTCAGACCTTAGGATCTAGCCCTCCTAGGTCCAGAGAGGGATCTCTCTATAATGGCCAAAGGCTTATGTCTTTAAAGCTCAAAGTATAAGATTTTAGGCTAGTTATAGGCTTGAGGTTGTTTGTTTGATTGTTTATGTTTGGTTGGAGGAAATCAAGAAAGAAGGGCCAATAAAAGACAAGGATGAGTAAGAAAGAAGCTTAGGCAGAGATAGATAACTCAGAGAACATCAAAGCCATTGGGCTATGGAGTCAAGAAAGGATTTATTTGTGTTCAATGTGCAAGCTTTCAGTTGGGCTAGTCATCTAGAGCATTTGGGTCTTGAAAGAGATATTTGGAATGGAACATTGAGGATAGAGAATGAGAGGAAGAGAACCAACCAACTCTGTCTATAGATCAAGCCATAGGTCATTTAATTCCAGGCCTACTTAGACTGAATCAGAGGTGTAACAAGGGGTCTAGGAAAGGTTTAATTGGGATGGAAAGCTCCTAGTGAGGCAGATACGGGATTCTAGACCTCCCAGGTTCTCAACACATTCAACTAAATCCTAACAAGAACATTTGAACATGAAATTCATCAATTCATACATCAGAGAGTGGGCAATTTCATCCACTACACTGGTTAAATCAATTGAAATCAACATTCAGATACACATATAAGCAGAAAACATTGAGGTAGGGAGAGCAGGAAACATAAGGCACCTATCAAGGGTGAATCTTACATTATACTTCTGTTGCCTACCAGCGGAAACATGATGAAATGAAAGCAAGTCAATCACAAATACAGAGAAAGGAAAACATCACTAGCTGCTTTAGATCAGGATCCAAAGAAACATGCTTGTCATATTAAAAACAACACCAACCAGGTACATCATAGCCCATAGCTTGAACATTCAGTCTGAATACATCATATCTCAGCCTATCTTGCAATATACATAGAGAACTTGTATCAAGAGGAAAACACTTGCATTTCTCTGATATCTCATCAACAACCATTACAATGTTTCCTACTGTGCTTTATAGCAAAGGATGAACCTAAGATCGACTGAGAAGGTAGGTTAAAATTAAATGTATCTTTAAACACAATAATGAATGCAGGGCCGAGGCCCATTCTGCTTGATAATGTTGTATGTTTAACCTTTGTCACCTCCCTCGGGAAAGAATGATCTCCTTGGATATGATCTTCGAAATTTTTGGACAAAGTACTCCTGGTGTCGTGAACAGAAAGTAAAATAAACTGTTGGAAGGTTCGTCTCATAAATGTCCGACTGTCCTTGAGCTGTAGTCCGGTGGGAAAACGCTTCAGGGACATTCTACGTAATAAAAACAGTATGGGTGCCTTGTACCTGACGAAGAAAAACATTTGCTGACGAAAACCCTGATATTACCTTTTATCTGCGCTCAGGATCCTTTGATCGATCCTCGGGGTCTGTGATCTGATGCTTTGCCTCTGAACACATTGACTTAGGGCTCGAGATATTCATGGTTGTGCTTTATTCTTCCTTTTGCTCTGTACTGGAACGTTCTGCTGCTTCAAATCCATCTCTGACAAGTTAGCTCGGGTTTAATGGTGATGGGAGATTTTCCACAGGGTTCAAACTCTTTTCTTTTAATGAACATCTCATCTCCACCTTCCCAGGCCTCTGTTCATAAATTCAACCGCCGTGGATGATCTTCCTCGGATTTAGTTGTCCTGGTAGCACAGAAGTGTATTGCGGCGGCCATTCTTTCTTTATAAACCTACAGGAAACACGAAAACCGTGAAGAAATCCATGTACAAGGGTGGTGGGTGATGCGGATGGGAGAAATGGGCGTGCAATCGGTGACATGGCGGACGAGAATGCAGAGAAATGGTGAAAAACGGCTCAGGTAGGGTTGGAGGACATTGCAGAATGAAAAAATGCATGAAAAAACACGTAAATAGACCGGTTTTATGTAATGGACTAGGAAGAAGTACGGATGGAACACGTGGCGCTGACGTGGCGGGACGGGGTGACGCGGAGGTCCCGGGGCGACGAAAAAGGTCAACCATGGACAAACGGATCTGGACCGTTGATCGCTGATAGATCAACGGCGGAGGATGTTGGAAGGCAGGACTGCGGGTACGACAGACCGGACTAAAAGGCGTGTAGCTTCGGAAGACGACAGCCGTTGGATGAGGGCTCCAGGATCCAACGGCGATCGTGGATTCCGCTGCCCGACTTTCGTCCGGCGAATAACGCGCGAAAAAGTGGTTTTCAGAAACAGTATTGGAGGACGCGTGGCAGAGGATGAATGGGATCGTTGGTTTCGGATGAATACCGCCAATTGCAGATGGGCGGTGCGGAAATTACCGGCGGGTTTGGGCGGATGACATGTGAAAGAGGGGTCCACCATTTCGGGCGCGATTCGCGCCGCTGGATAGGATTTCCAATGGACGGTCGAGATCTGTTGGTCAATCAAAACGTATTAAAACCTGAAAGTGCGCGTTAACAAAGGTTTTTAAACAAAATTTCTGCACGGAGAAAGGTTGGAGGGGGTAAGCGCCTGGAGGGTTTAGCTCTGGGTTCCGGTGCCGGGTCTTATGGGAAGAAAAGGAGCGCGGGGTTATGGCCAAAGGGGCTTAGGCCTTATTATACGATTTTTGCACATTTTAAAGCATTTTCAGGCCTAAGGGAAAGGAACGATGAGGAACTGAAGGGTAGGGAAGGCCAGGAACGGGGAAAAAACGAGATTTAGAGAGGATTTAAAAGGATAGTGGGGGAATTAAAGGGGAACTTGACAAGGGGAGAGGGAGAAGGTGATATTTTGCAAAGGTATAAAGGGCAATAATGGGCCTTTTTTTTTTTTAAATGGATCAGCAGATGGACTAAATTTTAGGCACAGTACAGAGAGACTCCAGGGAGGATGGATTTTCAGGGGAAAGGCATTCCTTGGAGGCTCTAGAACAATTCTAGCCCCCAGCTTGCTTGCCAAGAATTTCATAGGGGGCTAACAGTGGCTCCACATGGGGATGGCTGCTCCTTGGAGGAGTCAAGAAACCAGATATGATCTTTGGAGTAGGCCAGATGCCTGCTAACATAAGCCATCTTCCTTCTTTGATTTTCAGCTGCCACAAACATGATATATCAGCAGAAACATTTTCCCAACCAATCTACCTACCCAAACTACAGTTCTACAATTTTCCCTTGGGTGCACTTGAGCTAGCAGACCCTTTACATTTATTTTGAAAAATAAAAACAAACCTATTCTAAATCTACCCTTATTGCTCCATGAGGCCAGATTAGACTGTTGACCTCATCCATTTCTCTACCTAATCTACTACCTGTTGGGATTAAACTGTCCAACAGGTTTCTCCACCTACATTCTAAGACAGGAAATTTAAACACAGCCAAGTCAGGATTAGACTGTCTGACTTGCTGGGCAGAAACTTGTAGAAAACAAAACTGTGAAGGCATGAAATTTTGCAATTGTGAAACATCCTTCTTTCTTTCTTGTGACTCAGGTTTTGAGCATATTTGAGTCACCTCTTTTCTTTGATTCCAGCTCTGGTTTTAGGCAGATTAGATCTGATTCTTCTTTTCACTGTTGGTCCAGGTTTTGAGCTTGTTAGGACCCGCTATACTGCTTCTCTTTTGGCTCAGATTTTGAGTTTACTAGAGCCAATATTTTTACCTCAGAGGTTCACGTTTTGAGCATGTCTGAACCTCTCTTTTCTTTCTGTTTTTGGGAACATTTTCCTGTTTTTTTTCTGAAAACGAAAACTTGCAATGCTATGTACAATGGGAATGAGACTGGAAATGGAAAATCAGATGAAGTAGTGTTTGAGCATCCTGCCATTGACAGGACCCCCAAACAATTCTGCACCATCAAGTTCTTGCAGAAAAAACGCATTAGGACCCACAGTGGCTTGTATGATATATGGACCTTGCCACAAACTGTCAAATTTTCCATGTTTGCCTTTGTCCTCTCTTCTTGAGTCCCATCTCAGAACTTTGTCTCCAACCTTGAAATCTGAAGCTTTGACTCTTTTATCAAACTGCCTTTTTATGCTTTCCTGTACTCTGACAGCTCTGCTATAAACCTGCTCTCTTGTTTGCTACAGATGAATTGTGTCATTGATTCTCCTTATCATGCTGTCCTCTTCTGATTGGATCTCCTGAACAAGCTTGATTACTGGAACTCCAAGACTAGTAGGAAAAACTGCTTCAGTCCCATAAACCAGCTGAAAGGGTGACATGCCAATAGATTTCTTTGTAGAGAGCCTGTCTGCCCACAAGGCATGTATCAATTTTTTATGCCATGACCTTTTGTTCTCTTCCAGCAGCTTCCTAATGATTGTAACCAGGATTTTATTTGATGATTCAGCTAGGCCATTACCCTGGGGGTAATAGGCAGTTGAATGTCCAAGTGCTATTCCGTACCTATGACAGAAATCAATCATTATTTTGGATCCGAAAGCAGTAGCATTGTCAGTGATTATTTTCCTTGGACAACCAAACCGAGATAGGATGAAATCTTCTAGGAACCTAATGATGATAGCATCAGTGGCATTCCTAGTGGGTATAGCTTCTATCCATTTAGTGAAGTAATCTGTGGCAGTCAGGATCCATTTATGTTGTCCAGAGGAGGCAGGATGAATCTCTCCTATAAAGTCTAGGCCCCATTGCATGAAGGGACCTTCTATGGTGATCGGTTGCAGAGGGAGAGGAAGGAGATTTCTTTTGCCCTCAAAGATTTGGCATTTGTGGCAGGCAAGAATCATCTTATGGACATCACTAAAGAGTGTAGGCCAATAGTAACCAGCCCTGAGTATCTTATTTGCAGTGGTTTTCCAACTCAGGTGGCCTCCACACTCCCCAGCATGGAATTCTTGTTTGACTCTCTCAGCTTCAGTTTCAGACAAACATTTCAGTAGAAGGCCATTTGGATTTTTCCAGTATAGACTCTCATTCATAATACAATAACTTATGGCTTTGAGTTTTATCAATCTGGCCTTTGTTTTGGACAGTTTTGGAGGGGCATTGAGGTTAGTGAGCACATAAAGGATATCAGTATACCAAGGAGAGTTCTGAAACTGCCCCTCAACAGTTGGATGGGGCAATCCTTCCTGCTCATCTAAGGCATTCATCATGTTAATAATCAAGGCCTGCAAATTTGTTTCAGCCATTAATTGGGCCAGGCCTTGAACTTTGATCAGCTTAGCAGGTTTTATTTCAAGGTCATACTCTAAGATTGTAGCAATCCATTTTCCCCTTTTTCCATCAGGGTCTTGGGACAAGATGTCTTTGACCACTGAATTTGGCACATAGGCAATGGTGTGGGAATGCAGAATGTACACCCTAAAGTCTTTTAAGGCCTTAATCAGAGCATAGGCCTGCTTTTCCATGATGTTGTACTTTAAGGGTGCGTCTCTCAAGGCTCTACTGAAGAAGGCTATAGGTTGTTCATTACCTTCTGAATTTTTCTGCAGCAAAACTATAGCTATTGTGTGTTGGGAAGCAAACGAAAAGATCAGAAAATCCTTTGAGAAGTCAGGGCTAATAAGGACAGGGGCCTGAGTGAGTGCAAGTTTTAATGACTCAAAATATTTCTTGGCTTCAACAGTCCACTTGATTCCGGCATCTTTCTTTATCATTTTAGTCATTTTCCTAAGATGCTCAGCAAGATTGGGGATAAATCTTCTAAGGAAATTGATCTTCCCAATGAAGGACTGTAGCTCCTTGATGTTTCTTGGATGTGTAATTTGGAGTATTCCCTCAACTCTCTGGGGGTCTATCCTAATTCCTTTCTCAGATATAATGTGGCCTAGAAGTTTACCTTCTTGCAGCCCAAAAACAGTTTTCTTAGGATTTAGGGACAGGCCATACCTTCTACATTTTTCAAAGACTTTCCTCAGATGTTTCAAGTGTTCTTCTTTAGTTTTAGAAAAGACAGTCAAGTCATCCAAGTAGATAACTATAAAGTGTCCTATCTCCTCTGAGAAAGTTATGTCCATCGCTCTCTGGAAGGTAGCTCCAGCATTCATCAATCCAAAGGGCATTTTCAAGTACATGAAGGTGCCCCATGGAGTGGTAAAAGCTGTTTTGAGTTGATCTTCTGGCAGTACCAGAACTTGGTTGTATCCTGAAAAACCATCAAGCAGGGAGATTCTCTTAGAGCCCACTACCTTCTGTAGGATATGTTCCATTCTAGGCGAAGGGTAGTTGTCTTTCAGGGAGGCTCTATTGAGGTTTCTGAAGTCTATGCATAGTATGATCTCCCCCGTTTTCTTCCTTACAGCCACTAGGTTTGACACCCAATCAGAAAACCTCACAGGAACAATTATGCCGGCTTCATACATCTTTTTAATTTCTTTCTCTACTGCAGGCAATTGTTTTGGATTGATTCTTCGAAGTTTTTGTCTGAAAGGCTTCTGATTTTCCTTTACTGGTATCTTGTGTTGTATGATGTTTGTGTCATAGGCCTTTAAGTCTTCATAGCTCCATGCAAACACATCAATGAATTCTTTAAACAAGTCAATGTATTTTTTCTTCATATTTGCAGGTATAGACTTAGCCAGTTTTATCATTCTGGGTTTGTCTTCTGTGCCAATGTTGCATTCTTCCACATCGGAATCAGAATGTTCAATTGTGGGCTTTTTTGCTACGTCATAAAAATCAAAGAGGTCCTCTAAGGGTGCCAGGCCTCTGGGTATGTTCTTATCTTTGGCCTGCAGCACTTCGACCTCTTCGTTTTCTGCGTTTTCACTATTTACATTAAAATTTCCAGTTTTATCATAAAAAATATTTATTTCTATGTTACAGGGTGTTTCTGGTTCATCTGGGGGATCCTTTCTTGGGCAGCTATCATCAAAAATTGAGTCTAAATTAGAAAATTCAAACTCACCCCTACCCACCAAGAAATCCTCAATCTGTTTGTCTCCTTCAAAGACCTGCCAGTATTTTTCATTGTCTGGCACTGCAGGCCTGAATTTGGTTTGAATGATAATTCGTTGGTCAACTGGGGCCTTAGGATATGAACTAGCTAGGCACGCTAGTCCATTTGCTATTGCGTTTTGCCCCCTAGGAATGAACACTAATTCATATTCAACAAACGTTTTCAGCAGATCTAGAGTGTCATTCCTGTATGCCCTAAGCCTAGGATGTTTTGCTGAATACTAACCATTCACCTGTTTGATTACTAACTCTGAGTCTCCTCTCATGGCTATCCTACGAGCTCCTAACCTTTTCAACAAATTCAGACCTAGGATGAGAGCCTCATACTCTGCAATGTTATTCATGCATTTGAAATGCAGGTTGACAGCGTGGCTCTCTGCGTGATCATTTTCAGTGTTACGCAGCCACACTCCTGCTCCAGCACTCTGCCTAGTACAGGATCCGTCAAAGTTCATCTCCCACAGGGGTTCTTTGTTTACTTCATCTTCATCCCTCCCCCTATAGCTAGATCTGTCACTATGTTGAGTTGTGAGGCTTGTGCTAGGAGGGGGGTTTTTTTGGTCATGGAGATCAGGGAGGTGTCTAACCTGTTGTTCTTGTTCTGTCTCTGTTTCATTCAGAGTTATATTTTCAGCAGTTTGCCCATGGTCTTCTTCTTGGTATTCTTCCAGAGTAGCCATTATGTTGAAATCCATGGGCTGTATGTTACTGTTCTCTAAGACTGATTCTTCTAAGGATTGTTCATTGCAAAGGATGAAAGAATCCAAGTCTGTGTGCACAGAATACAATGGTGAATTTTCAGGCTTCGCGGGGCTACTGACTAAAAATTTCATCTGAGATTCTCTATACAGTCTTCTAAGTTGGCCAAATATAGGGATAGTGGCATACGAGCCATCCATCTGCATTTTTCCTTGCAGTTTGGCTCCCCATGATCTTGACAACAACATGCCATACTTTGGTGGTACATCTGCCACCACAACATCCATGACCATACACTTGGCGGGAATCTGGGTTAAGCTCACACATAAGTCTTTGATGAGGCCTAGGCATTTTACTCTGCTAGAGTCAAATGAATATAAGTCTTTGTAAGGTCTGGTGATTTCTAAGCCTAGCCTCTCCATCACTACCTTAGGCATTAAGTTGTGTGATGCTCCAGAATCATGCATTGCATTGTGCAAGATCTTGTCGTGAATGTTAAGACTGATATAAAAAGGTGGAACTACCCCTTCCTGAAACTTCCCTTCAATTTTTGGACCAAAGAGTAGGGTTGGTTGATCGCCATTCAAATTTACAGAATCATTCATTTCTCCCAGATTTAATGCTTTCAAAATTTGGCCTTTATATACATCCTGAGTGGCCAGCTCAGATAATGGTACAGAGATTTTTATTTTTGCAATCTCACTCTCTAGATTGAAAGTGGATTGCGTCTTGGGAACACTAGGCTCTGTTTTATTTACCACTGTTTTGGTGGCTGAATCAGCTTGCTGATTCCCATTATGTACATGTGTATGAACAGTTTTATCAGGAGTACTAACCGAAGTGCTAGCACTGCTGGCTGGTTGACTTTGTTTTTCGGTGTCTTGGTTGTCCTTCTCCTTATGTTTACCAAAACTTTCAGTTGCTGTCTTGTTATTTACAGAGGCTTCTTTGGAAATTTTATCAGGTCTTTTCTTGATGGTTACCTTAGGAGTCTTTGTTTTGGAAGTATCTTGGCTTTTCTTGCTCCTAAGTTCATATTGCTCCCTAACCTGTAGCATGGCATCTTCAAATCCTAATCTGTAATCATCAGTTTCTAACCATTCCTCACTCCAATATGAAGGTGAGGGTTGGTCTTCTTCTGAATCACAGTTAAGGACTGAGTCCTTTGCTTCAAACATATTTATGGTGTTCCCCTCAAACTCTTCAATGATTCCCTCGTCCTCATCTAAAAAAATTTCTTGAAATGGGGGAATAATTTGTTGATCTGACTCTCTTTGTCTGTTGGGGGCAGCATTGTTTCTTCTAATGTTTTGGTTCTGGTTTCTGTTTTGGTTATTGTTTTGGACAACCATCCTTTTAATCATTTGTTGTAATTCTTCCACATTTTTGGACAGTCTGTCATATTTGGGATCAGATGTGGAAGCTATGTTGTCGTCCCTATAGGTTACCCTTTTTTCAGCTTTTAATCTTGCCCTTTTTTCCATTAAGTTTGCTTCTATGGTTATGGGTCCTTTCTGCATGTCTTTCAGGGTGGTGTATTCTTTGTCTCTAAGCTCATAGGCCATGTCAGCATCAAATCCATCAGGATATTTTGCTAAGGCCATACCTTGTGGAGGTTTCATGTGTGGAGGGAGAGCATTGTAAATGTTGTTGAATCTAGTGGTGTAATCATGAACACTCTCTCCTACGTTCCTCTTAAGGGACATGTACTCTGCAAGGAGCTGGTGAGGGTTCGATCTAACCTCCCAATTGTTAATGAATGTCTGGTATAATGCAGGGAGGTCTTGAATACTACCAGGAGGTAAACCTTTAAACCATTTCTTCTTCACCTCACCCCCTAAGCTTTGGGCAAAGATCCTCATTTTGATTGTTTCATCATCAATTTCCATATAATCAAAAGAATCCTCCATCCTATCTACATGTTGTTGAGCTGTGATGGACTCTTTAGCAGTGAAGTGTGGGATTTTTTATTGGTAATCATTTGGTAAGGGTAACATGGGTTGGGGTAGAACTAAAGGTGCATACGAGGCTGCCATGATGATATTCTAGTGAGGCAAAGGGTTAATTTGAGCAGCTGGTATTTGAATGATAGGGATATTAAGACCAGCAGAAGTCTGTTGAGCAGATCTAGGGTGAGAGAGCCACAAGTTTTGAAGGAAATGAAAATCAGGAGGTGTGGGAGGAGGGGTTTCGCTGTCCCTAGTGTTTGGCTGGTCTGAAACACTGAATGACCTAGTTCTAGGCAATCTGTTTTGAAAGTCTAGGTCGAAGAAAGGGTCTAATAGAGCTGCAAGATCTTCTGGTGCAGAATTAGTTCTATGAATGTTGCTGGAAATAGTTGATCTCCTATTTACAGGTGTCCTCTTGAGGATTTTCTCAGGATTATCAACTATTTCAGGTGGGTTTGGATCAGGGCAAGCTCTCGTATGAATGGTTCTGTGAGCCAAAATTTTGTTCCTGCACTAAGCAACTTAACCCTATTGGTTATTTCTACTGTGGTTAATGTTGTCTCAGGGGCTGGCCTCCCAGTGGAGTCTAATGTGAAACCAGGATAATCAGCAGGCCTACTGATCACCAGTGGAGTCCTTTAACGTTTAGGAGCAATGGAGTCGCTAGGTGGAGGGTTTAGGATGTTTCTAAGGGGATACACTGTCCACCACAGTGCTCGGGCACTATCACCTTTCAGGAATCTCCTCTAAACAACAAGCTCCAACCAGAGATTGACTGGGAGGGCATTTACAAGATATGTCACCTCTGAAAAGAGGATGAGATCTGGAGGCTACCTGGCCCTTTCCAGGCTCTGTCTAAGAGTATGGTGGATATTCAATAATGGAGATTTTTCCAAGGAAGGAGTGACTTACTGTCAACCTAACCAGAGTTCTAAGTTTCTGAGTCTTTTATTAATGTTTAAGGTGAAATGCACTCAGAAATCCCCAGCGGAGTCGCCATTATGTTGGGGTTCCCATGTTTTGGCCAGGTTGACAAAGACCAAAAGATGAGACAACATAGAACCAATTTCAGACCTTAGGATCTATCCCTCCTAGGTCCAGAGAGGGATCTCTCTATGATGGCCAAAGGCTTATGTCTTTAAAGCTCAAAGTATAAGATTTTAGGCTAGTTATAGGCTTGAGGTTGTTTGTTTTATTGTTTATGTTTGGTTGGAAAAAATCAGGAAAGAAGGGCCAATAAAAGACAAGGATGAGCAAGAAAGAAGCTTAGGCAGAGATAGATAACTCAGAGAACATCAAAGCCATTGGGCTATGGAGTCAAGAAAGGATTTATTTGTGTTCAATGTGCAAGCTTTCAGTTGGGCTAGTCATCTAGAGAATTTGGGTCTTGAAAGAGATATTTGGAATGGAACATTAAGGATAGAGAATGAGAGGAAGAGAACCAACCAACCCTGTCTATAGATCAGGCCAGAGGTCATTTAACTCCAGGCCTGCTTAGACAGAATCAGAGGTGTAACAAGAGATCTAGGAAAGGTTTAATTGGGATGGAAAGCTCCTAGTGAGGCAGATACGGGATTCTAGACCTCCCAGGTTCTCAACACATTCAACTAAATCCTAACAAGAACATCTGAACATGAAATTCATCAATTCATACATCAGAGAGCGGGAAATTTCATCCACTACATTGGTTAAATCAATTGAAATCAACATTCAGATACACATATAAGCAGAAAACATTGAGGTAGGGAGAGCAGGCACATCAAGGGTGGATACACCGATATACTTATGTTTTCGGCGGAAACATGATGAAATGAAAGCAAGTCAATCACAAATACGGAAAATGGAAAACATCACCGAGTGCTTTAGATCGAGATCCAAAGAAACATGCTTGTCATATTAAAAAACAACACCAACCCGGAGCACTGTGGCCATAGCTTGAACATTCAGTCTGAATACATCATATCTCAGCCTATCTTGCAATATACACAGAGAACTTGTCTCAAGAGGAAAACACTTGCATTTCTCTGATATCTCATCAACAACCATTACAATGTTTCCTACTGTGCTTTATAGCAAAGGATGAACCTAAGATCAACTGAGAAGGTAGGTGAAAATTAAATGTATCTTTAAACACAATAATGAATGCAGGGCTGAGGCCCATTCTGCTTGATAATGCTATATGTTTAACCTCTGTCACCTCCCTCAGGAAAGAATGATCTCCTTGGATATGATCTTCGACATTTTTGGACAAAGTACTCCTGGTGTCACGAACAGAAAGTAAAATAAACTGTTGGAAGGTCCGTCTCATAAATGTCCGACTGTCCTTGAGCTGTAGTCCGGTGGGAAAACTCTTTAGGGACATTCTGCGTAATAAAAACAATATGGGTGCCTTGTACCTGATGAAGAAAAACATTTGCTGACGAAAACCCTGATATTACCTTTTATCTGCGCTCAGGATCCTTTGATCGATCCTCGGGGTCTTTGATCTGATGCTTTGCCTCTGAACACATTGACTTAGGGCTCGAGATCTTCATGGTTGTGCTTTATTCTTCCTTTTGCTCTGTACTGGAACGTTCTGCTGCTTCAAATCCATCTCTGACAAATTAGCTCGGGTTTAATGGTGATGGGAGATTTTCCACAAGGTTCGAACTCTTTTCTTTTAATGAACATCTCATCTCCACCTTCCCGGGCCTCTGTTCATAAATTCAGCCACCGTGGATGATCTTCCTCGGATTTAGCTGTCCTGGTAGCACAGAAGTGTATTGCGGCGGCCATTATTTCTTTATAAACCTACAGGAAACATGAAAACCGTGAAGAAATCCATGTACAAGGGTGGTGGGTGATGCGGATGGGAGAAATGGGCGTGCAATCGGTGACATGGCGGACAAGAATGCAGAGAAATGGTGAAAAACTGCTCAGGTAGGGTTGGCGAACGTTGTAGAATGAAAAAATGCATGAAAAAACACGTAAATAGACCGTTTTTATGTAATGGACTGGGAAGAAGTACGGATGGAACACGTGGTGCTGACGTGGCGAGACGGGGTGACGCGGAGGTCCCGGGGCGACGGAAAAGGTCAACCATGGACAGACGGATCTGGACCGTTGATCGCTGGTAGATCAACGATGGAGGATGTCAGAAGGCGGGACCGCGGGTACGACGGACCGGACTAAAAGGCGTGCAGCTTCGAAAGACGACAGTCGTTGGATGAGGGCTCCAGGATCCAACGGTGATCGTGGATTCCGCTGCCCGGCTTTCGTCCGGGGAATAACGCGCAAAAAAGTGGTTTTCAAAAACAGTACCGGAGGACGCGTGGCAGAGGATGAATGGGATCGCTAGGTTTCGGATGAATACTGCCAGTTGCAGATGGGCGGTGCGGAAATTACCGGCGGGTTTGGGCAGATGACATGTGCAAGAGGGGTCCACCATTTCGGGCGCGCTCCGCGCCGCTGGATAGGATTTCCAACGGACGGTCAAGATCTATTGGTCAATCAAAATGTATTAAAACCCGAAAGTGCGCGTTAACAAAGGTTTTTAAACGAAATTTCCGCACGGAGAAAGGTTGGAGGGGGTAAGCACCTGGAGGGTTTAGCTCTGGGTTCCAGCGCTGTGTCTTATGGGAAGAAAAGGAGCGCGGGGTTATGGCCAAAGGGGCTTAGGCCTTATTATACGATATTTTCACATTTTAAAGCATTTTCAGGCCTAAGGGAAAGGAACGATGAGGAACTGAAGGGTAGGGAAGGCCAGAACAGGGGCAAAAACGGGATTTAGAGAGGATTTAAAAGGATAGTGGGGGAATTAAAGGGGAACTTGACAAGGGGAGAGGGAGAAGGTGATATTTTGCAAAGGTATAAAGGGCAATAATGGGCCTTTTTTTTTTTTAAATGGATCAGCAGATGGACTACATTTTAGGCACAGTACAGAGAGACTCCAAGGAGGATGGATTTTCAGGGGAAAGGCATTCCTTGGAGGCTCCAGAAAAATTCTAGCCCCCAACTTGCTTGCCAAGAATTTCATAGGGGGCTAACACTTCCTACATCTTGTGCTTTACTATTAAGAGAGCATTACAAAAAAATTGCAAATAGAAACTGTTGTCGCTCCTAGAGACAGCCTAGAGTTGCAATAGACCAGTGCCTAGGACATCTTAGCATAGCAAGGAGCGTATAATATAATGTATGAATTTTTCAACTTCAGCTCACATGATATCTCCTGTAAATAGGGAAATAAACTAGAATGGGACCAAAATCTCAAAAACTAACACTGGAAAATAGATACTGCAGAGGCAAGATGCAGAACTCTAATACAAAAGCAACAGACAATTCAGAGGCAGTTTACTACAAAGCGGGCCGATTCAGAAATACTTCACAGACATAAGTTATCAGAAGGTGTATGTAGTGAAAGAAATGTTGAGAAGATATTAGTTAACATTGAGCTGATACCCAGATATACAATACCACCATGCATGGGCTTACCAATCTAAGAATCCATACATGATAATAACATTTTAAAATCACCCTCCCAAAGAAACTAATATAGCAGAAGTATGGTTAGCTGAATAATGGAACAGAATATCATGCATGAGCCATATTTAAAGCGCTTGATTGATCCGAGCATGGGCATCAACTAGGATGAATCCATACCAAAAATCAGTGAGCCAATCGCATTCCAAAACATGATACAAGAAATATGGATGAAATGAAATGTTCTATTAATATAACACAATAAAGAAAGCTACAGACTGTGAAATACCAAAGACCATAATCCTCTTTAACAGATGGAACTCCTCCTCACTGAAACCCTATGGGCTCTGAGCCTTCATAAAAGAGCTTTACAAACTGTACACAAAAAGCCTTTCACTGCATAATTTTCTGATAAAATCTGGAACCCTTACAATGTGTTTCTTCATGGTTTTTATAGGAGAAACCAAAACCTAGTAAAAGAGGTAGGTGATGAACATTTAATTTGCATAATTAAGGCAAAATGGCGGAAAAATTCGCGCCCATACTGTTGAATGAATATGCTGTGTTGTTTGTACTCTGTGGCCTACTTTCTGAAATAAATGTTCTGAGTGAAAATCTCTTCAGGAACACGGTAGAGAAATAGAAACCTTATGGGCGGTCTGTCCTTCCTGGAGAGAAAATTCTGCTAACATAAAACCTTGAGGACATTGTTTTCTGTGCATTGTACCCTCTACCTTCCCAATTCTGAATTAAGCTTTAAAATCTTCAACGTCGAACGCTGAATTCCTCAATCATCCACTGATCTTCCTCTGCTGCTCCATTAATGTTTTCATCTGTGAAATCGGCACCTTGAATGTTCCTGTAGGGTTTGACAGATTTTAACCCTGCTCCTTTAATGGAAATCTTATCGATTTTCCTTCTTAGGCTTTTCTCCATAATTCAGCTATGAAAAATGGTCCTTCGATGAATCCTCTGTCACAGTAATAGAGACCGTGAATTATGATAGTTTTTTGCCGCTGTAAAACCTGCAAACTTGTTAAGAAAAACCATGCACGGAGATGGAGATGGAGTGGGGATTATGGCGGGGTTAATGGAAATGGTCGTGTAGACTGGCGAAATGGTGAAACAATTCAAGGTGGTGGTGAAAAGCACAGTGAAGCGATGGTGGGTAGACTGGTGATAGTTTTCAACGTAAACGTTGGAATCTGACTCATGAATGAAACATATAAAGGGTGGAGGAAAATACGAAAAACACATGGAACATTGACGGGTGGACGTACGACAGACCATATGGAAAGTATGACGTGGTGGTATTAGGTCAATGGCGGGCATGTGACTAAATGTGGACCGTCCGATCTCAGGGGAGATCGACGGTTGAAAATGCATTGGGAGCGATTGACAGTGGGCCAGGGGTACGATTTCCTTGCGTTAAATCCCATGCAGCTTCAGAGCACGATAACCGTTGGATGAAGAGCTTCAGATCAGACGGCTGACGGCGATATCGCTGGGCGTCCTGTTCTGAACAATAGCGCGCGATGAACGGCGGTTTTGGAGCCGTACGCTGGGATGCGTGGCAAACACTGTATGGAATCGCTGGCCAAACGGGAATTTTTGCAATAGGAGCGGGCATGGGGACCACCAAGATAGGCAGGTTGCAGACCGTTGTTTCCAAGGTTTGATCAGACGGTAGGCAGGTAAACTACGGGTGCGACGGGTATGAACAGTCATCGTCCGATATGTTACAGATCTACAGTTCAAAATGAGCCCGATATACATTTGATAAGCGCCTTTCAGGCTGGCGCCTAGTCTATCGTCCGGGTTACATGGAGGAAAAGATAGAGGGGCTAGGGCCGAAGGAGCTACACCTTAAATATTTCAAATATGGGCTTTCAGCCTTTTATAATGTGTTTTGGAGGTGGGGAATGGTAAACATAGGGGTAAGAATGATTTTCCAAGGCTGAAAGGGGGAATTTGAGAGCTTTAAGCCAGATTGCCTGTGAAATTTTTATAGGAAGCTGATTATGATCAACATTGGCTCCACCTAGGGATGGCACGTTCATCCCCGGACATGTCGAGAACTCGCAGACCTTCCTAATCATGATGTAAGCAGACTCTGCTCTCCAGCACCTCCATTTTTCACTTTATAATTCATCACAACACCCACATTATTTGAACAAAGATAAAGCAAGAACTAAAATACAGTATAGTACATCGGGCTGTCCTTGCCCGGATTAGAACTAGAAATAGGGTTTAAGAAATTGACCATTTACAGGGGCATCGAGCAAGTCGCCCTGTAAATTCTCCAACCTGAAAGTATTATTGCCCCCCTGTTCCAAAATTTTGAAAGGACCAAACCAGAGGGGGTCGAATTTACCATGTTTTCCTTTTTCGGCTCTTCGTACATCCCATCTTAGCACTAGGTCACCAATCTGCAATTTCATGTCTTTTGCATGCTGATCAAAAATGTGTTTCATTTTCTCTTGATATTCTATTAACCTCTGATTCACCTGGCCCCGTGTTTCTTCTAATTCCACCAATTTATTGATTCTCCTGATCATATCATCAGGTTCCTCCTGGCTTTCTTGCATGAAGCGGGCCACTGGTAAAGCCAACTGTATAGGAAAAACTGTTGCTCATCCATATACCAATTCATAGGGATATTTCCCAGTTGCTCTCTTGCTGGTGATTCTATTAGCCCATAGAGAAAATTTCAATTGGGAATCCCAATTCTTCTGATTTTCATTGATAGTCTTCTTCAAGGCCCTCACCAGAGTTTTATTTGAAGACTCTGCCAAGCCATTTCCTTGTGGATAGTAAGCTATAGAGTGGCTCAGTATGATATTGTATTACTAGCAGAAATTCATAAATTTTGCAGACTTGAAGGCCTATGCATTATCAGTCACTATCCTAGCAGGACAGCCAAACCTGGATATGATGTTTTCCTCCATGAAATTTATGATCACAGTATCTGTAGCATTCCTTACAGGTATGGCTTCCACCAATTTAGTGAAATAATCTGTGGCTGTTAATATCCATTTATGTTGTCCACTCAATGGAGGATGTATTTCACCTATAAAATCAATACCCCATTGACGAAATGGTTCATCCACATGCACTGGAATCAGGGGAAAAGGTGTCGATTTCTGTCTCTCAGCAAATTTCTAACATTTATCACATGCTCTTACTCTGGCAAAAACATCTCCAAAAATATTTGGCCAATAGAAGCCAGCTTTCAAAATTTTATGAGTTGTGGCTCTCCAGCTGTAATGACCTCCACAAATCCCTTCATGAAATTCTGCTATAATACTCTCGACTTCATTCTCTGTGAGACATAGGAGTAAGATGCCTGAGGGATCTCACCAGTATAGCTGGCCATTGGCGACTATGTACTTCTGTGATTTCAATCTCAGCGCTCTATATTTATTTTTATCACAAATTGGAGGGCAGCTGAGTGTAAGGAGATATTCTACTATCTCTTTGTACCACGGACTGGTGAGGTATTTAGATGTGTTTCTGGAGTAGCTACTCCAATTCCCTGTCGCTCTTCTAGCTCTTCAGATTCCACACCTACTATAATGGAAAAATTTATGCCCAGAGCTTGATAGTTTGATTCAGATAACATTTGAGCAAGCCCCTGTCCTTTGATCAGCTTAGTAGGGCAGATGTATAAGTCATATTTCTGTATTTTAGCAATCCACTTACCCCTTTTTCCTTCACTATACCCTTGAATAACAATATCTTTTACAGCAGCTGTAGGCACAAATGTAGTGATGTGGGATTGTAAGATATATACACGGAATGCTTTGAGGGATTTCACTAGGGCGTATGCTTGCTTTTCCAATATGTTGTACTTTAATTCTGCATCACGAAGCACCTGGCTGAAAAAGGAAATAGGCTGCTCATACCCTTCCTCATTCTTTTGCAATAAAACTCCTGCTATTGTATGAGGTGATGCAAAAGAAAAAATCATGAAAGGCTTATCATAATCTGGTCCAGCTAGCACAGGGGCTTCTGCAAAAGCATTTTTTATCCTGGTAAATGCCTCCTGTGATTCTTGTGACCACTTTACCTCATTATTCTTCTTCAGCATATATGTTATATGCCTAACTATCTCAGCATAGTTAGGGATAAACCTTCTCAAGAAATTAATGTGCCCTAGGAATACTTGTACCTATTTCTTATTTCTGGTAAAATCAATTCCATTTATAATCTCTACCCTCTTAGGATCTATCTTCACCCCATCTTTAGTCATGATATGGCCCAAAATCTTTCCCTCTTCTAATGCAAATAAAGACTTTTGAGGATTCAGAGAGAGACCATACCTTCTGCATTTCTCAAAAGTTCTCCGCAGATGTTCAATGTTCTGAGCATCATTCTTGGAAAATACAGTGATATCATCGAGGTAGACCACCAGGAATTTATCTTGCTCCCCAAAAAAAGCAATATCCATTTCCCTCTAAAAAGTGGCCCCTGCATTAATCAATCCAAAAGGCATCTTGGCATACATAAATGTACCCCATGGTGTGGTGAAAGCAGTCTTATTTTGATCCTCTCGAAGTACAGCCACCTGGTTATAACCAGAGAATCCATCCATCATTGACATCCTAGAAGCCCCAACCACTTTCTGCAGGATGTGATCCATTTTAGGCAGGGGATAATTATCCTTTAAGGATGCTCTGTTTAAATTTCTAAAATCCACACACAGCCTTATTTCTCCATTCTTCTTGCGTATAGGGACAAGGTTTGCCACCCATTCAGAGTACCTCAAAGGTACAATTATTTTGGCCTTCAACAGTTTCTTAATCTCCTTCTCAATAGATGGCAGCAGCAGGGGGTTGATTTGTCTGAGCTTCTGCTTATGGGGCTTTGCATCTTCCTTCAGTGGAATTTTGTGCTGCATAATACTGATATCAAAACCTTTCAAGTCCTGATAGGACCATGCAAACACATCTTTGTAATACTGAAACAATTTCTGATATAGCTTTTTATATTCTCCAGGGATCTTTCCGGACAGTTTTACAATTTTGGGGTCAGCCTCAGTACCCAAATTCAGGTCTTCTACCTGATTCTCTTCTACCACTTTTCTTGGCTGCAGTGGGACATAATTCTTATCAAATAATCTTTCTAGAGGCACCAGCCCTCTAGGTATAATGTTTCCCTTCAACTGCAACACTTTATTACCTGCCACTTTCTCATCCCAATTTCTTTCTAAAGTATTTTCAGACTCAACCTCTTCTTCAGCATCAATCTCCATATTGGAGAATTCTCCTACTGTTTCCAGGAATCTTTTCATTTGTTCTTCATCTTCAAACACCTGCCAGTGTTTGATGTTATCTAGGATTGAAGGCCGATAACGCACCTCAACTTCATATCTTAAAAGAGGGTTCTGAGGTGGTCGAAATGTACTAGCAGCCACATCAAGGGAATCAGCCATCCTATTCTGTTCTCAGGGCATGAAATGGATATTAAATGCCAATAATAAATTTTCTACCACGTCCCAAACTTCATTCCTATAAGCCCTTGCCTAGGATGTTTGGTCTGACACTGATTCCTGACTTGTCTAACCACCAGTTCTGAATCTCCCAGAACTTTTAAACTTTGTATATTCATGTTCCTGGCTGTCTGCAATCCTAATAGGAGTGCTTCATATTCAGCCACATTGTTGGTGGCTTCATATTCTAGTTTGAAAGACAGTGGGATCCATTTGCCTGCAGGAGAAATCAATAGTATTCCTGCTCCATTACCCTCTTTAGAATTTGCTCCATCAAAATGAAGTGTCCAGATTCCTGCATCATGGCTCTCTAAGGACTGCTCAGTCTGAATCTGGCAGAAGGATGGTTCATTAGCATAATCTTGATCTTCTTCCAGCATTAAGCATGAGAGATCTTTTTCTTTACTGTAGACTGGTGAATTTACAAAGTTTTCAACCTTAGTCACCATCTTGACAAATCTAGTCTCCTTGTCTAACCTCCTCTCCTGGCCACCAAAAACTAGGATAGTGGCATATGTTAAATCCATCTTAATTGATCCGCCAATTTTTGTTCCCCAGGAACTTGATAGCAACATACCAAAGCGAGTTGGAATTTCAACCACCACTATGTCCATTACCACACTTTTTGCTAGGATTTGGGCCAAATTGACCACCAAATCCTTGATCATCCCCAAGCATTTAACTCTTTTGGAATCAAATGAATAGAGGTCTTTATATGGATGCGTGATTTGAAAACCTAGTTGTTCCATGACTGACAGAGGCATAAGATTATGGGAAGCTCTAGAATCTAACATGCAGTTATGTAATAGCAGGTCATGGATCACTAGAGACACATAGAAGGGAGGAGTAGAGGGATCTATCTCCTCGACGTGTGGGCCAAACACTACCATGGGTGTTTTTTCTTGGAGGTTGAGACTATCTGGGATGATTGGTGCTTCTGGAGGGAGCATGAAAGAGGTGACTTGAGATTGATATGATGGTTGTTTCAATAGTTCAGTCAAGGGGACTGGGATTTTGACCTTTTCAAGTTCCTTTTGCAGACTGAAAGCAGGAGGGGACTTTTCTATCACAACCTCTTTAGACTCTTTATTTTCAACTGGGGGCTTGGCTTCTTTTGACACATATTTGGCATTAGGGGAAGTGACTACTTTTGAAGAAGAAGGAATTTGATCATTATACTACAAAGGTTTGTTTAGAGGTTGCTTACCTTTGTCTGTAGCTTTCTGCATTGTTGATTCCTCCTGAGCAGGTGCTTCCTTTTGGGGTAGCTCTTCTTCTTGCTCTTGAGTATGAGTTCTCTTCTTAGAAGATCTGAGGTCATATCTTCTATTGAGATGTGCTTGCATGAGGTCAAAAAATTTCTTACAACAGTGATCAATCTCTGAGTCTTCTGTGTCTCTATCCTTTTCTTCTTCTTGCAATGAGCATTCCTCTTCTTCCCTATCCAAGAAAGCAAGATTTGCATCCTCCAGTCTATAGGTAGTATCTCCAGTTGGATCATCTTCTGGACCTTCCAGGTACAGTGGGTGCGGTACCTGATCCTGTTGCTCTTTTGATTCCCTTGGCAATATTTGCAGGGGTGGTATTCTGTACTGAGGATTGTAACCTCTGTTTGGAGCATTCTGGAAATTTTTGAAGGTTGTGCTCTTGGCTTCCAATTCAATCTTGACTATTTTCTTAATCAATTGGCTCATTTTTTCCATTTTTTCATTGGCTGAGTCTCTGTCTTGGTTAGAGGCAGATGCCTCTTCTTTGCCCCTTCTTCTGGTATCTTGCTCAGATCTTCCTTTTGATTTTCCAGTGGAGGCAAATTTTGCTTCCAACTCTAGCACATCTTCCTGAGCATCATCCAGAGTAGCAGGCTTTCTTTCTCTAAGAGAGAAACCAAATTCTGAATCAAAGGCTGCTACAAAAACAACTTTAGCATCAGTTTGATGGGGTTTCATATCAGCAGGGAGACTCAGATACAATTTATTAAATCTCTTGATAAATTCTGACACTCCTTCATTGTGTCTCTTCTTTAGTGTATTGAACTCAATGAGACAATTTCCATGATCTTTCTTCTCTCCCTGTTTCCTGAGAAAAGTATCTTCCATGTTATCCCAAGTGGTAATAGAACGGCCAGCCAATGTCTTAAACCATTTTCGAGCTTCACCATCTAGAGATTGCACAAATAGTCTTAAGACCACATATAAATGTTCAACGTTAAAGTTTTCTGCAAAGGATCATAAAGTCTCAAGATGTTTCTGAGCGTCGATTTCATTTTCCCCATTGAATCTGAGCAAGATCTTCAGATAATCCTGGGGCATATCATTCAACACTTCGGGTAATGCCAGGGGAGCATATTTATTCATCAAGAAAGATGGAACATTAGCCATTGGAGGAGGTGGAGGTGGTGCAATAGTTTGATGAGTAAGAGGAGGAGGAGGGAAGTGGAGTGTGAATAATAATAGGAATATACTCAACTGCAGCTTGAGGGGTTGAGGGGAACAAAGGTCTGTTAACAGCAGATACTTCGGTTACTTCCTTGACCTCTTCAACCTCAGGAGTAGGATGAAGATTGTTTTTATTTTTGATACCCTCTCGGGGTGGACTATCTGAATAATAATAATCAGTATCTCCCACAGTGGAGTCAGGATCTGGCACTTGAGTTTCTTGAGAAGAAGAGGATGGAAAGTCTTCTGTAGACACTTCAGGAATTTCAGAACGAGCTGATTTTTTTTGCCTCCAATTTCTTCTATGTATAATCTAGTCAGGGTCAGACACTGAAGGTGTCTTTGGCTTAGACGTATCTGACCTCAGGTGAGGCTTACGAGGAGCCAAGACTGCAAATAGATTTATCAAATGAACAAATGTGGAGTCGCCAAGGTGAGGGGTCTACAACTCTCAACTCTCCATGCTCACCTACTTGAAGAGTGAATTATATTTTTTCAAGGCCCAGGGATTTAAACTTCTCAATTTTGTTCCCCGACAACGGCGCCAGAAAGATGTTGTCGCTCCTAGAGACAGCCTATAGTTGCGATAGACCAGTTCCTAGGACATCTTAGCATAGCAAGGAGCGTATAATATAATGTATGAAGTTGTCAACTTCAGCTCACATGCTATCTCCTATAAACAGGGAAATAAACTAGAATGGGACCAAAATCTCAGAAACTAACACAGGAAAAGAGATACTGCAGAGGCAAGATGCAGAACTCTAATACAAAAGAAACAGACAATTCAGAGGCAGTTTACTACAAAGCGGGCCGATTCAAAAATACTTCACAGACATAAGTTATCAGAAGGTGTATGTAGTGAAAGAAATGTTGAGAAGATATTAGTTAACATTGAGATGATACTCAGATATACAATACCACCATGCATGGGCTTACCAATCTAAGAATCCATACATGAAAATAGCATTTTAAAAGCACCCTCCCAAAGCAACTAATATAGCAGAAGTATGGTTAGCTGAATAATGGAATAGAATATCATGCATGAGCCATATTTAAAGCGCTTGACTAATCCAAGCATGGGCATCAAATAGGATGAATCCATACCAAAAATCAGTGAGCCACTCGCATTCCAAAACATGATACAAGAAATATGGATGAAATGAAATGTTCTATTAATATAACACAATAAAGAAAGCTACAGACTGTGAAATACCAAAGACCAGAATCCTCTTTAACAGATGGAACTCCTCCTCACTGAAACCCTATGGGCTATGAGCCTTCATACAAGAGCTTTACAAACTGTATACAAAAAGCCTTTCACTGCATAATTTTCTGATAAAATCCAGAACCCTTACAATGTGTTTCTTCATGGTTTTTATAGGAGAAACCAAAACCTAGTAAAAGAGGTAGGTGATGAACATTTAATTTGCATAATTAGGGAAAAATGGCGGAAACATTCGCGCCCATACTGTTGAATGACTATGCTGTGTTGTTTGTACTCTGTGGCCTGCTTTATGAAATAAATGTTCTGAGTGAAAATCTCTTCAGGAACACGGTAGAGAAATAGAAACCTTATGGGCGGTTTGTCCTTCCTGGAGAGAAAATTCTACTAACATAAAACCTTGAGGGCATTGTTTTCTATGCATTGTACCCTCTGCCTTCCCAATTCTGAATTAAGCTTTAAAATCTTCAACGCTGAACATTGAATTCCTCAATCATCCACTGATCTTCCTCTGCTGCTCCATTAATGTTTTCATCTGTGAAATCGGTGCCTTGAATGTCCCTGTAGGGTTTGACATATTTTAACCCCGCTCCTTTAATGGAAATCTTATCGATTTTCCTTCTTAGGCTTTTCTCCATAATTCAGCTATGAAAAATGGTCCTTCGATGCGTCCTCTGTCATAGTAATAGAGACTGTGAATTATGATATTTTTCCACCACTGTAAAACCTGCAAAACCCGCAAACTTGTTAAGAAAAACCATGCACGGAGATGGAGATGCAGTGGGGATTATGGTGGGGTTAATGGAAACGGTCGTGTAGACTGGTGAAACGGTGAAACAATGCAGGGTGGCGGTGAAAAACACAGTGAAGCGATGGTGGGTAGACTGGTGATAGTTTTCAACGTAAACGTTGGAATCTGACTCATGAACGAAACATATAAAGGGTGGAGGAAAATACGAAAAACACGTGGAACATTGACGAGTGGAATTACGACAGGCCATATGGAAAGTATGACATGGTGGTATTAGGTCAATGGCGGGCATGTGACTAAATGTGGACCGTCCGATCTCAGGGGAGATCGACGGTTGAAAAGGCATTGGGAGCGATTGACAGTGGGCCAGGGGTACGATTTCCTTGCGTTAAATCCCATGCAGCTTCAGAACACGATAGCCGTTGGATGAAGAGCTTCAGATCGGACGGCTGACGGCGATATCGTTGGGCGTCCTGTTCCGAACAATAGTGCACGATGAACGGTGATTTTGGATCTGTACGCTGGGACGCGTGGCAAACACTGTATGGAATCACTGGCCAAATGGGAATTACCGCCTACCGCCGAAAGGCGGTGCGATATAAACCATCGATTTTTGCAATAGGAGCGGGTGTGGGGACCACCAGGATAGGCAGGCTGCAGACCGTTGTTTCCAAGGTTTGATCGGATGGTAGGCAGGTGAAATATGGGTGCGACTGGGATGAATATTCATCGTCCGATCTGTTACAGATCTACGGTTCAAAATGAGCCCGATATACATTTGATAAGCGCCTTTCGGGCTGGCGTTTGGTCTATCGTCCGGGTTACATGGAGGAAAAGACAGAGGGGCTAGGGCCGAAGGAGCTATGCCTTAAATATTTCAAATATGGGTTTTCAGCCTTTTATAATGTGTTTTGGAGGCGGGGAATGGTAACGATAGGCGTAAGAATGATTTTCCAAGGCTGAAAGGGGGAATTTGAGAGCCTTAAGCCAGATTGCCTATGAAATTTTTATAGGAAGCTGATTATGATCAACAAAAACAAAGAGAATTTCTCTGAAGAATCAATCAAGGGCAAGATAGATGATACAAACCATTTTGCAGATCCAGAGGTCTTCCCCTTAAGCCATCTTGAAACCACACAATCTGAAATAGAGAATGATTCAACTCCTTTAGGATCTCTACCTTTATGCTTTGATTCATTTCATATTATAAAAAGAAATTGGCACCCTGAGGATCTATCAGAGGAAATTCATGGATTTCATGCTCAAATTAACTACCACACAAATCAAGAAGAGTTGGTTGAGGATGAAATAAATCAGGAAATGAAAGAGAACCCACAAGACCTCTCTAAAATCCCAAGTGATGATTCATCATCTTTTCCAGGTGAGTCTCAAGAAGACATCCAGCCTTAGAATCAGCCTTCACAAGAGAACAAGGACTGTTGTAGTTCTATCCAAAAAAAGATAAAAATTCCTCCTTTTTTAACTGAAGGGGAGATAAATTAGCTTATAAGCATGAAATCAACCTCTAAACCTTCATATGAATATAACAGTTCTATTTATTTTCCTCCTAATCCTAGCTATCACAGATCAGAAAATGGATTTATATTTCAACTCGAAGAGAAACAATCTGATAGTCCAATATGTATAGTTGGTGATGTTACTTATGTTGATAATTTTCCAAAGTTTGATCAGTCTGATGATGATGTCCTCCAAATGGAAACTAACCTTATAGAGCAATCAGCAGTTAATTTGTGGGATGAAGTTCACTATCATCAGCTTGAAAAAATTAAGCAGCCAATACAGGTCACCTACTAACATTGATGAGGAAAGCCTTGAAAGTTTAGAAGTAAGTGAGGAGTCTCTGACTCTTTTCTCTACTTCACTTCAGTCCATCAATAATAATTTTCACATAATTGGAAATCAGCAGTGTTTCAGCTTTGATGTTGAGGTTGAGGAGAATGAGGAACTTCTTGAGCAAGTTGTCAATGAGGAGCCTTCTCCTGAAATGGTTGAGGAAATCATTTGGAACATGGAATCCTCCTTAACTCCAGATTTGCAGCCGCCAAGTTCCTTCGAATTACAAATTGCAGATGAAGGCATGGAAATTTATGATCACAAGAAAGTTGTTGCACTTCTTTCTCAAGAAGATTTGTTGCCAAAGAATGCTCCTACTCATCAACATGGTGGTTTTCACACAGAGCTCAGCTCACTCTATCAAATCACATTAGGTTTGTTAGAGGATAACATTGCCATATATGATGAATCTACTAGTTCAGAAGATCATGAGGAAGAGGTGGAGTTTCTTTCCCAAAAGAGTCCCAAGCATAGCCAAGTGGAAGAAGGAGTAGTCCTGAATGAATATTATGTCTCAAATCCTCTAGATCAGGTATTATTCCAAGATCCGTTTGTTGTTTTCCTTGAGAAATCTAAGGGAGGAGTGTGCTTTTCCAAGAACAGTTTGTTGCAAAGTGTGAGAAAAATTTTAAGCATTACTGCCCGAAAACAAGTGAGGTGGAAGTGGCCTTTTAATTTTGTCAGCACCCTCAAAGAGTTGAACTAAGATCCCTCATGCAATCATCTACTTGATTGGTTGTATTGGAAAAGAGATTTAACCAAATGAATGTATATATCATGTGTAAATTAGATTAGGATAGATAGGCATGTAAATAAGCTCAGCCTTTGAGAATATTTTAGTTATAGATTGTTTTGAAAATACAAAAACAGAGAAAAGATGAAAAAAGAGGGCAGATTTGAAAAAAGAGTTATAGCCCCATACCCAAAAAAGAGTACTATTGAAAGTGTGCAAGCCTAAATGCCACTACTTGTTCCAAAAAAGTCTTGTTCAGTCATCTAGCCTAATCATGGCTGAACATGTTTTCAATTTATTTCTGATAGGTTAGTAAAAGAGAACTTGTCAAAGCATCTAAACTTGACTTGTCAGTAGGAATAGATTAGGAAGAAAAGATATTGGTTCTCCATGCTCAAATCTAAACCAAAGAGAAAAGATAGGGATGCCTAACAAATTCTGAATCATAGCCCTCATGTTTTCTAGTTTTTCATTATACAAAAATAATGTGTGTGTGCATCTTGTCTGAATGCCACAGCCCATGGAAAATCAGATTGCCTAATCCTGGTTTGATCATGTTTTGAATTTCATGTCAGTAGAATAGAGAATAAAGTTTGTCAAATAGCTTAACCTTGACAAATGATTAGACTAGGTAGAGAATGAGAGATTTCATTAGCCTAATCTGAACTCTTGGAGGAAATAAGATAGAAGTAGATAGTTTGTTTTGCTTTCAAAAGAAAAAATTTCAAGGGTTGGCTAGTCCAAATGCACCCAAGGAAGAAAAAATGTTAGGAAAATAGATTGGATAGGTAGAGATGAAGATGATTTGATCATGTTTTTCAAATATATTAAGATCATAACTTCACAACAAGCATCAGCAAGAGAAAAGAGGCAAAAATATGCCCAATGGATGAGGCACTGGTCTCCATCAAGCCAGAGATCTGAAAGTTCTGGACACCTCCTGAAAAGGAGCTACCCTCCTCAAGTGGAGCCATAGTTATTCATCCGTAATTTTGACTATCTGAAGATGACTAAGTATCTGTTCTAGATTTCTAGAAACAAAGTTCATGAACATTGTGAGTTCTAGAAATCTCACTACCTTCATTATCTTTAAGATAATTTTTTCACTATTTCATCATCCCATCATGTCAATGCTCAGCACACCCATCCTAGAAGACCCATCATGGGCTCATGTCACTCATTTTTTCTTTTTCGTGTCACCTTTGGCCTCAGCCCTCTATTTTGTTTTGCCTAATTCTTCCATTGTCCATCTAGGGCTTTTAAGGGCATTTTTTCTTGGTTTCATGACCTCCATGGTTAAAAATAAACAAGGCTTGTATATTGATGCTCTAACACCTCCTCCTATCCTTAATATACCTTCATAAACATTTCCCATCACTCCTATCCCTCAAATTCATCATTTTTCTACAAAACCTAGTCTGTTGCTACAATTTGACACTTTTTAAGACTAGGCCTGTGTTTTTCCGTTTTGGACCCCTACCCCTCACTCAATCCTTAAAACTCCACTATCCCATACTCCCTAACATTTATCCCTATCCCCCAAAATTTCCCCAAGAATTTAGACAACCCTTAACCCCTTCATTCCCCTCCCTCTACAAGGCAGTCCTAAATCCCCTACCCCAAACCCTAATTTCCTCTTCCAACTAAGCTAGGGTTTGCTATGGAAAATAGGCATAAGAGAAGAATATCCATATGGTAGGTCATATCAGAAATAATGAAGCCATACCAACTCATAAACATCATGCCTCCATCATTTTCCAAAAATTCATTCCAAGGGCCTAGTCATTTGCCACACCTAGGGCCATTTTTGCTTTAAAATATGTTTGTGACCAAACAGAAATGAATTTGGAAAACTTGAGAGAGGTTTTTTTCCATCATAGGGCCAAGAAGAAAAATTTCCTTCATTTTTTACACAGGTATCATGGTTTGGGAGAAATATCAAAAACACAGATGTCCCAGGAGAATTTCTGCACTGCTGGAGTGACCTTGGGAAAATAAGGTTTTCTCACATCTGGAGTGTCCCAATGACTTTCTTGATGGGTAAAAAGACAACTTGACTTAACTATATTTCCAATGAGCTATCATGAGCTCAATTTGGAGTTAATAAAGGCCTCCAAAAGTTGTCTGCACCAGCACTCTACATTTTTGCACCATCACTCAACACTTTTTGACCAGTCTTGGGAAACTCAACTTTTGACAGGAAAATCAACTCCAATCAGGAAAAAACTGGTATATTTGGAAATTCAATAGGTTACTCTTTCCAATGAGCTATCATAGGCCCAAATCTGACTTTGGGAAGGTCCTCAAAACTTGTCTGCAAGTTTACCCTTTTTGGCGCTGCACACATGAGAAGTTTGGCCAAAATTGCCAAAAATTGGTCAAAATCAGTCTTTTTTGGGAAGAATGAAAAACTATTCAAATAATGATGATAGGGCCTCCTTCATAACAGCAGATGGAATTTCAGGGGGTATTCAAGCTGCCCTCTAAGGTTTGACAAAGAAGCACTGATTCCACCTCACCAAAAGGACAAAATGGCAAAGAGTATCAGTACAAGGGCCTAAGCTTTCCAAGTATAGTCAAAGGCCTCCAAAATAATCAAAATAAAAACAAGCATGGGGTTGAGTATCAAAAGGATAAAGTCATGCTAAGCATAGGTTCACTACTGAAGAAATGAGATATTAAACTCCAAAACAGGCTAAGAAGACCAAAGGCAAATGTTTTGTTGGCACCTGCACAAGATCAGAAGTGGCCAAGTGCAAAAAATGGTAAACCTGATGCACACATCTATGTCAAAAGACATATCATTGTAAAATCTACAAAGGGAAAAATACATGTTTCAGGTCACCTACAATCAAAAAATTCCCGAGGTAAAAATAGGGTTTCCAGTTTGATGAATATATGCCAAAGAACAGTTTGAACAAGTGCCTAGGATTTCAAAAGAAACGGGCATAAAAAGGACATCTACTTCCCCTCAGCTAGCCATCATCACAAAATAAGAAAAGATGCCTTGAAAGAATGATCAAAACCCTACAAAATACAAAATTTTGTAAGTAAAATGGAACAAGATTGAAAATCAGAGTAAATTGGGTTTAGAACTTTGATTTATTTCTCTCAAAGGGTATAAAGGTGCCTTTGTTCCACTTCAAATTCATTTAGCCCCTGAAAAAGAGAAAAAATTCTTAAGGAAGAAAAACAGAGTTTTTCTGGTCATTTTTGGCAAAATTTTCGGGCGTTGTGCACAGGGGAGAAAAGCTAATGTTAAATAACACTGCGTTGCGCACAGACGGACCGGTGCTGCACACAGGCAGTGGTGCTACGCACAGAGGAATTTTGGCCAGGGTCGCCAAGAAGTGGCCAAAATCACTCTTTTTCTCCTCAAATTTTTCCCTAGGCTCCTACACAAATTAAAAAGGGTTGGTGGTCACCTCTCTTTGCCCTCCAAGTGGTCTTTTTGAATCTTTAATCAAAGGAGAGTAACCATAACCTGAATTGGCTAAAAACCCTAATCTTCATGGAAAACTCTCATTTAACCTTCTAGAGCAAGAAATTACCAGTTGGAGAGTGATCATTAGCATAAATACACTCAATACAAGCTAAGCCTACTTCTAAAATCTGAAATTATTCCTTGACTTCTTCCATTTTGCCTCCATTTGTTAAAAATTTCCCTCACCATCACTCATTTTTCCTCCCTATACCTAAAGCTCTCACCAAGATAAAAACCATTTTTTTCAAAGACACAATCATTCACCATGTCTGAAGATGAAGAAATTAGTAGGGCAGACATAGATTTTAATGAGGAAGAGCAAGAGAATGATGAGGACAAGGAAGAGGTAGATGAATATGGCAGTCATGAAGACAAAAATAGTGAGCACTTGGAGGAAGGACGTGATGGTAGTGATATTAATGAATTACTCCCAAGTACAGAAAAATGTGGTGCTGATGAGCAAGATGAAGACCAAGAATATAGTGTAGACAGTGATGAGGGTGACAGTCAACAAGAAAGTAAACATGACAGTCAAGAGAAAAATGTGCATAATCATGACAATGAGCCTAGTCATAGTGAAAACAGTGACAATATGGACGAAGATAATGAACATCAAGTAACAGAAGGTGATGACGAGGAAATAGAAGATCAAGAACAAGGAAATAATGAAGCTGAAACTGAGTTTGAAGAGGCAGGCAGTGACCAAGGAAATGACACTGATAAGACAGTCAGTGAGGAAAAAGATAACAAAAGTAATAGTCATGACAGCTGTCATGACTGTCATGACACAAATCAGCCTCCTAATGATGATGGAAGTGAAAATAGCCCAGAAGATGTTGAAGAAAAGGACCTTTATGATGGACAGAACCAAAGTGAGGCAAGTATAGGAGCTGATGATCAATTTGAAGGCTAAAGTGGCAGTATAGAAGGTAGTAAGGAGAATAAAGATGATAATGATGTTGAAGGTCAGGACAGCAGTGATCAAATAGAGCACAAGGTGATTGATGGAGACCACAGTAAAGATAAAGGAGCTGATGACAACACCAAGGGTCACAGCCAGGATAAGGACACTACCAAATCCATAATCACTCCTCTCATATGCACATACCACAGAGGGAAGAGAGATGTGTTTGCTGCCTCAAAAAGGAAAAGGGCCATCTCTTCTCCAACTATCAAACTATTGGACAAGGGCAAGGAAAAAATGGAAAGGGGTGAGTAGCAGGTACAGGTAAGGGGAAGTAAGAGAATCAAGAAAACTACTCAAGAGCCTCAACTCATTGACCTAGACAGTGATAGTGAGGACGAGGAGATGACCACCAGATTGCTACTCTTAACTAAAGATTCACAGCTTAAGGAGTGGGAAAGAGATTTCAAGATGGCACAACGTGTCATTCATTATTACAAGAATGAGCACAAGCACTTCAAGAAGGTGAAAAGGGGCCTTTCTCTCCAGAAGAAAATGACCAAGCACTATGCAAAGAAAAACAAGCTTGCTTGTGCCAAACTGAAGGAGGCATTCATGGAGATAAAAACCCTAAAAGAGGAAAAAATGCATTATAGCCTTGGATTTTTGGCTGAGTCTTCTCAACAGGTGTCCAAGACCTCTTGAGGGACTTCCCCACAAATTTTCGGCCAAATTGAACAAAATTTTGTGTTTTTGAAATTTTGAGGCCTCTATGAGCAGCACCCTTGGCGCTATGCTCAAATTTGGTGCATCCTCAATTCAAAAAATTTACACTTTTGGATTCCTCTCATCATCAGCAGTCTTCTCACAAAATTTTAGATCATTTGGAGCAGTTTTGACCCCCAAAATTTTGACCATTCTGCCTCATTTTCAGGCAAGGTGTTGCACATAGAGCAGTGTTGGGAGAATGGATTTTTGGGCAGGAAAATGACACTCATTCATAAAAAAAAACGTATATTTTGAAATATAACTTGACAAGCTTTCCAACGAGTTATCATGGAGCAAAATCTGACATCGGGAAGTGGTCCAAAACTTGGGTACAACAAAGCCTATTTTCTGCTGGAAGTTGCGTTGCGCACATGATAGTCTTGGGATTTTTTACTTTTTTACTAGGCTACAGGAGCTGTATCAGGAAAAAACAAGAATTTCTGGAAGTTATACTCATTATGATTTCCAACGAGCCATCACGGAGTCAAATCTGACATCGGGAAGGGGGCCAAAACTTAGTCACAAAATACCTTATTTTCTGCTGAAGTGGTGTTGTGCACAAAGACTGTCTAAGTGTGTTTTGGACCAAAAGTCAACAAAACAACTCATTTATTGCAAATTGATATTTTTGAGTTTTTTAAGTCAAAACACTCTAGAATTATGTGCAAATAGTTATTTGGCATTTATTTCTTAGGATATTATGTGCCTTGGGCCTTGCATGGTCTCCTGGCCATAAATGACATTTATGGTTGAATTTGACATTTTCCTACCATATTTAGGGTTTTATTCCTCCTTTGCTCCATAAATATAGCATGAGGCCCTCATGTATTTTGTTGTCTTTTGATGAACTTGGAGAGCAATACATGGTTTCTATGAGCTTGGAGAAGAAGTTGGTTTTGTGAAGTTGATGAATGGCTTGTTTGGCTTAATGATGGAGAAGCTTGTTTGCAGGATTCCTTAGCTTGGTGAATGGTGATGTATTCTTAAATTTTTAATGTTTTCTTGTTCTCTTTATGTTTCATTCTTCTTGGTTGCTATAAATCAGAAAAGTATAGGTTGATACATGCTCTTTGAGGCACCTTAGCCCTCCTGTTTGTTATAGCTTTGATGTTTTCCTCTGTTTGGTCATCTTAAGGAATTCTTGATTTCTCCTTAGGTCCACCAAAACTTGTTTTGTTTCATGAATGGTTAGTATTCTATTTTACAAGCATGATTCACAGTATGCCCTGCTTATTTGAAGCTTTCAAAACTCTATCTTGAAACCTTCCTTTGGAATATTTTTTGCTATGTTAAGTCAAAGAAACTCTCGTTCGATATTGTCCTTTGTCCATGCCTACCAACTTGTTTTAGAGTTCTCAATAGCTTGATATATGATGTTTAGGAGTTCCCTCTTCATAAATTGAGTTATTTGTGTTATCTTATATGGTTTCCCAAACTTTGAAAGTGAATTTAATAAAGTTAGAAGCTCTTATGATTTCTATGTTTCACTGGAATTCTTATCTTGGATATTTATCAGTTTAAATATTGTTCTTTGAGCTTAATGGTTTTCCCTACCTCATGAGTTGTAACTTTTAACTATATATGTTTAAGACCTCTTAGTTTTTCCCAAATTTGATGTTCACTCCACCTCATACATCAACTTCAGGATCCATTAACCTTGCTAAATTGGCCCTGCAACACAATCTTTTTCATCATTTAGACACTCATGACTTTCATTGAATCCATAGCCCAATGGATTTGACCGACTCTCACTCCACCTATTCCACTTGACCATCTTACCCAACCAAAAAAATCAAAAAAACCCTACACTTTACAATCAGCCTAAAATCAAAACCCTAAAGAAAAAAGAACACATCCTTTGCACCCAATAGAGAGAGCCCTCTCTGAGTCCAGGAAGGCTAGTTCCTAGGATCCAAAGACTGGTTCCATGTTACCCTGTCATTTGGTCTACCAATCTTCCAAATAACGGGACCCTAACAATATCATCATGCACAAACAAAAAATTTTGATCATCTAAATATGTAGCAGGAGGACATTTTGGGACAGCAACTTGTAGATCAAAAACTTGATTATTATTCTCTATTAGTGCTTCCTCATGACAGCCTTTAAGCATAGTCAAGGAATCAACCTCCTCCTGGTGATAAAAAGAAACATGTTTCACATAATCTTCTCCTTTCTCCTACCCATTTTCATGTTGCTCAACACTCAAAGGTTCAAAAAATGAACAAAGTGAAGAGCCTTGTAATTGATTATGCTCCTCTTTATCACCTAAATATTGGGAAAGTTGCTGAAAATTTTCACAAATTTCATAGGATATAACTTGGTTGTCAAAGTGTTGATCCATTTCATCTTCAAGAAAATAAGACACATCTGTTTGTTGGAAAATTTCTTGATTATCATGAAAACTAACATGAGAAGAGAAATCATAAATTGCCTCTAACATATCCTCATCCATGCACTCTCCATTATCACCAAGACTTTTAAGATATGGAATGAAAATATCACAAAAATCACAGCAGTCTTGTAACAGTGGTAAAGAAGAATTATTTTTGTCATAATGTTCTAAGAAATTCCTATGAAATATCTTTGAGAGAACAAGCTTCCTGGTTGCAACCCTTCATACCATGTTCTAGCTTCATCCTCTAGGGTGACCATAAACATTTTCATGAGACAATCCTCAGGAAACTCAACTCGAAACTTATGTACATGCATATGGAATCTAACCAAGTGAATAGCAGCATTATATTTCTTTTCATCTTTAAATATAGGAAGATAATTCAAAAAATTAACTCTTGGCATAGGATTTGTAAAACCAGGGATGTGAGACCGACTCATAGGGGCATACCTTGCATTATTTCTTGCAATAGAACTCATCTTGGAACTTCATCAAGCTACTGATCTTCAAGCAGTGGAGTCACCATGAAGCCATGAATTTTTGAATTCTTCAAGAATGCAGTCACCAAGGTAGAATGCAGCCTTGAATGCTTCTGAGCTCCTGCTACCTTCAATATTTTATTGGACATTGGTTTCAACGCTCCCCATGTGTTTAGAAACATGGACTAACTACCTCTCATGGATCCTAACTCTGGCGATTGTAGCGGAGACTAAAGCCTGTGGGTTTTGGTATAATGGAAACCGTGATTCCAACAAGTGGTATCATAGCAACAGGTCTCGAGTTTGAAACTCACCCGGCTCGCGTTGGGGGGGAGATTTTTGGACATTGGGTTCAATGCTTCTTGTGTTTTTCGCGACATGGACTAACCACCTCTCATGGATCCTAACTCTGGAAATTGTAGCGAAGACTAAAGCCTGCGGGTTTTGGTCTAACGACAATCGTGATTCCAACGGAGTTCATTATTTTTGTTTGAGCACAAAATTTCAGGAAAATGTGTCTTCAGACTCTCGACAGATGCACCAAAATGTTATCACTAAATTGAATACTGATGGTTTGCTTCAATAGTCAACCTAGAGTAACTATTTCAAACCAAATTTTAGCTGAAAATTAGCCTTTCCAGCCTGAGAGGGCTCTCTCAAGGATAAATATGATATTATGTAAATGAAGCTCAACATATAGCTAACTCTAAAATTTGTTTTAAATGTATTTTTGTGCACGTGAAAGATGTATACAAATTACTACCATTGGGCATATGGAGTCAGTACAAACAAAATCAGTGACATATGAAACTCCTCTCATGGAAGCTGAGGCATGTATAGTCTGCTGTAAATGCTATTTTTTCATCAGAATATATATGTCGTAGCTTCCATGAGAGGAGTTTCATATGTCACTGAGTTTTTTTATACTGACTCCATATTCCCAATGGTAGTAATTTTTCTACATCTTTAACCTGCACAAAAATACATTTAAAACCAATTTCAGAGTTATCCATCTGTTGAGCTTCATTTACATAATATCATATTTATCCTTGAGAGAGCTCTCTCAGGTTGAAATGGCTAATTTTCAACTAAAAGTTGGTTTGAAATAGTTACTCTAGGTTGATTGTTGAATCAGCCCATCAGTATTCAATTTAGTGATAACATGTCTAAGGAAAGTGAGACGCGACATATTTACCAATAGAGGGAAAAAGCATTTTTAGAAACCAATCCATATAGACACGATCGTCAAATGTGGGAGCTCGACATAGGTTGCTTCCTCTACGCCATTCTTGGACATGGTCAGAAAGGCAAGTGGCAGAAGTTTGACAGATTGTAGTCAACAACTCGGTATCAGTATCATATTGGAAAGGTAGTTGGAAATAAGACAGAAACGCTTTAACAAGAGTCGCAAACGTGGAATGTGAGGCAGCGGTCTGGTTGACAGACCACTTCGCAGCTTCTATAATGAGTGTACGTTGAAATAATCAAAGACAAATGGATTCATCAGTGATAGAGTTGGATGAACACCACATGTGAAAGGAGTGGATGTGATTATTAGGGTCCTCTCCAGTGTTTCCTTTGAACTTAGGGATGTCTGGAGGAAGCTTATTTGGCATAACAAGCCAACCTAGATTATGGAGTATAGGGTCGTTAATTAACTAGCTGAAATCGGGAAGGCTTAAACCTGTCATAAAAGGTAGCAAAGGAGTATCCAGAATGGTTCTAGTAGTGGTTCCACTAGTAACAGCTCCAGCATTAGGGTCGGTGCTACCACCAGCTTAAGGACCAACAGCTGCATTGGCGCCTGACATGGTGATGGAATGAGGTGGAGGAGAACCGGGTTCGGAATCAGAGGAAGGACCCAATGAACCAGAATCGGAGTCGGTATGGGGACAAGGCGGAGGAATAACTCGAATACTATGCTTTGGAGTAATTATTCATAATGGAAACTAAGGATGAAGACCTTGGAGTCTCTGGGATAAACGACTTCGGGGTGCTATGATGGGAAAACACAAATGACACAAACAAATGGAAGAGTGAAAAACAAAGGCTTAGAGGGGCAGATAAATTAATTACGATGTTTGTGTCTTCGATTGGCGGTGTAAACCAAGCGCTCTTCACTTTAGGTGTGCGTGTGTGTAAGTTGTGTGTTAATTTTAATTAAGCCCAGATGGTTTTATAAAGAAAAATAAAAAATGTTGAATAGTTGTAAATAAAATTGAAACAATAGTAAAATAAACAGCTAAAGATGTATAAATTCAACCCAATAAAAGGTTTCCCAAAAAACTAATCTAAGAGGCGGGTGAAATTGACTCAAAACACAAAAAATGGCTAAAATATCTAAGGTATAAGATACAGGGGTCTGATGACTTATATCTGCAGGAAAAGGTGCAGAGAAAAGCAAGAAACCAGAGGGAAAATTGTTGGAGAATGGGATGTGAAAGGTTAAAACCCTAAGGGAAACAAGGGGAACCCTAAGGGAGAGACCAAAAAAAACTCAAGAGGGAGTTTTGGATGGAATAATAACCGATCTAAAAGGATCTTAAAGAAGGATACATCATACCCTAAACAGTGGCTGAAAGCGCTAAAAAATCTCAGACTACCTACTCAGCTAAACCCCTCCTAGAAAGGTGGAAGTGTATTGAAGCCTGAAGGGGCTTGGTCCTACTTCAAGGAGACAAACTGAGCATATCCAGGCCTAAGACAAGCTGAAACAGAGGTCAGACAACCCTGAACAATGCTTGCAGAAAACCTTGACAGTCACAGAAAAAATCCTGAAAAAAGTTGCAACCGTAGTTACTGACCTGTAAGCCTGGAAAATCATAGTTTTTGGGATGATATCTATGAGTTGAGGTAGAAATCACATTTTTTGGGCCAAAAAGTGCGAGTTCCAGATCCAGAATCCTCAAGAAGCAGGTTGCGGAAAAAAAAAATTGTCTCTGGCGTGACTGATACCTGTTACCTACGAAAAACACCCGAAAACACCCAGAAGTTAGAATTTTTACTGTTTTATGGAATAAAAGGTAAAAAAAAACATTAAGAAACTAAAAATAGCTTACGAAAATACCTAGTTACTGAAGCAGTTGGTCATGCGGGAATCGTAATAAAACCCAGTGGAGTCACCAATTTCTAGAATGAATTCTTAACGCAAGTGTACAAAAATAGATCACTTTACCTGTGTGTGACAAACATTCCTAACAACAAAAATGGCTTCTTAACTTCCTTATATCTTCAATAGATAGTCGAAACAAATGCAACAAAAACCTAGATCTATGCAGTAAAAGCAGTTAAACAGTAAAAAGAAATAACAGTTTCTCCAAATATCCAATGGACAAGACAAGATATAAAAAAAAACTATATGTATTAACACCTGTGAAGGGAAAAAATAATGATTTTACCAGTCCCCCTCAATGGCATGGGTTCTTGGCTATCCTCAACACTTAAGATCCAAAATTTTCTCTCTCAATGGTGTAGAAAACACAAGATGTGTTGAACTATGTGGGAGCTCAAGAAGGAAAATAGTAATGAAAGCGATCAAAGTATGACTATGACAAAAGGATCAAAGTGAATAATGAATGGAAAACCCTCCTATTTATAACAAAATATTGATTTAACCTTGATAATGGTGCATAATAAAATATCATTAACCAAGATCTAGATCTAACTACTTTGAATATTTTATTATATTTTGTTGGAGGGAAAAGGAATTTAAATTGGTGAAATCCCTTTATTTAGAAATAATAAACAAATAAATGATTTATTTATCATTTCAAGAATGGGGTTAAGGAATAATTTAACAAATAATGGTTTTTTTAATTATTTCCAGGTGATTTAGTCAAATTTAACAAGGAATATTAATTAAATAATGATTTAATTAATTATTCCTAGAGAATAATAAGATAAACAATTATTTATCTAATTATTTCTCATAATTTGGGTTAAATATGACCAAGAATATTATTTAAACAGTGGTTTAATTAATTATTACTAGAGGAAAATCAAATAAATAAGGATTTATTTAATTATTCTGCATGGGGTTCCCTGTTTGAACCAGAAATAACTTAATAAAATATGGTTTATTAAATTATTTCTTATACTGAAAGCAATTTTACTATGGTAAAATTGGTCTTACATTGTGTACTTCGATCCATCTAATTGTAAATAGATTACCAAAAATTGGTGTAACACAAGTCGAGGTTAATGCAGTGATCTTTCAAAGCTTATGATATTTGCAGAGACAGGGATAGCCAAGGATTAGTTATGTACAAGAAGAAAGAACAAATGGGGAATATGGTAGTACGTCTTGATCAGGATATAGGTTGGACATGGATGATACAGTCAGAGGTGGCAGATGGTGGGATACTCCTGATATGAGAGGTAGTTCTTATGGGTTCTATTCTAGTTTTGTTTCAGAGACACGTCATGGTCACCATCGCCATCATCCTTATAGGAGGAGTGATAAGGAGTACTTTCTAAATGAGTTCAAGAAAGCCAAGTATCCTACATTTGATGGAGAGGTGAAGAAACCAGAAGATGAAAAAGCATGGCTGCTTGGGATGAAGAATTTCTTCAAATTCCATGATTATACAGATAATATGAAAGCTAGGATAGCTATTTTTAGTCTTAAGGGAAAAGAATATATCTGGTAGGAAGATGTAAAGCATTTTAGAGGCATCGGGATAAAGGAGTTGAGTTTGCATGAGTTAAAAAGACTCTTTAGAAAGAAGTACTTGTCCAAGAGATATTATGACGAAAAGGCTAAGGAGTTCTATGAGTTGAATATGGATTCAATGACAGATGTAGAATACCTGAATAATTTTATGGATTTGTTGAGGTATGTGCTTTACCTCAAGGATTTGTAGATGTGAAGTATATTCACAATCATCTTGTTTAAAATTTATATTTATCAATCTATTCGGGGATGAAAGGTGGTTGATTTGATCAATTTGGTACCCATTATAGACCATAGATTAGACTAAAAGGTATTGATAAATTTGTTATCCATGTCTAAATTAATGGTCCAAGGTATCCCAAAATGAACCCAAACAAGCTCAAAGAAGAGTTTAGAAATGAGTATGGTTGTGCTACTCTTCTTGCATCGTGCCAAAATGTCCATCTTAGAAAACCAATCAAAAACAACAAATGCACAATCATTACCATTCCTAATGGAGAGTAAACCCGACATGTAATCCATGGAGACTAACTCATATGACTTGTTTTGGATATGTAGAGGAGTGTACAACCCTTGCTTCTTGATATTTGGTTTAGCAATAACACAACCAATTCCTGATTTGATATATCGATGGGCATCCTGTCAAAGCTTTGGCAAGTAGAAATACTTCCAAATTACTACTAGTATATTCTAAAAATCAAAGGTCCCTACCACACAGTTATAATATTCTTCCTAAATTAGCTATCCATGCTCATTTGAAGGAACACAAATGCGGCCCAAGTAGCACAAGAGTGCATCCTAGAGGTGGAAGTTTGGAAATTGTTTACCTACCATCAACATCTGGTATGTAGTAGCAAATTTAGAGTCACTCATTACGGTTAACCATATGTCTCATGCTCAAAAGAGTTAAGTATTATGGTTAGTGCCACAATCACAGGCCAACTGAGACATTCTTTGGAGACATCCGATAAAATTAGAATGATACAAAGAAGATTAGCATGGCCCCTGTGCAAGGATGACGCACACAAATCGAGAAATGGTCCAAACATGGTTGGTGTTTCCCACCTTGTACTTTATGTTTAAGTGAAATTGTTGCAAGTGTGTGGACCATTTGTATGGAGGTCATTCGGTAAATTTCCTTGTGTATGCTTGAATTCTAGAGGCTTGTGATCAATGTGGATGATCATCTCCTTCCCTAGAATATAATGCTTCCACTATCAACATACCTACACGATGGAGTACATATCCTTATCATAGTTGGGGTATCTCCAAACAATATCAAATATAATTTCATTGTGGTAGGCCAACAAATCTCCTTGTTTACTGAGGAATACACCAAAATAATATTTGGAGGCATATGTCTCAATCTCACATGGTTGTTGCAGGTTTGGAAGGGTGAGGAATAGTACGAAGTGGATGCAGTGTTTCAGCTCCTTTAATGATTTTTTTGTGATTCAAATTAGCAAAAAATTAATTTAGCTCCACCCTTAGTCACTTTACTTAAGGCACAAGTGATATGAGATAACCCAATATGAACCTTCGATAGAAGTTAGAAAGGCTCAATAAACCATGGAATTCCATCATGGTCATCAGGGATGGCCAATCCTAAATGACTTGGACCTTGGTTGAGTCCAAATGTACCCCATTCATCCATTATGTATCCCAAATACTAAATTCATTGCATGCCAATTAAGAATTTATCCATATTGGCAAACAAATTGTGTTTTCATAGGGTGCTCAATACCTATTGAATGTTCCACAAGTTTTGTTCCTAGGTTCTATTAAAGATGAGGATTTCGTCCAAATATACAACCATAAAAGAGTTTTTGAATGGCTACAATATATCATCCACCATCCTCATGAATGTTGTTAGAGAATTATTCAAGCCAAAGTGCATGAGAAACCACTCAGAAAGGCCTTCATTATATTTGAATTTTTTCATCCATACATCAGTTTACTCAATAGGAAATTGGCGGTAGCTTGACTTCAAATAAATCTTACTAAAGAACTTAAAACCCTTTATTTGATCAAGAACATCTACAATCTAGGGGATTTTTTATCTATTCTTGACAGTGATTTTGTTTAGGTCTCTATAAACAATATAGAGTCTCCATGTCCCATCCTTCCTCTGCACCAACACAATTGGGTTCCTATAAGGTGAGGATATTAGTTGAATGTGGCCATTTTAGACAAGATCATGACTCTGACATTTCAGATTTCCTCCTTCTCCAAGAGACAACAATTATATATTGGGCCATTATGTAGAGGAGAACCAAGTTTCAATTTAATTTAGTGTTTGACCTAGTAGTGCAGAGGCACCCCTACAGGTGAAGCGAAGATATATCTATATTCTTCTACATTATTGTCCACCTGCTTTTGTTCTACAAGATCCCATGTGATGAGGTTGTGGTGGTCATAGCAACCTTCCTTTCACCTTCTAACTAAACCATGGAGAAGACAAAAATTTTAGTCTAAGATATTTCCTTTTCACACTATTTCTGATGAGATCAATGAAACTATGGTGGTGGGGACTACCTTTGGTACCCTAAAGAGCTAACCCACAAGAGTAATAATTATGACACTATGTGGGTAGGACTCATAAACAACATAAAATTTCCACATATAAGGTTGTCCTAAGAGAACATCACAAAATTTGAGTGGGAAACATGACATCGTACCTCATATTTGAAGGGATTGATGCTACAGGACCACGTCATTGCTAACTAACACAAATATCTCATCCATGGCTCAACCAACCAATGGTGTCTGGTTGGGGGTATCGCACTATTAGTAGATTTAATCCCTTGATGACCTCAACCCATATTGGGTTCTTTTGGTTCCCATTGTCAACAATGAAATGTAGTGGGCTCCCTTCTCCCACATTTATGAATGGAAGAGGTGTTCTCCCTCCTTAGGCTCCTCAAACTCTTCTAGTTATATATTTGTGTTTGTGATGGTAGCACTAGGTTTTGCATCGATGATTAACTTTTCTTTATAATTTTTTTAATCACAATTTGAGCTAAAGTCCAATTCTTTTTCATTAAGCTCAAAAATTAATGGTTGTTTTAGGTGCAATTAATTAGTGTTATGCCAAGGGATTTTGTGAAACTCACACCACTTTCTAGTGTTTTTATTCAACTTTCCATTACCCTTATTTTCCTGCGACTTGGGATGATTTTCTTGATCTTGTATCTCCTTTATTTCTCCCTTGTTCTATGTGTAAAAATTATACAACATGCATGTATATATTGGATTCACCTGATCTAATAATGTACTAAATTTAAATACTTAATCTCTTCTACAAATATTTTGTGGAATGAAAAACACAATCGCCAATCACATGAAGTAAATAAGAATCACATCACACACAACACAGATAATTTCCCGGGGAAAGCTTACAACTCAAACCCCCACTATCTTCTATTGTATATTCAGCATGGATCATGAAACAATTACATAAAAAACTCTTCTCACAAGAGCCCTCCAGTACTCAACTAATTTTCTCACACTGTCATACAAAAACTGACCAATACTTAGCCAATTCACTGCCTCGAGATAGCCTGCCTTTATTGCGCAATCCCTGATGAATGCAATCCCTAAAAGATAGGAATTATGGCCTTCCTTGATTGCACAAGTATCATGGGCACTCCAATGGGTGTTTGGTTGCATATGTGCAACCCAATAATCCTACAACTGATAGTCAAATTCCCTTTCACCTATATATCAACTGGGCCTCCACTAGATCTGACATGCGTGCAGCTAATAATAGTAAATCCTTAGTTGCATGTGAGATCACTGATTATGAATTAATTAATATTTAATTCACTTGATCTCTCACTAGTGTATATTCAGTTACAGCTAGCACAACTGAGTTAAACTGATTACAACCTGCATTAACTAATGCACCACTGCACTTTGAACTCTGTTACAACTAGAATTACTCCGCATGCCTCACCAACTACCTCTAACTCAAAATCCACTAGCTAACTGAGTTTATCACTCTCATTTAACTATTACAAGTTATCATTGAGAATAGATTACAGTTTATTGTCCATCTTAATTAAGGGATAGCTAAAATAGACATGCACCCAAAAATAGCATTGTGGGCCCCACCCTAGTGTAGGTGCTTAATGCACTAGGCGTGGGTGCTGAAATTTTCTTGGTGAATCTCAACACTCCCTCTCAACAAGAAAGGGATTATCCTTCACCCCAACCTTGTTTCTATGGAATTAGAATTTTCTCCTAGTGAGCACCTTCGTCAGAATATCTACATCCTGATCTTCCGTGGGAATGTACTGAAGCAACATTATCCTTCTCTGCACACAATCTTTGAGATGATGGTACCAAATATCTATATGCTTGGACCTATCATGAAACATAGGATTAATCGATGGTTTAATGCAACTCTGATTATCACAATGAATCACTGTCGGATCCATTTGAGAACCAAACAAACCAACCAATATATTTCTCATTCAGATAGCCTCACATGCAGCTTGACATGTTGCCATGTATTCTGCTTCCACTGAACTGAGTGCCACAGATCGTTTTTTCCTACTATACCAGGAGACTATTGTCGATCCTATGCTAAAGATCCCTCCTGATGTGCTCTTTTTTTCTGATGGACTCCCCACCCAATTTGCATCTGCGAAGCCTTGAAGCTTCACTCCCTCCGTATGTTTGTACCATAGACCATACTCTAATGTTCCCCTCAGGTATCTCAAGACATGCTTCCCCACCTTCCAAAATAGCTTGGTAGGCTTAACCATAGCTTGACTCAGCTGGTTAACTGCGTAGAAAATGTTTGGTCTGGTGTTCACTAGATACATTAGTGAACCAACTAATTGCCTGTAGACAGTATCATCCACTACCTCTCTAGTAGTAGCATCCTCTTTCCTCCAATTTCCTGGAAGAGGAGTATCAATGGGTTGCAGCTCTCCATGTGAAACTTACCCAGTATCTCCTTTGCATACTTTCCTTGAGACACAAAAATTTCACCATCCCGCTGCCATATTTCCAATCCAAGGAAATAATGAAGGAGTCCCATGTCCTTCATTTCAAACTCCCTTGCGAGATGCTCCTTGCATGAGTGTATCAGTTTCTCATCACCGATCAAAATTAGATCATCAACATAAAGAACAATGATCAATAGTTTACCCTCAACCCCAATATGGTACATGTTTTCATCTGCTTCACTTTTGGTGAAGCCTAGTCTGGTGAAATAGTTGTCTATTCGAGTGTACCAAGCACGGGGTGCTTTCTTCAGCCCATGCAATGCTCTTTTGAGTCAGCACACATGCGACTCACTATCAAAGATCTCAAAACCCTTAGGCTACTCTATTTAAATCTCTTCCTTAATGATCCCATTGAGAAATGCAGTTTTCACATCCATCAGATGAATGCGCCAGCCCATCTATGCTAAGAGTGCAAGGATGGATCTTATGGAAGAGTAACTTGCAGTAGGTGCAAAAGTCTCATCATGATCTATCCCCTCGATCTGTGAGAATCCCCGGGCCACAAATCTAGCCTTGTATTTCTCCACACTCCCATTAGCAACTTGCTTTACCTTGTCGATCCATCTCGATCCAACCACTTATTTGTCGACCGATCTTGGGACAATTTCCCATGCACTGTTCTTGACAATTTAGTCATACTCCTCCACCATTGCATCAACCCAGTTTGGTTGTTGCACTTCTTCCTGAAAGGAAAATGGTTCAGTAACAATATATTTTCTCATAAGAACCATGTATCCAATAAATCAGTAAGGAGACTGTCTATGTCTGCACTGTGAAGTAGGGGCTCATACATTCTCTGCAACATCAAGTCTCAATCTATCAGCTTCCGTGGTGAACCTTCTGCCATTTCTGATGGATGGCTCTGCATGAGTTTTTTCCTCCACTCCATGATCCTCCACATGTGGTTGATCCACATCTTGAGGCTCATATTTGGGAATCAACAGTTCCTCCTCTACATGCAAGTCCAGCTCCCTCTCAAGGGACAACCACATGGCTTTCTCCTCATCAAATTTTATATCCTGTCGCACAACAGACATTTTGTTGTTTGGAAAATACACACGATAATTATGGGGTGTTTCAGTGTACCCCACAAAAATCTTGGTTCCAGCTTCTTCCTAGCGTCCTTGGTCACATGCACATAAACAGATGAGCCAAAAATCTTAAAGTGTGAAACATCAGGTTTCTTATCAGTGAAAGCCTCTTCAAGTGTACTCATACCAAGTATCCTATGAGGACAACGGTTTTGCACAAATACCGCAGTGTTGCATGCTTCCACCCACAGATGCATCGGTAGGCCTTGATCATGCAACATCGCTCTTGCTGCACCCACAATCGTTCTATTCTTTCTTTTCGTGACCCCATTCTATTGTGGGTTATGAGGCGCTATCAGTTCTCTTTGAATTCCTTCTTTATTTTAGAAGTTCTTGAATTCGTTAGAGATGTATTCACCACCATTATCGCTCCTAAGAGCCTTCACTTGCTTCCCCAACTCTTTCTCCACCAGTGCCTTAAAATCCAAGAACTTAAAGAATGTCTTATATTTCTTCTGTGAGAAGAATATCTAGCACTTACGAGAAAAGTCATCAAAAAATATTACATAGTACTATGTTTTGTTGTCGAAGCAACAAATAAAGGACCACACACGTCTGTGTGAACTCTCTCAAGGATCCCCGAAGCTCAGTTCTCCTTCTCATGAAAGGTGGACTTTACATATTTTCCCATAGTGCATCCCTTGCATGTGTCTGAATGCGCAAGTGTACCCCTGGGAATACTATTAGAAATCTACTGCATGACTTTCAAGGCTCCATGGTGAAGATGGCACAATCTCCTGTGCCACAATTCGCCCTCATCCCAACTCACCACTTGATCTGCCTTGCCCATCATTGTTGTGCAGCCATCTACCTCCAGCTTGTATATATTCTTAACATGAATCCATATCCTCTTGGATTTTCATGTTGTTTTGTGTCGCACGAAAGCTTTTCCTTCACTAAAAACAACATCATAGCCACTATCCTCCAACATTGTGATTGAGACTAAATTTTTCTTCAAACCTGGTAAATGCATTACATATTTTAATTGAAACGGTTTACCTAACTTCCTCGATAAGGTAATGGTTCCAATCCTAGTAGCACTATACCACTCGTCATCGCCCATTTCAATATGCATCTAGAGATCCTTCTCCTCCAAGTCACTGAAAATTTCCTTGTCTCCCGGCATGTGAAAGGAAGTGCCACTATCCAAATACAACACAGATCCCAATGCACTTGACACCATGCATGCGATCAATGAGAATTCAAGATCAAATTGTGAGGCAAGGGCCTCACCAACTGCAGATCCTCCAGCCTTCTTGTTCTTCTTCTTTTGTGGACAGTTAGTAGCAAAATTCCCATGCTCGTGACAGTGAAAACACTTCACCTTAGACATGTCCCGCTTCTTTCCATTCTTGGACTTGGATTTGGAATGGAATTTCTTCCCCTCCCCTTCTACGCCTTGGCATCCAAAGCACAATCCTCTTCATCTTCATTCTTAGATGAAGATCCATCTCTGGTGTTCCATCTGAACTCCTCCTGCACCAAATCCTACCACAATCGTTCCCAATCTAGAAATTTTTCCCTTGCATTGAGAGTCTTGATAACTGTTCCAACTCTTAGGAAGTCCTAGGAGAGCCAAACTTACCAAATCATCATCAACGGCTATTATACCAATGCTACCCAGTTCATCTTGCCATTGGACAAACTTTGTTAGATATTTTGGTATGGAGTTTCCCTTCTCCATCTTGATCTCCTGAGTTTACCTTTGAGCACAAATTTCCTATGGTCACTGCTACTTTGGAATAGATCCATCAAAGCCTTCCAAATTTCATATGGTGTGGCTTTCCCATGTAGGCTTGAGATAATGTGGTCTCGTACTCCCTCCAACAGGATCCTCCTCGCCTTTGCCACTTTCTTTTTCCATGCATCAATATTTGCAGCATTTGTCACAGCAGGTTTAGGAACATCATGTCAATAAATTCCTTCAAGCCATTGTCTTTGAGTATTGTCTCCATCTTGTCCTTCCAAGAAATATAGTTTGAGTTACCCTCGAGTGCATACTCCAACCACAAGCCATTGAAATCCATTTCGATCTTGAATCAGCTATAGCACCAAGAAAGTCTCTGCAAATTTGAATTCTATCCAGTCACAAACTCAGCTCCTCCTTTACTTCTGCAATTTCCTATGCTCTGATACCATGTAAAAATTATACAACATGTATGTATATCTTGGATTCACTCGATATAACAATGTAATAAATTTAAATACTGAATTGCTTCTACAAATCTTTTGCGGAATTAAAAACACAATCACCAATCACATGAAGTAAATAAGAATCAAATCACACACAACACAAATAATTTCCCGAGGAATACAACTCAAAACCCCACTATATTCTATTGTATATTCAGTATGGATCATGAAACAATTACATAAAAAAATATTCTCACAAGATCCCTCCATTACTCAGCTAATTGTCTCACACTGTAATACAAAAATTGACCAATACTTAGCCAATTTACTGCCTCCAGACAGCCTGCCTGCCTTGCGCAATCCCTGATGAATGAAATCCCTAAAATATATGAATTATGGCCTTCCTTGACTGCACAAGTATCATGGGAACTTCAATGGGTGTTTGGGTACATGTGTGCAACCCAATAATCCTACAACTGATAGTCAACTTCCCTTTCACCTAGATCTCAACTGGGTCTCCACTAGATCTGACATGCATGTAGCTAATAATAGTAAATCCTCAATTTCATGTGAGATCATTGATTGTGAATTAATTAAAATTTAATTCACTTGATCTCTCACTGGTGTATCTTCAGTTACAACTAGCACAACTAAGTTTAACTCACTTAACTGAGTTAAAATAATTACAACCTACATTAACTAATGCACCACTGCACTTAGCACTATGTTACAACTAGAATTACTTTGCATGCCTCACCAACTACCCCTAACTTGAAATCCACTAGATAAATGAGTTTATCACTCTCATTTAACTATTACAAGTTATCATTGAGAATAGATTTCAATTTATTGTCCATCTTAATTAAGGCATAACTAAAATAGACATGCACCTAAAAATAGCATTGTGGGCCCCACCCTAGTGTAGGTGCTTAATGCACTAGACGTGGGTGCTGAAATTTTCTTGTTGAATCTCAACACCATGAGTTAGGGATTCCTTTTCTGGGATTTATTTGTAGTGGATTTGTATACCCGAACTCTCGCTTATTCCTTTACATTATTTTTTGCTCAATTTTTAAAACATATCAATAAGTGGCTCCCACTAAGGAGATGTCTAGGAAATCCATTTATTATTGGATGCACCAATGTAGGCCACTACAGTGCTTCAAAGTCTCTGATACCCAACTTTAAGTGCAAGGTATGGAAAACATTGGTGTACTCTACCACAATTTGGTCTCTCTCCCATCATAACTCCCTACATGGTAAAATTCCTCCCTGAGGGAATCAACAAAAGTAGCTCAAATGAGCCCTACATTGAAGATTGTAGAGTTTTATTTTATGCCATGTCTCTCAATAACCTTTCCACCAATTTTTTATGTGGGGAAGGGCTTTCAAGAGTGTGAAGATGATCTCCTCATTGTCATTTTTTTTTGGATAGATTAATAGCCCTCTATTAGATTTACCTATTTCTCCGAATAATTTTCATCTATTTAGCCTTATAATAATGGGAGATCAAAGTTAACTTATATCTTGAAGGTGTTTCACCTCTAAAATTGTTGCTTGTTGAAGGTGCCTTGGCCAATGTTGGTAGTCATTGAAGGATTTAGGTGAATTTTTTCATAATCTCATTTATTTGTTGTGTGAGTGCTTCCTCAAGAAACAAATTGATAGGATATCCTACTTTGTTATATATTGTTTCTTCCTCCATGGGAGGATTCATGGGTTGGAAAGAGAAATCATTCCCAACTGAAACAAGCTTGAGAACCAACTCTTTGTACACTAACCTTGTCATGGACATGCACTGAGAAACAACAAGGAGCATATTGATTTGATATTATTGATTTAGGTTTTACAAGTAACAAAATGAAAGGCATGAAATTAAATGGAACACACGCACATAGATAAATATAAGATAGAGAAAATTAATATCTTAAAAACCCAACTTCTATTGATAAATAAAATGACACAATTTTGTAAAAACCAAATTGGCTAGAATGGTGGTAGTTATCTTTGAAGGAAGGAAGATTATGGCTAGATTCATTCACAAAAATATACTATAATAGATTGAAAGAATCGCCTTTTAACATTAAAAAAAATATAACCCTAGAGGTCCAAATCAATTACCCTAGTAGATGAAGCACCAAAAAAAATTTGGGCCTTGAGGTGGTTGGTATATAAAATTCCTAAGGGAACATATTTTAATGCAATGTATCTTTGGAGAATATAGTAGCCCCTTGGAAAGAACTGTTTGAGTATTACAACTTTTGGTAGGGGCCAAGGCATGCCATCGCAACCCCTAGCCCCCAAAATGGCTAAAAATCATCATTTAGGGCATCAAAATGGCCCCAAAAGTTTAGGATCTGAAAAACCATAGAAAAATTTCCAACAAGATAGAGAACCATTGAGTCATTGGAAGAGGTGGGTGGTAACCAATATCCACCTGGATTACATAGCTCACCTTTTGTAGTGAATTTCCCAAGTTCAATAAACCTCCACCAGGTCTGTTAGGGCCCTATATTACTAGTGCAGTCCCTTATTGTTGTTAGTGTACCCCCCTTATTTTTATTGTTGTACCCATGTAGTCCCCATATTGTTATTATTTTTCCCCATAATAGCCCACTATTTTTATTGTTGTGCCCTTACATTACTATTATTAGGTCAGCCAGGATTATATTGTGACCCCATGGACTCCAATATATAGAAAGGAGGTTTTGTCATTTTTTTCATCCAATAATTGTTCATTAATGTAATGTAAAGGAGGTTTCCCCCTCAAAGTGGCTGATTTTTAATTCGTTGATCTCTTTTCTTCTATTTTGTGAGTTGGTTTCATAACATTTAGTATAAGAGCTTTGGATTCTGTGGTTTCGCTGCTTCAAATAGGTCATCATAGAATTTTCACTATAACTTATTTTATAAAAAGGTTAATATGCTAGAAAAAACCCATTTGCGAAGAAATTCTAAGGAATCTCGTGTAAAAATTTCAGATCTTGGTTTGCAATATTTTCAGAGATATGGTCTGTGGAAGTTATGGTTTTTGCAGGCTCCCGAATTTCATCTCAAAGAGGTGACCTTGGAAAAATCATCATAACTCTCTCTCTGAGCATCGGCTTGGAATTCTGTAAAAAGTGTCTAAAATTAAATGGACAGTAGTTTCATGTGTATTGATTTCAGAGCCTAAGGATGAAACAGTGACATGTGGCATGCCTTACAAGTTTGCCTTATTGAACAAGTCCATAATTAGGTCATTGTGGGAGATTGGGCATAAATTTTTCTTGAAGAATCCAAATCAGTTCAGACCTATAGAATTAGAAACAAGATTAAAAGGCTAATAAAGGACTGAATATAAAATCTTGGGGATCCTAAATAAAAGAGATACATCATATTCAATATCGAGCACCTTAAAAGCAAGAAAAATGTGTGTATTGTTTTTTAAAATTGCATAAGGCTAGTTTGAAAAATCAATTTGAAGGGATTCCAAGAGCATATTGAAGCATAGATATCAGTATTGGGTTATAAAATGGCCCCTAAAAATAACTAAACACCCATTAAGCCCTCATAAGGCTCTACTATGACTAGTGAAGTGGAAGAAGTGCAACATGATATATCAAAATTACAAGAATAAGTGCAACAAATTTCTCTCTTGCAAAGAGTAAAATGGAAGCTAAGATGGATAGTTTGAAGAAATCCATAGAAGCTAAGATGGATAGTTTGAAGAAAATCGTGGAATCTAAGATGGATGGTTTGAATAATGGCATAGAAGCTAAGATGGATGGCGTGGAAGCTAAGATGGATGGTATAAAAGGCAACATGGAAGCTAAGATGGATGGTTTGAAGAAAGGCATGGAAGATAAGATGGATGGTTTGAAGAAAGGTGTGGAAGCTGAGATGGATGGTTTGAATAATGGAATAGAAGGAAACATGGAAGATTTGAAGAAAGACATGGAAGGTTTGAAGGAAGGTTTGGCAAAGTTGCTACAAGAAAATCTTCCTAATAGCGAAAAAGTAGTAGAGGAAACTCATGATGTGAACAAAAGAAATGTTAATCATGGTTTCATAGACTCTAATTTTGGATTTAAGACCTACCATATTCCAAATATAGATATGAGGAATTTTGATGGCAAGGATCCGATAACTTGGATAATAAAAATAGAGTAATACTTTGAGCTCCATAATGAAAAACACACAAAAGGTATGCATTGCAACTTTATATTTAGAACAAAATCAGTTTTTATGGTATCGATGGCTTTGTTCTCATAAACCACTGGTCACTTGGTCAATTTCTATGGAGGAAATGATAGCACATTATGAAGATACAAAGAGCAACACCTTCTTTAGCCAATTGATAAATCTCAAACAAAAGGGTTCAATGATGGAGAACATTGAGGACTTCCAAAAATTAAATATAAGGGTAAATAATATTCCAGAGGAACATAGGATTGATGTATTCATAGGGACTCTAAACAATAACATCCAACATGAGGTTCTCCTTTGGGAACCTGATACATTGGAGAAGGCATTCAAGTTGGCAAGAAAATTTGAAAGCAAAATTACGGCGACAAGGAAGCGTACCACTCACAACTATAAAGATGGAAGTGTTGCTACTCCTAGACTGATCAGATTTGGATCATGGACCTAAGTGATAGCTAATTTTTCAAAGTGTTCAAAAGTGTGCCAAACCTGAGTGACTGGATAGATCTCATCTTCTTGATTCCGACACTGTGAATGGTTCGATAAACCGACACTGTATGAAGAAGTTATCGCGATTTGAAAAGTCCAGTAAACTGCAATTTTTGGCTTTTGACCAAGTTTTACTGGGTATTTTCAAAGTCAAAAAAAGGAATATTCCTAGAATATTCCTTAGAATATTCCTTCTAGATGAATTACAGGCTGACACGCGTCGCAGATTTATTGATTAGGTTGTGGTTTTGGCCAATCAGAGGCTGCCACGTGGCCCAGATTTGGTGTGACAAAATTTTGGTCTAACTCCACCGAAGTTGACCCTGAGACCTCCTTCACAACACACGGGAGCCTTAACCATATCCTCTACCGGTGATTCTTTAACCTGTATGTTGGCGGGTTCTATATATTGTTTAATGGTTTGGTACGCGGGGCAGCAAAGGGGCCAGCCCCTCCCCATATGGCCAACAACCATGACCTAAGGGCTTGAGACCTAACCACCAACGGTTTGCGTGATCACATTGCAACATTAAACCGTGACATCAAAAATTTAACTTCCTGGGTTCATCGCAATAGTAATGCGGAAAATTTGTTCACATGGCAGCACTCCACATTTAATGTGACGGTTATTAATCTAGCGCGTTACCTGCCAGACTTTATGTTAGGCCTATCAAATGAAACGGCTAAAATTTATCACTAACGGCTTTATTGGTGGAATTTTAGGGCTAGCATGTCATTCCTGGTGGAGGTCCTATTTTTGGAATGTTAACTGCAGTTGCTCCAGATTTGGTGGAGCTGATTTAGGGGTCACTGGACAAAAATTGAATAGGCTCTATCTTAAGCTATATTAATCTATTCTGAGAGTGTGAATAGTCAATTTCTACTATCTCAGACATTAAAAACTCATTGGTGAGGTTTTTATAGCCGTAATAGGACTTTTGAGCGTGATTTTTCTTCAGAGAAGTTCTAGGGCCTAACAGCAGTTTGAGGCCTAGCCAGAGCAGCTAGAGGCCTTTCTCAATAATCTAATAGTAAATTTTGGATGTTTCAGAAATTATGGAACTAATGGTGAGGTTTTAAGAACCATTAGATGACTTATGAAGGACGAGTTACTTCATAGAAGTTCCTAGGGTCACTACGACCACCAGGTGCCAGCAGGAGAATGAGGCCTTTCTAGAGCAGCCAGTATCCATTCTCAGCAAAATAGTAGTATATTCTGACTATTTTGAGCCTTTTTAATCCATTGGAGATATTTTTAGAAGCTTTTTAGGACTTCTAAAATTCAAGATACTTCAGGGAAGTTTTCAATGAACCCAGAGCCAAGGGGTGCCACCAGGTGTTGGAGGCGAAACTGGAGCAGCCGGAGGCTAATTTTTCCAAGTGAATAGTCTATTATGACTATTTTGGACATTTTGAATCCAATGAAAGGATTTTCAGGTCCATTTGAAGACTTCTAAAGTTCAAAGAGCCACAGGGAAATTTTGGGCAGCCTAGGGCCATCAGTGGATGGAGGCCTAGATTGGGGAGCCAGAGCTCATTTTGAGCAAATGATCAGCCTATTTTGGATGTATGATGTATGCTGGAGATAATAGAAGAAGCTCAGGTAAGCTTAAGGTCACTGACTCAAGGAGACAAGTCTAAGGGAGCTGAGGTTCATCTTCAGAGAGATTTCAGCCATGACAGGGGTATGATGATGTTATAAACCCAATGGTATAGCCCAAATAACCATTTTATTTGAGTTATTAACTTGTAAAATAAATTTTCCATCCTAATCCCAAAGAGCCAAGTCAGTTGACAAATGCTCAAGGAGACGTAGCCCACGATATTCGGGTGAAATCCTTTATTAAATTTTATGTTATGTGTGATTCTTATTTTCTGCACTTTATGGTTGCTTTACATGCTTAATATCATCAAAAAAAGATGTTCTTAAAGCACTGAAACAGTTAAAAAAAAACACACTTGTTTCAAGTATTCATTTCCGCACAAGTCAAGAATAAGCTAGATCTTAATTTGTTTAACTGAGTGGGAGGTTCTTGAAAAGAATAAAAAGTTATCCAACCAATTTTCAGATCAGGTTGGTATCAAAGCACTAGGTTTCTTGTTTGACAGAGCACTAGGTTGTTTGTTTGACTTGAAAGGTGTTTAACAGTGCAAAGAATTTTATTGTTTTCAAATTGACTATTGCTTACAAGTTTGAGTTTGCTAGAGGCCGTGAAGGGAAAGCCACTAATAGCTAAGTCCAGAAGAGGACAAGAATTATGAAGGGTTGAAGGCATCTTCCTTACCCAAAGGACCTCAAGGAAACCCTTGAAGCACAAGAGGGTTTGTTTACAAAAGGCTGCTTGAAGAAGGGCTTGACTCTCCAGCCATTTTGTTCAGAAGCTTTGTCAATTGTTTTTGAAAGATTTTTGAGTTATTATTGAAGTTATTTAGTTCATTTACATTATTATGAAAACTTAATCAAGTGAGGTTTCAAAATCCTCCTCTTTCACAACATTCTTTGGTGAAGAGATGAAGCGAGACTTCTACATCCTGAAGGATATGGTGCAAATTATGTATGAAGATAGAAGAGAAAGCACTAGACTTCATGAGAAATTGGTTGCTATGAAGCAAGAGAAAGAAGGAATTCTTCAAATAATGCATGAGATGGAGATGCAGCTCCATCAAGCCCAAGAGGCTTTAACCAAACACATGCGTGAAGCAGAGGTAAATCACTCAAAATTATCTTCAATTTCCTCTTCAAAAAGATGTGTAGCTTCATTTGAAAAGAACACTAGAGGTATAGAGTCCAAGTTGATGTTTAAAATGGGCTAGAAAGGCAAGGGTTTAGGAAAACATGCACCAGGCATGATTGATCCTATTTTGGTTGAGGAAATACCTAATAATTTTGATCTAGGCTATGTTCAATCTTATGGCGAAAACTCTACAGCCATGAAGGAATTTGAGACAACTTCAAGAAGAAATTTTGTTACAAGTTCTAAACCATAAACATGTCAAGTTTGTTTTAAGTTTATTTCCATTGTTTGAAGCCTATGTTGCAGCAAGGTGTTTATACACATGCATCTTATGGTGAGCAAGAGAGTTGTGATAGCTATCAAGACATGAACACTGATGTTAGTCTTCGAAAGAAAGTTGGAACCTCTACCATTTCATCTCCTCGAGAAGGTGAAAAATATGGACATGCAAAGAAACATTTGAGGTATTATTCTTCCCATATTCAATTTGATTATGTTAATCATCAGCATGGCAATTTTGCATGCATGAAAGGAAGAAAGAGTTGTTGTTATTATTGTGGTCTGTGTAACCATGAAGTTTCAAAATGTTGGAAGAGGTTGAAGGCATACAGGAAACAGATGAAGCAAAGGAAACTTGCACAAAAGGTGCAAAAGACTTGCACACATTGCCAAAAGAGGGGACATTTAATTGCCCAATGTTGGACATTGCATCCAGCTAATCATCTAAAGCACACGAAGCAAGAGGATAGAAAGAATGGTGAAAGTGGAACCAAAGATTCCATCATTTATGTGAGAACAGATGTTTCACATGAATAATATTTTCAGCAGCAAAAGTCACCATGGAAGTGGCTTGGTAAGAAGTGGTTTGACTTCTTAACTCAGTAAGATATACATTCATTTGTACATATTCAAATTTCAGTTATGTATGCATTTCTGTTGGAAACTTATGTTCGTTTGATCCACCTTGGATCGATGATCAAGGGAGTGATGTTTAGCTACCTTCAATTGAATAATTCTCGCTAGAAATTTTTTGGGCAAGTTCAAGGAAGATACAATTCTTGACAGAAGGACAAGTGCATCCAAGAGGCTGAGTGTTGACTACCTTTGAGTTGGGCTCAAAGGCACTAAGCCATGCAAGGAAAATTTTATGGAGGCTGGAAAAGTGAGGGTATTGTACTCTCATCTACTGAATAGATCAGGTAATCAGTCTTTTGGGGTCCAAAATATTCCCAATGGGAAGGTCTAATCATATTTGGATCATGGACCTAAGTGATAGCTCAATTTTCAAATTGTTCAGAAGTGTGTTGAACCTGAGCAACCGGATAAATCTCATCTCCTTGATTCTGGTGCAGCAAATAGTTTGAAAAACCGACACCGTATGAAGAAGTTATTGTGATTTTAAAAGTCCAGTAAACTGCAATTTTTGGCTTTTGACCAAGTTTGACTGGGTATTTGCAAAGTAAAAAAAAATAGAATATTCCAAGGAATATTCCTAGAATATCCCTCAGAATATTTCTTGGAATATTCCCCAGAATATTCCTTCTAGACGAATTACAGGTTGACATGTATCGCGGATTTATTGATTGGGTTGTGGTTTCGACCAATCAGAGGTCGCCACGTCGTTGGCCCAAAGGCCACCACGTGGCCCAGGTTTGGTGTGACAAAATTTTGGTCGGACTCCACCAAAGTTGACCCCAAGACCTCCTACACAGCACGCGGGTGCCTTGACCATCTCCTCTACCAGTGATTCTTAACCTGTATGTTGGCGGGTTCTATATATTGTTTAATGGTTTGGTACGCGAGGGAGAAAAGGGGCCACCCCCTCCCCATATGGCCAACAGTCATGACCTAAGGGCTTGAGCCCTAACCACCAACATTTTGTGTGATCACATTGCAACATTAAACTGTGACACCAAAACGTTAACCGCCCAGGTTCATTGCAACGGTAATGTCGAAACTTTGTTCACATGGCAACACTCCACATTTAATGTGACAATTATTAATCCAACGCGTTACCCTCTAGCCTTTATTTTAGGCCTATCACATGCAACGGCTAAAATTTATCACTAACGACTTTCTTGGCGGAATTTTAGGGCTAGCGCGTCATTCCTGGCGGAGATCCTATTTTTCGAATGTTAATTGCAGTTGCTCCAGATTTGGTGGAGTTGATTTAGGGGTCACTGGAAAAAAATTGAATAGGCTCTATCTTGAGATAGATTCGTCCACTCTGAGAGGGTGAATAGTCAATTTCTACTATCTCATACATTCCAGACTCATTGGTGAGGGTTTCAGAGCCATCAGAGGAATTTTGAGCAGGTTTTTTCTTCAGAGAAGTTCTAGGATCCACCAGGGGCCACCAACAGTTTGAGGCCTAGCTAGAGCAGCTACAAGCCTTTATCAGTAATCCAATAGTAAATTTTGGATGCTTCAGAAATTATAGAACTAATTTTGAGGTTTGAAGAACCAATAGAGTACTTTTGAAGGCTGATTTTCTTCAGAGAAGTTCCCAGGGTCACCAAGACCACCAGGTGCCAGCAAGAGAATGAGGCATTTCCAGAGCAGCCAGTATCCATTCTCAGAAAACCAATAGTATATTCTAATTATTTTGAGCTTTATGAATCCATTGGAGGGATTTTTAGAATCTTTTTAGGACTTTTGAAAGTCAAGATACTTCAGGGAAGTTTTCAGTGAACCTAGAGCCAGGGGGTGCCACTAGGTGATGGAGGCGAAACCAGAGCAGCCGGAGGACAATTTCTGCAAGTTAATAGTCTATTCTGACTATTTTGGAAATTTTGAATCCAATGAAATGATTTTCAGAGCCATTTGAAGACTTTTGAAGGTCAAAGAGCCAGAGGGAATTTTTGGGCAGCCCAGGGCTATCAGTGGATGGAGGCCTAGATTGGGGAGCCAGAGCTCATTTTGAGCAAATGATCAGCCTATTTTGGATGTTTGATGTATGCTAGAGATAATAGAAAATTTTTTAGGGACAGAAAATGATTTCTGAGGGATTTAGTGCCACATAGAAGCTCAGGGAATCTTAAGGGCGCCAACTCAAGGAGACAGGTCTAAGGGAACCGAGGTTCATATTCAGAGAGATTTCAGCCATGACAGGGTTATGATGATGTTCTAAACCCAATGGTACACCCCAAATAACCATTTTAGTTGAGTTATTAACTTTTAAAAGAAATTTTCCATCCTAATACCAAAGAGCCAAGTCAGTTGACAAAGGCTCAAGGAGACGTAGCCCACAATATTCGGGTGAAATCCTTTATTAAATTTGTTGTTACGTGTGATGTTGATGCAGGGGCATCTAGAACAGCCAGCAATGTGATGGGTTGATCACATGTTGTGGCTGATTAAGAATTAGAATAAAAGTGCTTAAGTTGAATTTTAATTAATTAATTGTATATATGTAATTATTGTTGTCAAATTATGAGTTTGAAAATGGAAATGTGGCAAGTGATCCTCCCTGCATGGAGATCGATCCATGTAGTTAGATTATTTAGTTATAATAGATTTGAGAGATTGAACAGAAATCTAATTTAAGATTCTTTTGAGTTAAGAGAGGAGTTGAAGAGGTAATCTAGGGGATAGTTAGATATTTTGGGATTTGAACTAATCTAGTTCATAAATCCTTTCTTATATAAGTTGTAAGCCTTCGGAAATTAAAAAAAAGAGGGAGAGAAACGAAAGATTGAATGAAGGCAGAGCTAATGGTTCAAAACCAGTAGCTGGGCCTGATAGAGGAAGTTTGGATAGAAGTTAATTTGTATGTATTTTCATTGTAAATATTTTATGGAAAAATACAAAAACAGTGTGGAATTATACAATTTGGGTATCTGTATGACTTTGTAGTTTATTTGCTATGAATATGAGAAATTTTTATAATAATCCACGCAATTATCTGTGGTTGAAATCGTCGTAAGGAAGGTAGACCCAAATGGTGCTCCCTTTACAAGAATTGATGCATCTTCATGTGCCAGACCACGATATTGAATCTGTTGGAACCTTGATTTCGTGAAGGCGTTATGGGTCTTGTTGATCTGATCGGGTTATTAATTTTTCTGCAATAGTGTTTGATGTTCATCTCAGATCGGCAATGGATAATATAAGAGTAATCTGCAAACTTTAGTTTAAAAAAAAAAAACAAATTGAAGATGGTAACGCTCTCCAGGCAATCAAAGTAGAGCATTATACCAGGATCGGAAGCACGAAAAGAAGGGATCTGAAGCACGAATCTAGAAGCATGGATCTGGAGCATGAAATGAAAAGATGAAGCACAGTTAAAGGATGATGAAGTTGAAGCAAAATCGGCAAGTTGAGACAACAATTGAGGCAATGGAAAATTGGAACCATGAATACATGGTGAAAGTTAAATTACAAGGAAAATGATTGTAAAACAAATGAATTTCATTTGTGAGAAATAAAACTGTGAGATGGAGGAATGGATTCGATGGTTAAGGCCGGAGATTCTGAGTAAAGAACTGAAACGGTATTGTAATTTTTTTCACAAATGGCATATTTAAATCTATGTTGGGGCTTGTGGATTCAGAGAGATTGAAGAAATTGGTTTTTGATCGAGAATCCAGTGAAAATTCTTTGTTTGAACGCAATCTGAAATGGAATTGCAGATAAGTGGTTTTCGAGAAACCGGTTACTATTATCGCACAAATTAAAACTGGTAAGTGGTTTTCTTGAAAGGAACGCAATAGTGTCCAGTCTTCGACACGTGGAAATGATAGTATTTAAATATAGCCCATTTCGCGTGCTATCAGGTGGTTAAAGTTAGAAATCCATGGGAACGTGATATACGTTGGATTCGCAAGATCAATTGATGTGATGCGTCGACCGTCAGATGGAGCGAATGGTGGAAGGTAAGACTGATAAGTGTTTTGGGTTTTAAATGCCAAGGTTGAACTTTGGTGTTAATAAAATGTGAACCTAAGTGAAAGGCGAAGTTATTAAACTGTGGGATCAGATATTAATAGACATTTGTGTTTGTTTTTAAACAAAGTCAGAACTTGCAATGGAAATGAAATATTAAATGAGGCTCGAACATAAGGTATGTTGCAACCTTTGATAAAAGTTGCGAGATTGAAAGTATCAAACGAATGATGACTGGTAAATGCCGTGGAAAAATTATGTTCTGGATTTTAATGCAAAATCCTAACTTTAATATGAATAGGTGATACAAAGAATTATGTTTGATTTAATATATAAGCTGGGACTATATCATAATTGGGTTTATCCAAAGACTGATATAAGAAATCAAAGATCCATAAGATGTAATGACCGAAACTTTTATTTGGGTTCAATTGAATTTCGGTTATTGATTTCAAATAATCATGAGAAGGGTTATCTATTATGATTTTGTAACCACTGTGATAATGCTTCCGCCTCTTAAAGTTTTGTTGGTTGAGTTTTGCACCAAAGTCAAGGTCGAAATAGGAAATGTCAAGATGGGTTTTTTTTTTTAACAATAAAGTATATGGATAAATTTCCGAGATTATAAAAAAATCCCTGACTGAGATTTTTTTGGGTTTTTAAGTTGGTGAGCATTTAATAAGCAGATCATGGGTTTGGAAGCTTGGCTGCCATCAGGTGGTATCAAAGATGGACTAATGCTCTGTGGAATTGATTGAAAGAAATTGAATTTTATTCATAGCATGTTTATGATTGGCATTTTGATGAATCCAATACAGAGGAAGTACAGGATACAAGAGATTGTATACAAAGATTAATTTTGAAGTATTGCAGATCAGGAGAACTTCAGCAAAGGCAGATTGTGGAAAAGACTTGAAGAAGATAGGATCAGGTAAAACTTTGCAGAATTTTAATGATATGTGATGAATGCAGCAAAAAAATTTTTAGCTAAAGTAGTTGTGACAAAGAAATGAATGAAGAAGTTGCAGCGGAGATACTGAATGTATTCAACAAAAAGGGAATTTTAGTTGACAGAAGAATTGAAGTATAGACAGTGGAAAGAAAAGCTACATGTGTATGGTCCAAACCAGGGGAAGCTCAAAGAGATAAATCATTTGGAGATCTCTCAGGTATGAGCCATATTTGATTTTGGTTTCATTTGAATTATTTTTTTAGTAGTAGCAGCAACACACAGTAGAAGGCTGTGTAAAGAGAGAGAATAATTGTGTTGGTGGCAGTGAACCTAATTATTCCAGCTAAAATTTGGACAGGGAGAACAACTGTAGTTTTCTCAAAGAGAAGGTGAGCGGAGGATGAAATCCTAGAAAGAGCATAAGAAGAATGCTCAAGAGGTTCCTGAGTTAGAGAACCAGAGCTTACCAAAAGACCAAATCCAGAGAGGGAATTGGTGAGGTAAGTGACAGTAAGGAGGACTTGTTATTTTAGAGGCTCAGTGTAGCTCATAATGAGTGAGGAGATCATAGAGATGGAGAAGAAAGTGACTATTGACAGTCATAGTAGGGGTTCAGAGAAGAGCCACAACAGAAGAAAGAAAGGTGCCAAGGAAAATGGCAAAGGTAAGGGAATGAGTCAAGAAGTGTTTGACAGGGAAATTGCAGAATTGAAAGCAAGTGTTAGTGCAATAACAGTGTTTCCTGAGAAGAGTATGAAGGACCAAAGTTATGGTTGGACTATGAGGAAAAAGAAGATAAATGGAAGTTGTTGCAAAACCAGACAAACAAAAGAATGTATCTCAAATTAAGAGAGGAACTCAAAGCAGTTGAGTTAGAAATGGAAGGTGACTATTATAGAGCTGAGCAAGAAGATTTCCTTGCTGAGGAAGGAATCATTGATGACTTTCTGAACTGTTGGACAAGTTCGGATCGGCAGAGAGATGTGATGATTGAGACATCAAAGAAAGAGGAGCCTAGTATTTTTGAAATTGATGATTTTTGTATGTATGCAGGTGATGAAAAATATTTACAAGATATGTTTATGCAGATTACTAAAGAAATGAAGATGTTGGAAGAAGTGACTGTCATGGAACAGTTCATGATTGAACATGTGTTTAAGGACACTAAAGAAAGGCAGATGTTGACAGCTATCATGGAAGCTGGAAGTAATGAATCTAGTGAGAGCTGGCAAAGAAATGACAAACAATCTGAAGACAAAAGGAGATTGCAGATTGCAAAAGAAGAAGCTAAAAAAAGATATGAAGATATCCTTGTGACAGAAACAACCAAAAGTATGTGTACAGTGAAGCCATTTGAGGTAATGGAATTATCTCTTTCATTTTTACTCAAACATTATGGACTTGTGTTGATAGCTAATGTGCAAGAAATTTTCTTGAAAGAACATAATGGAATATTAATGGCAAAGGATTTTGCTAAAGATTGTACTGTGGAAGATGGTATAACAGAGATTTATAAGAAGAATTCAGTCCAAGGAGATATAGCCAGGCCAGAGAAGGCTATGAAGAAGAAAGGAAAAGAAGACAGTCTAGAACATAAGGATCAGTTGGCAAAGGTTGAGCTACAACAGAAATTTGAAGATAGTCTTACTTGTACAAATTGCAAAAAGAATGAAGGTAATTGTAATCTACAAACTGGCGAAAGGTAAGCAATCTCAGAAGATGAAGGTAAGGATACTTTCATGGATGATGCATCTACAGTGAATAGTAAAGGGTTTCAATGGAAACTGGTATTGATGATGTTAACAGTGATTTTTATTTTAAAAGAAACATTATCAAGGGAGGAAAACTCTATTGTGTATGATTTTGTTTCATGTCCTGAAACAAAGAGGATGAGAGATTTGCAGATTTTGATTGAGAAGGAAGAGGCATGGAAAAGGAAATTTAGTGACTTACAGATTTGTAAGGGAGAAGAAGGAAGAATGAGGAGAAGTGTGAAAGGAAGGAAATCCAAAGAGAAAAACAGAGAATAGAATCATGAAGTTAGACAGCATTCAGAGCACAATGAAGACAAATCAGACTTGTTCAGAACAAGAAAATATGGAGGAAGATATGAAAATTTTGACATGTCATATGCACATTAAGAAGATGTCAATTCAGAGAAATTATGGAGTGGAATTGCTAGAAAATGTGATGCATTTCTTGATTTTGAATTATTAATTGTTGGATGTGTTTTCCAGGATGAAGGACAAAATACCCTTGGGAATATGTTTGTTTATGCAAACATGAAGGAATATGTAAATTCTGAAGATGCAAAAAGCCATTTTTCCTTGTGGAAAAAAACAGGTAATAGTAAGCAGCTGATTGATTTAAAAGTTCAGGATGAAGGAAGGAGAGTTGGCATAACTCTTAAGCAAATCATTGCAGAAGATTTGAAAGTACAGTCCATAGACAGGTTTTGTTTTTAATTCAAAGGAGGTTTGAATTTCAATATTTTATCTTGAGTTTTCAAGTTAGAATTTGGATGAACAATTTAGTCATATTTTATGTAGATATGGAGGTATTTTAACCCAGTTCAAAAAATGAATTATTTACAGTTGATGGACAGTATGAGGTTGAAAGGTTATTTGTTCTTGTAGCAAACAAGAAACAATCTTCTTTTAAGATTGAGAGAATGCTACTTGAGTCATTGGATAAGTGGATGTTGGAAATTCCAAAGATGATAAGTCAGATACAGGGCAGGGTGAAATACATAAGATTAAAACTCAATTTTATTGAGGTAATGGCAAGACAGCAGCAGATTTGGGAGCAGCAATTTATTTTGTTTGAGAAATTGTTTATGCAGGATATTAGCATCCGAACATTATGTAGAAAAGATGATTATGACAGCAGAGCAAAAGGACATTTACAACACATAATTTGGCATCCAGGAGAAAGAGAGAAGGCATCAAATGCATTAGCATTTGAAAGAGGACAGAAAATCAATTTGAAGGTGAAATTTGATGAATTTTACAGCAGCAGTAGTTGAGTGACTCATGAACAGGAGTCCATGAAATTTTTCAACTTAGGGAGTCTGATGCAGGGGCATCTAGAACAGCCAACAATGTGATGGGTTGATCACATGTTGTGGCTGATTAAGAATTAGAAGACAAGTGCTTAAGTTAAATTTTAATTAATTAATTGTATATATGTAATTATTGTTGTCAAATTCTGAGTTTGAAAAGGGAAATGTGGCAAGTGATCCTCCCTGCGTGGAGATCAAGCCATGTAGTTAGATTATTTAGTTATAATAGATTTGAGAGATGAATAGAAATCTAATTTAAGATTCTGTTGAGTGAAGAGAGGAGTTGAAGAGGTAATCTAGGGGATAGTTAGACATTTAGGGATTTGAACTAATCTAGTTCATAAATCCTTTCTTATATAAGTTGTAAGCCTTCGGCAATTAAAAAAAAGAGGGAGAGAAATGAAAGATTGAATGAAGGCAGAGATAATGGTTCAAAACCAGTAGCTGGGCCTCATAAAGGAAGTTTGGATAGTAGTTGATTTGTATGTATTTTCATTGTAAATATTTTATGGAAAAATACAAAAACTGTGTGGAATTATACAATTTGGGTATCTCTATGACTTTGTAGTTTATTTGCTATGAATCTGAGAAATGTTTATAATAATCCGCACAATTTTCTGTGGTTGAAATCGTCGTAAGGAAGGTAGACCCAAATGGTGCTCCCTTTACAGGAATTGATGCATCTGCATGTGCCAGACCACGATATTGAATCCGTTGGAACCTTGATTTCGTGAAGGCGTTATGGGTATTATTGATCTGATCGGGTTATTAATTTTTTTGCAATAGTGTTTGATGTTCATCTCAGATCGGAAATGGAGAATATAAGAGTAATCTGCAACTTTAGTTTTAAAAAAAAAAACAAATTGAAGCTGGTAACGCTCTCCAGGAAATCAAAGCAGAGCGTTATACCAGGATCGGAAGCACAAAAAGAAGGGATCTGAAGCACGAATCTGGAAGCATGGATCTGGAGCACGAAAAAAAAAGATGAAGCATGGTCAAAGGATGATGAAGTTGAAGAAAAATCGGCAAGTTGAGATAGCAATTGAGGCAATGGAAAATTGGAACCATGAATACACGGTGAAAGTTAAATTACAAGGCAAATGACTGTAAAACAAATGAATTTCATTTGTGAGAAATAAAACTGTGAGATGGAGGAATGGATTCGATGGTTAAGGCCAGAGATTCTGAGTAAAGAACTGAAACGGTATTGTAATTTGTTGCACAAATGGAAGATTTAAATCTATGTTGGGGCTTGTGGATTCAGAGAGATCGAAGAAATTGGTTTTTGATCGAGAATCCAGTGAAAATTCTGTGTTTGAACGCAATCTGAAATGGAATTGCAGATAAGTGGTTTTCGAGAAACCGGTTACTATTATCGCACAAATTAAAACTGGTAAGTGGTTTTCCTAAAAGGAACGCGATAATGTCCAGTCTTCGACACATGGAAATGGTAGTATTTAAATACAGCCCATTTCGCGTGCTATCGGGTGGTTAAAGTTAGAAATCCATGGGAACGCGATATCCGTTGGATTCGCAAGATCGGTTGATGTGATGCGTCGACCGTCGGATGGAGCGAATGGTGGAAGGTAAGACTGATAAGTGTTTTGGGTTTTAAATGCCAAGGTTGAACTTTGGTGTTAATAAAATGTGAACCTAAGTTAAAGGCGAAGTTATTAAACTGTGGGATCGAATATTAATAGACGTTGGTGTTTGTTTTTAAACAAAGTCAGAACTTTCAATGGAAATGAAATATTAAATGAGGCTCGAACATAAGGTATGTTGCAACCTTTGATAAAAGTTGCCAGATCGAAAGTATCAAACAGATGATGACTGGTAAATGCCATGGCAAAATTATGTTCTGGATTTTAATGCAAAATCCTAACTTTAATATGAATAGGTGATACGAAGAATTATGTTTGATTTAACATATAAGCTGGGACTATATCATAATTGGGTTTATCCAAAGACTGATATAAGAAATCAAAGATCCATAAGATGTAATGACCGAAACTTTTATTTGGGTTCAATTGAATTTCAGTTATTGATTTCAAATAATCATGAGAAGGGTTATCTATTATGATTTTGTAACCACTGTGATAATGCTTCCACCTCTTAAATTTTTGTTGGTTGAGTTTTGCACCAAAGTCAAGGTCGAAATAGGAAATGTCAAGATGGGTTTTTTTTTTTAAACCATAAAGTATATGGATAAATTTCCGAGATTATAAAAAAATCCCTGACTGAGATTTGTTTGGTTTTTTAAGTTGGTGAGCATTTAATAAGTAGATCATGGGTTTGGCAGCTTGGCTGCCATCAGCTTCTTATTTGTTGCACTCTATGGTTGTTGTACATTCTTAATATCAGCAAAAAAAATGTTCTTAAAGCACTTAAACAGTTAAAAAAAATTTACACCTGTTTCAAGTTCCGCACAAGTCAAGAATAAGCTAGATCTTAATTTGTTTAACTGAGTGGGAGGTTCTTGAAAAGCACAAAAATTTATCCAACCCATTTTCAGATCAAAGACTTCCACAACCTACAAGGTTGACACCACAACAATTGGAAGAAAAAAGAGAAAAAGGGCTTTCTTATAGTTTTGATAGCAAATACACTAAAGGTCATAAGTGTGCTAAGAAGAAATTATTTTACATAGATTGTGAAGAGGAGGAAGAAAAGGAACAATAAACTTCAAAATAAGAGGATATACACCATGAACCAACCCAAGAGGATGAAGAAATGAATCCGACCATATCATGTAATGCATTGGCAAGAATTACCACTCCTCAATCTCTCAAGATAAAAGGACATATCAAGAAGAAAAATGTAATAGTGCTTATTGATTCGAGTAGTACCCATAATTTTATTCATTGTCAGATAGCCAAGGAATTGAATTGCTTCCTATACCCATAGCTAGAGTCTCAAGTGATGGTGGCAAATGGAGGAACTATAAATTGCTCTATAAAGTGCCATAATATCAAGCTAACCATGGCGAAATATTTATTGAATAGTCCAATGCTTTCCATTCCAATGGGTGGTGTTGATGTTGTACTAGGAGTACAATGGTTACAATCTTTGGGGATGATAGCTTTTAATTTTCAATAACTTTTCTTGAAATTTTTTTTGGAAGGAAAGGAAGTTGAATTACGAGGTATCATAGGGAAGTCAGGAAAGATAATAAGCTCTAATGTCATGACAAATATTCTGAAGAAATAACAATGAGGCATCATTGCACAATTATGCTCACTAGAAGTTTCAATATCAAAATCATCTATTTCTCCGTATATCCAAAAAATCTTGGACAATCAGTCCAAGGTGTTTGAAACTCTCAAATGACTACCACCTATTCGTGATCATGATCATGTTAATCATTTGATTCCAGGATGTGTTCCTCCAAACATCAGGAATTACAGATATCCTTATGTCCAAAAGAGCGAAATTGAACATATGATTGCAAAAATGCTAGAGGCTGGTATAATTCAACCTAGTCAAAGTTATTTTTTTGATCCAGTAGTATTGGTGCACAGGAAGGATGGATCATGGTGCATGTGTCCGGATTATAGAGAGCTCAATAAGCTCACTATTAAAGATAAATTTCCCATTCCTATGATTGATGAATTATTGGATGAATGACATGGAGAAATTTATTTCACCAAGTTGGATCTTTGTTCAGGATATCATCAAATTAGAATGAAGACTGAAGACATTTTGAACTCATGAGGGTCATTATGAATTTTTGGTCGTGCCTTTTGGCCTTACCAATGCACCTTCTACATTTCAAGGGTTGATGAATTACATTTTCAAACCCTTATTTAGAAAATATGTGTTAGTATTTTTTGATGATGTACAAATCTACAACAGGTCTTGGAAGGATCATGTTCAACATGTTGACTGGGTGCTCAAACTATTGGAGGAGAAACAATTATATGCAAAAACCTCCAAATTTTTCTTTGGAGTATAAGAGGTGGAATATCTGGGTCATATTTTATCTCAAGAGGTTGTTAAGGTAGACCCTAACAAAATTAAATCCATTAAGGAATGGAAAGTCCCCACAACCATAAAGCAGTTGCAAGGATTTCTCAGGTTAACAGTGTATTATCGAAAGTTTGTTAATAATTATGGGAGAATAGCAACACCTCTAACAACATTGTTGAAGAAAGATGCATTTTCATGGACTCTTGAAGAAACTATGACCTTTGAACGTCTTAAAGAGGCAATGTGCCAAGCACCAGTCTTAGCTACGCCAGACTTCACAAAAACCTTTATTGTGGAATTTGATGCCTCATGAAATGGAATTGGTGTTGTTTTAATGCAAGGAAGACCCATTGCTTTTGAAATTTGTCTAATCAAAGAAAAGTATTTACATAAATCTATTTATGAGAAGGAAATGTTGGCAATACTACATGAACTAAAGAAATGGTGACCTTACCTAATGGGAAGACACTTCAAGGTTAAAAAGTATCCTAATAGTATTAAATACTTTTTGGAACAAAGATTATCTTTAGAAAAACAGTAAAAATGGGTCACAAAGATGTTGGGTTATGACTTTGAAATCATATACAAAAAAGGGAAGCTAAATGTTGTTGTAGATGCACTCTCAAGAAAGGATGAGGATGTGGAAGCATTTCTTTGTGCCATTTCTATTATCCAACCTAATTGGATAATCGAAGCAAGGGAGGAATGGAAGAATGATGAAGAAGTATGGACACTCATTCAAAAGTTGCAACAAGATCCCAGTACATCTGACACGTTTAGTTGGAAAAATGATTCCTTATGGTACAAATATCGCTTAAATCTTTGTAAGAATTCACAAATAAAACAAAATATTCTTTTTTAATTGCACACCTCTCCCTTAGGAGGACACACGGGATTTTTAAAAACTTACCACAGGGTGAAGAAAGAATTTTTTTAGGATGGCCTTAAATCTGATATTCAAAATTTTGTGGTGGAATGTTTGGTTTGCCAGCAAAATAAAGTTGATACAATTAAGACCCCGGGTCTACTACAGCCTTTATCCATTCCAAAACAACATTGGGAGTGTTAGCCATCTATAATTTATGTTATTCCCAATGATGGCTAGATATGTTCTTAAGCCTTCAAGAAGCAATCTTCATGAAAAAATGCTAGTTCTTGAAGCCTTCTTAGTGTCTTTTATCCTACAAATCATCTTCATTGTTGTTTCCACAAGAAAAGTTTCAAAATAACCCTGTTGGTTCAAAGGAAAACTGATCCAAACTCCTCATTTATTTCATTTTATCCTCCACCACAAGTGTTCTTCTTCCCCCTTAAAGAGCCCATATTTCCTGTTATCTTATCCTCCATTTCCTAAAAAAATCCCCTCAAGCCTTGTGAATCCCTTTTACAAAGTTTAAAACCTCCTTCTCCTTTCTATCGGAACCTGAAAAAGCTCAAAAAATCCCTTTTTTGGCCTAAGAACCAAATTTTTTCATTAAACAGACTTAAGCCCCCACGGGCTTAGCTCCCAGCCCTTTTCTCCATATAACCTTGGGTCCGCGACCGTCGGCTACAGGCCTTTAGCCCCTTTTTCGCTATCAGAGATCGTTATGCCCCCTTGTTTCCTTTGTAAATTCATCTTTTCCTCCACGCGATGGTTTCACCTCTGCATCAATCTCCACCATTGACCTCATAGATCCAATGGCCATCTGCGAATCGCCTCATCGTAAATCGGCAATCCTACAGGCCCGCGCCCCTTTTCCTTTCTCCTCCACTAATGCGATCCCTCGACTCCATCTCAGTCGTCTGTTTCCTCTGAGATCCGACGGCCATCGCATCGGCGCTTCTCACCGCATCGCTCATCACTCATCGGTGATTCCTTTTCCCATACACCTTGACCCTCTCCGACGCCGATATGCGATGCCCCGCTCAGATCTGGGCCGTTTATCTCTATCCAGATCCGACGATCCTCTGTCTCTCACAATCACTGCTCCCATCGGCATCGGCCATCGCAGATTTCAAATACTTGGTCCCGGACCCTATGCTCCCCTAATTGTCGATCTACTGAGTAGATCTATGCCGTCCATCTCTCGAATACGATGGCCCGCATCAATTCTCCTCTGTTCACCCACAGACATTATCAAACACATAAATTAACGTTACAAATTCCCTGCTATGTTTTTTTTCTTCAGTTTCCATATATTCCCGCTGGTCCCACCCGACCATGTTGGGGTTTTTCATTGTGATCCCGTGTAATCTCCACCGTCGATCTATCTATACCCCCAGAGTGGACAGTTTTAAACCATTTTCGCATTCATTTCACAAATAAATTTGATTGCCCATTTTGAACGCGAAATGGGTGGTTTTCAGAGGTGTACGTGTCAGCCATCGAACCGTATCGCGTTCGATCTATCCCAAACCGCTTACCACCTACACCCTACGCAAAAACCACTGCCGGTTTTCCAATACCACCTTTCCAAAGCTTCGCGCCAAACTCAGTTTGAACCCCTATTTTCATGGTGTTGTGCCATGGAACCATCCTTCGCTGCATACACGTTCTCCCTGCTATCTTCCCGGCCCTGGTAACCCCTGCGATTCATGGTGAGCCAAAACGCGGTATTTTATAATGGTTAGTGGTTTTGCAAGTTGAATGGTGGTTAGAGCTATGATAGCTATGAAAATCAAACCAGGTCACTAAAGTTAACAGGGCCGAGGGTGATAATCCTCAAGGTTCAATCAAACGCAGAAAGGAACAGAGGGTCATTTCAAAGTTTCTATAAATGCGTCATAGGCATTGGTTTCATAGCAAACCCACCAGTGCAACCACCTATACACAAAGGAAGACAAGAAGGTCAGTGAAAGTCAGGGGTTAAAGCATAAATCAGGAAATAAAATCTTAACCCACATGTTAAAGATAAAAACACAGTCAAAGCTAAATCATTGTTAAAGGACAAAGATGGACAAAACAGCAGAGGAAGAGCTGCAAATGACACATCCGTAAAGGTATTTACTCCTCCCATGACTAAAAGACGCCTTGACAGTTATTGCGCTGACAGAACTTCTTTAAAAACTGTTAAGGCAGTTAGTGTAGACGTATGAGTGGTCTCAAAAACCATACTGTCCATTTTGCTTGTACCAGAATAAAAGATAGGACTACAGCAGCCAGAAGACTTGTCTACAAAGACACTCTTCGGAGTTATTATCAGTCTGTCCATAAGGCCTCAAAATCTACGAGAATTACTAGAAGGGGCAAGAAAGTTAATGTAATATTTATGGCACAGAATGGGAATTCGGATGACTTTCATCTCAGTTTTAATTAACCATTAAGGCCATCTCTGTCACCTCTCCTCCCCATTCACCTATAAATCATGTTCGAACTCTCATTGTAAAAGGTTGGCATTTGATGAATTTTGATGTAATAGATAGACCACAATTTTGAAGAAGAATTGGTGTTTTGAAGAAGTGTGGATGTCTTTTCTTTTCTGTTGATGAAGGAGGCCGGACCATTGGATCCCTAAGCCTAGTTTTGGTGAAGTACTCTCTGTTTGTTCATGTTATTTCCTGTTTTTTTCATTGTGTTCCATTTTTCTTTGCTTGTAGTAGAATAAAAAGCTTAGGCTAACAAATGTTTCCTAGAAGCACCTTAGGCCTGTTTATTCTTCACTGCCTTTATGTTTTCATCTGCTGAAAGGTTTTATTAAGTAGTGTAACTACTTTTGAAACCCTTAAGTTTGTTCATTTTATAATAGTTCAAATATTTGTTGTCAAGGTTGAATTATGGTTTGCCCTACCTACTTGCTGCATCTTGAAAACTATTTCTGAAAACATCTTTTAAACGCTATTTTCCACAGCTTGGCAGAAAGGATTTGCTCTGATCTTACCCTCTGTTCTTTGCTGAGATAGCCATATTTAAAGGTCTTATAATTGCAGTCTTAAATTTTTGGGGGTTCCCCCTTTCATGAATGCAATTAGTTGTGTTTCTTATATGTTTCCTAATTCCTTTAAGTGAAACAATTAGAAGATACAGAGTGTTCCTCTCCTTCTTTGCCTTGCTTAAAAAGTTTGTCTTGTATCTGTTATCTGCATAAAGTATGTTGGTAGAATTCACGGTTAGCCTTGGCTATTGAGTATTTCTTTATGTTTAGATAGTGTTGCAAGTCCCTTTGTTGAAAGGTATACATAATTAAGGAGTCTTAAACATCCCTTAAAGCTCTACTTTTCCTTCCAAATCCTTCATGTTCATCTCATCCCACCTATATGATTTCACAGATCCATTGACCAAGTTAGATTTTCCCTTTGGTTCCCCAAATTCATCAATCTGAACTGTTTAAGACTTCCATATGACTCCATTTCCCAATGGCTTGTATATTCCCATACTCTATCTATGTTGTCTAAATCATCTCTGTCCAACCAAAAACCAAACAAATTTGCACTTCACAACTAGCCTAAAATCAACCCTTAAAAGCACAAAGCTATATCCCACAAGTATATTGAGAGATCCCTCTCTGAGACTAGAATGGCTAGGTCCTAGAGCTCTAAAGCTTGGTTTATATGTTGCCTTGTCATTTGGTTTACCAATCAGCCAAATCACAGGACACCAACATTTTGGCAATCATGGTGGGACTTCTGAGTACATAATAGTCCAGCAAGCTCTTATAGACTCTGTAGTCCTTCAAACAACCACATAAACTCAGAAAACCCCAAAAATATTTCAGATTGGTTTCATAATAAACATTGGTGGTGAACCATAAACATTTTACTCTCAAAAAGACTAAAAATTTCCACCTGGCGACTCCACCAGCCCCAGTAGGCCTATAGAAATCACTAGGAGAGGAAAATAGTCCTAAGAGCCTCACCCTCTCTAAAGTTTGGAAACTGAAATCTGGCATCACATAGGTTCAATACTAGATCCCATCCAGATCCTAATCCTCCCACCATAGTTGATAATCCAGAAAGAATTTTGTGGCGAACTTCTAAATCTGGAAAACCAACCACTGATAGGACCATCCCAAGAATAAGATTTGTCTCGGAAGATCTCAAAGTCTTGAAAGATCCTCACTTTGACTTACCTCACACTAGAAACATATTTAGAAGCAAGTCTCAGAGTGATTTAAATCAGGCTGACCTTGAACCCACATATTTGCAACAGAGCTTTAGCAGAGAAGCTTCACTTTCTACTCCGCCCAAGTCTCAGCTTCTTCATCATTTCAGATCCTTCCGTAACCAATCTTCTCATCATCAGTTGGTTGGCCCAAGTGTTTCTTCCACTCTGGTTCACACACACACTGTTCAAAGAACTCCATCTTAGCCCACTTTCCCTCTTGTAAATCCACCTCTTGTAAATCCCCCACTTTTTCCAGCCATGGCAGCATGGTATGCTCCCTTAGTGGTGTCCCAGCCTCTAGTTCCTTTACCCAATGAATACCAGTCCAAATTTCCCCATTTCACTGGAAATGAACTCACCACTGCTCAACAGCACGTAGACAAGATGAACGATGCCTTTGATTATATGGAAATAGAAGATGAGACCATCAAAATGAGAATTTTTGCTCAGAGTTTGGGAGGAGAAGCCAAAAAATGGTTCAAAGTCCTAACTCCCCATAGCATACATGATCTCCCTACTTTACATCAAACGTTCACAAGCAAATGGGAAACTAGGAAGAACCCTCTCCAAATACTGTCAGATTACAACAGCCTCAAGAGAAACACTGGGGAAAGTGTTCAAGCTTATTGCACTAGATTTAATAGTGTGTATAACGCACTACCCCCAGAGTTGAAGCCTCCACAAGGCTCAGCTTTGGCCAAATTCCCTAAAGGATTTGATTCTGAAATGGCCTATCAGCTAAGAGAAAGGGATCCCTTAACTCTAGAAGACATGCAGAAAGGAGCTCTTAGTGTGGAAGCAAATCTGATTGAAAAGAGAGCTAGGATGAGGGCTGAAAAGAAAGTAACATATAGGGAAGACACTGCACCTTCCACATCTGAGTCAAAATTAGACCATCTAGCCAAGAACTTGGATAGGTTGGAAAGAATGATGGAAAGGTTGGTTGTCCAAGCAAATGCTCAGAATAGGAACCAATCTCATAATCAGAACCATAACTCTAGGAGAAATTCCAATCAAGATAAGCATAAAGACAATGACCAACAAATTAGGCCTCCCTTTCAACAAAACTATGTAGAACAAGAGGATGAAGGGGAAACTGATAGACTGGAAGAAAATCATGTGAACTTGACAGGATCTGATGACGGAGATGATATCTTCCTCACTGAGGAAGAACAGGGATTTTTCTCATCAGAACAAAATGAACACAATCAGGACAAATCAGAAGATTATAGGTTGGGGTTCGAAAATGCAATTATGGAAGTTCATAGACAATATTATCTCAGGAGAAAAAAGAACATAGAAATTGCTAAAGACAAGAACACTAGCACTGTTGTTGAAAAAACCTCAGAAAATCAACCTAAAAAATCAGCTAATAATACCAACCCCCTGGCCAAGAAAATTTTTTTAAGCAGAGACAAAAACAACCAACCAAGTGTTGAGAAGAGCTTCCCTAGTACTTCTGCTAGTGGCCCTATCAAAACAGTCCCAATCAACAGTCCTGATAAAACTCAACCAGCCAAAACTGTTGAAAGAAACATAAGCGAAAAAATAGATGTGAATATGCCAAAAACAACACTTCCTTTCAGCCTCGAAGGTGAGATTGCCAAGATTAAAATTAGCATGCCTCTAGCTAAGCTGGTAACTCAGGACGTGTACAAGAATCAAGTCTTGAAAGCTCTGAATATAAACATCAATATTGATACTCTAAACCTGACAGATGACAAACCAGAGCTGTTGTTTGGTCCTAGAATTGAAGGAAAATACCAAGAAGGGGTTGTCCCTCCCTTTTATGTCAGTCTAAACATACATGAGAATATCCTACACAACGCCATGCTAGACTCTAGAGCATCACATAACCTTATGCCCAAAGTAGTAATGGAAAGCCTAGGCTTAGAAATTACTAGAACATATAAAGACTTATACTTTTTTGATTCAAGAAGGGTCAAATGCTTGGGCTTAATCAAAGATCTATGTGTTAACCTGTCACAAATTCCTGCTAAAATTCTAGTGATGGATATAGTGGTAGCTGACATTCCCCCAAAATATGGCATGCTTTTGTCTAGATCATGGGGAGCCAAAGTGCAGGGGAGCCTTCAAATGGATATGTCCTATGCCACCATACCAGTGTTCAGTCAAACCAGAAGATTATATAGGGAATCCCTCATGAAATACATGGTGAGAAGAAAATAAAAACCCAATAATTCGCCTATCTATTCCACAAATTCAGACTTAGATTCCTTTATCTTATTCAACAAAGATGAAATCTCCCAACAAGAAAGGGAAAATGAGAAAGAAATTAGTGCACCAAAACATTTAAATTTTCCTTTCACTCAAACAGGAAATGCCCCAAATCTCAGCAGCCTTGGGCAGCAAAAATAAAAGGAGAACGAGATAGAAACACTCTGGAAGATGAGTTTTGGCGGTTCTTGTAGCCAGGCTGGTTCAGGGGCTGGCGTATGGAAACACAACACAAGCAAGGGATACTCCTATAAACTGGATTTCCCATGCACAAATACGAAGCCCTCATCCTCGGCCTGCATTTGCTCAAAGACTTAAAGGTTAAGAGGATATCCGTCCAAGGGGATTCAGATTTAATCATTAGGAAAATTAAAGGGGAATATTTAGCCAAAAACCCAAGACTCGGAGAATATAGAAATGCTGCCCTTGATCTCCTTAAAACCTTTGAAAAGTATGAACTCATCTTTATACCAAGAGCTCAAAATCATCTAGCTAATGAACTTGCCTTTACTGCCGGCAACTGCCAGATACCACAGATAAATGAACAGTTCAATATAAAGGTAAAAAACAGACCAGAAGTGCCCGATAATGAAGATTATTGGCAAGTGTTTGAAAATGATAAACACATAAATTATTTCTTGCAATCAAGGAATGAATTTTCCACAGCAACCCCAAGTCCCAGCCACGAAAAAGATTGTTGCAATGAGGAACAAACCCTTGAAACAGAGCCCTCCCTTTCCGCTGATATAAATCAGTTTGAGCACCTTTTTAAAGCAGAGTTATCTGACAACCCAAACCAAAAGGACCTTGAAGTTTTACAATGTAAAGGTGATATTATACCAAAGGGCCTTGCACCATTAGAACAGCTATTCGATTTCAACGATGTGGCCAAATAACCGAAGACAGAGCCTACAGAAACTAACGTCGAGGAACATAACATAGGCAGCCCCACTGAACCCAAAATGATCAAGCTATCCAGCACCCTTCCAACTCATCTCAAACAGCAGTACATAGCACTTTTCAAAGAATTCGTGGATGTGTTTTCATGGGACTATAAAGACCTGAAATCTTATGATACTAGCATCATCCAACATAAAATCCCTCTTCAGGAAAATCAGAAGCCTTTCAAACAGAAACTAAGAAGGATAAACCTCATTTTATTACCTTCAGTAGAGAAAGAGATTAGGAAAATGTACGACGTTGGGATCATAGTTCCTCTCAGATACTCAGAATGGGTTTCCAACCTAGTATATGTTAGGAAAAAGACAGGGGAAATTAGGTTGTGTATTGACTTTAGGAATCTAAATAGAGCCTCTCTAAAGGATAATTATCCCCTGCCAAAGATGGATCACATACTCCAAAAGGTGGTTGGGTCTAAAATAATATCATTATTGGATGGGTTTTCGGGTTACAATCAGGTTCTAGTCCTCCCAAGTGATCAACATAAAACTGATTTTACTACACCTTGGGGGACATTTATGTATGTCAAAATGCCATCTAGTTTGATGAATGCAGGGGCCACTTTCTAGAGGGCCATGGACATAGCCTTCTCAGAAGTCATAGGCTATTCTATAATTATTTACCTTGATGATATTACTATCTTCTCCAAAACTGATGAAGAACATTTGATCCATTTAAGAAAGGTTTTCGAGAAATGCAGGGCTTGTCCTTGAATCCCAAAAAGACACTCTTTGGCCTCCAAGAAGGAAAGCTTCTTGGTCACATAATTTCTGAAGAAGGGATCAAGGTGGATCCTAAAAGGATTGAAGGAATATTGAATATCATCCACCCAAGAAACCTCAAAGAATTGCAATTTTTTATTGGTAAAATAATTTTTTTAAGGAGGTTCATCCCCAACCTTGCTGAGCTATTAAGAAACATCACTAATATGCTTAGGAAATAAGTAGGTGTTAAATGGACAATGCAGGCTAAAAAATCATTTGAACTGGTAAAACAAGCCCTCACTCAAACATCGGTTCTCATTAGTCCTGATTTCACCAAATATTTCTATATCTTCTCTTTTGCATCTGAACATACCATAGCTGCAATATTATTGCAAAATAATAGCATGGGGCAGGAACAGCCAATATCTTTCTTTAGTAAGGCTTTGAGAGATGCTCCACTCAAATATAATATCATGGAGAAGCAGGCCTTAGCACTGGTAAAAGCATTAAAAGACTTTAGAGTGTATATTTTACATTCACATATCATTGCCTTTGTGACACACACCGTAGTCAAATACATTCTAAGTCAGGACCCTGATGGTAAAAGGGGAAAATGGATTGCCACTATTCTAGAATATGACTTAGAAATCAGGCCCACCAAACTCACCAAAGGGTAGGGACTAGCAAAACTCATGGCTAAGTCAAACTTCCAAGCTTTAGATATGAACATGGTTGATGCTTTGGAAGAAATAGAAGAATGTATAGCACCATTCATCAAAGAAGAATTCATGAACTCTCCTTGGTATGCTTACATCATATACGTGTTGCTTTATCTGAATGCTCCTCCTTCTTTGTCAAAAACAAAAGCTATATTTGTCAAACAGAAAGCTTTAAGTTATTGTATATTAGATGGAGTTTTGTATTGGAAGAATGTTGTGGGGATTTTACTTAAATGTTTACTTGAGATTGATGCAGGAAAAATCATGCATGAGCTACATGGAGGAGAATGTGGATGACACCTTAACTGGAGAGTCACAGCAAACAAGATCCTCAGGTCTGGATACTATTGGCCCACCCTTTTCCCAGACACCCATAAGTTAGTTATGTCTTGCCACAAGTGCCAAATATTTTATGGAAAGAGGAAACTCTTACCACTACCTTTGCAGACTATCAGTGTTGAGGCCCCCTTTCAACAATGGGGTTTGGAATTCATTGGGGAAATTCACCCATCATCCTCAGCCCAACACAAATGGATCCTCATGGCCACTAACTATTTTAGCAAATGGATAGAGGCCATACCCACTAGGAATGCCACTGACTCTGTCATCATCAAATTCCTTGAAACCAACATACTATCCAGATTTGGTTGTCCCAGGAAAATAATCACAGACAATGTTGCTGCCTTCAAATCCAAGAGGATGGTATATTTCTACCATAAATATCATATCACATTAGGCCATTCTACTGACTACTACCCCCAAGGAAACTGTCTAGCTGAATCCTCCAACAAAAGCCTCATTAATATCATCAAAAAACTGTTGGAACAAAATCAGAAATCTTGGCACAGTAAGCTTGTCCATGCCTTATGGGCTAATAGATTGACCACTAAAAATTCCATCGGCATGTCTCCCTATCAATTGGTTTATGGCCTTGATGTTATTTTCCCAACCTCTCTAGGAGTCCCTATCATGAAACTCCTTCAAGAGGTCCAAGCTGAAGAAAACGATATGCAAAGGAGGATCAATCAGACCATTCATCTGCAGTAGACAAGAGAGGAAGTATATAAACAGACACAAGTAGTCCAAGAAGGAATCAAGAAATTATTTGATAAAAGGACCAAATCAAATGACTTCCAAGTTGGGTATGTAGTTCTAAAATGGGATTCCAGAAGGGAAGAAAAAGGGAAACATGGTAAATTCAAAAATCTATGGAAGGGGCCCTACATTATTCATTCCATAAGGGGCCACAATGCATTTTTTCTACAGGAGCTGAATGGAGAAGATGTGTTTGGAGGTCATGTCAATAGCAGGATGCTCAAACACTATTTCTATCAAAAGTCCTAGTTTCAGATTTTTTCATCCATTGTACATACCATTGCATACCCAAAAAAAAAAAAAAAAGAGAGAGAAAAGAGGGCAGATGAAAAGAAGAAAGGTACAGCCCCATGCCAAAAGGAAGAAAAATCTGAAAGTGTGCAAGCCTAAATGCCACTACTTGAAAGAGCACTGCTATTTAGTCATACAGCCTAATCATGACTAGATAGATTTCAATTTACTGCAGATGGGTTAGTGAAGGAGATTTTCCAAACTGCTTAATCTTGGCTTATCAGTAGAATAGATTAGGATAGAATAAAAATGGTTCAAACATGCAAAAAATATAAACCAAAGAATCAAAAGAAGAAGAAAGAAAAAGATGGCTCTAAAATGATAAAAACTTGAGCCAAACAAAAATAAGGAAAGGCTGGTTCTAATCTGCTAAAACCTGAACCAGGAGAAGAAGAAGAGGACAGCTCAAAAGATCAAAATCGGAGCTGAAAAGGAAGGGAAGGATGCTTACTATTTTCATATCTCAAGTCTTCCCAGTATTGTTTTAATTTTCTGCAAATAAAAGTCTATGTGAAGCTGGTCTCTTATGCCATAGACACCACAGCAAATCAGACAGTCTAATCCTGGTTTGTCTGTGTTTAAATTTCTGTTTTAGAATGTAGAGAATGCAGATCAGTCAAACTATTTAATCTTGGCTGATAGTAGATTAGGTAGAGAAGATTTAGGGTCCAACTATTTAATCTGGACTCTTGGAAGAAATAAGGGTAGCATTAGATAGCTTTATCTTTCTGTTTTCAAAAATAATATGTAAAAGAGATGCCAGTCCCAATGCACTCAAGAGAAGGAAAAAAAAATGCTAGGACAAATAGTGTGGGTAGGTAGAGATGTTGTCTTAAAGTGTTTTCATGCTGCAGGTCATTGAAGAATTTTCAAAATACAAAGAAAATCAGCAAGAAAATAGAGAAATTCTACCCAATGGATAAGGCACTGGTCTGCTAAAAGCCAGAGATTGATCAACTGAGGTTCTGGACACCTAAAGGGCAAGTTGTCCTCCCCAAGTGGAGCCACTGTTAGCCATCTATAATTTATGTTATACCCAATGATGGCTAAATATGTTCTTAAGCCTTCAAGAAGCAATCTTCATGGAAAACTGCTAGTTCTTGAAGCCTTCTTGGTGTCTTTTATCCTACAAATCATCTTCACTCTTGTTTCCACAAGAAAAGTTTCAAAATAACCCTGCTGGTTCAAAGGAAAACTGATCCAAACTCCTCATTTCTTTCATTTCTCCTCTACCACAAGTGTTCTTCTTCCCCATTAAAGAGCCTATTTTTCCTGTTATCTTATCCTCCATTTCCTAAAAAATTCCCCTCAAGCCTTGTGAATCCCTTTTACAAAGTTTAAAACCTCCTTCTCCTTTCTATCGGAACCTGAAAAAGCTCAAAAAATCCCTTTTTTGGCCTAAAAACCAACTTTTTTCATTAAACAAACTTAAGCCGCCGCGGGCTTAGCTCCCAGCCCTTTTCTCCATATAACCCTAGGTGCGCGACCATCGGCTACAGGCCTTTAGCCCCTTTTTCGCTATCAGAGATCGTTCTGCCCCCTTGTTTCCTTTGTAAATTCATCTTTTCCTCCGCGCGATGTTTTCACCTCTGCATCAATCTCCACCGTTGATCTGATAGATCCAACGGCCATCTACGGATCGCCTCATCGCAAATTTGCAATCCTACAAGCCTGCATCCCTTTCCCTTTCTCCTCCGCCGATGCGATCCCTCGACTCCATCTCAGCTGTCTGTTTCCTCCGAGATCCGACGGCCATCACTTTCCTCCATCACATCGATGCTTCCCACCGCATCGCTCATCGCTCATCGGTGATTCCTTTTCCCATACCCCCTGACCCTCTCTAAAGCCGATATGTGATGCCCCGCTCGGATCTGGGCTGTTGATCTCTATCCAGATCCGACGATCCTCTATCTCTCGCAATCACTGCTCCCATCGGCATCGGCCATCGCAGATTTCAAATACTTTTTCCCGGACCCTATGCTCCCCCGATCGCCGATCTACCGAGTAGATCTATGTCGCCCATCTCTCGGATCCAACGGCCCACATCAATTCTCCTCCATTCGCCCGCAGACATTATCAAACACATAAATTAACGTTACAAACACCCTTGCTATGTGTTTTTTCTTCAGTTCCCATATATTCCCACTTGTCCCACCTGACCACCCTGGGGTTTTTCGTTGTGATCCAGTGTAATCTCCACCGTCGATCTATCTATACCCCCCAGAGCGAATGGTCTTAAACCATTTTCTCGTTCATTTCACAAATAACGCTGATTGCCGGTTTTGAACACAAAATGGGTGGTTTTCAGAGGCGTACGTGTCAACCATTGAACCGTATCGCGTTCGATCTGTCCCAAACCACTTACCACCTGCACCCTATGCGAAAACTGCTACTGGTTTTCTAATACCACCTTTCCAAAGCTTCGCGCCAAACTCATTTTGAACCCCGATTTTCGTGGTGTTGTGCCATGGAACCATCCTCCACTGCATACACGTTCTCCACGTTGCTCTTCCAGCTCCGCTGAGCCCTCTGTTCGCAGTCAAACCCAAAAATGCAGGATTTTATAATGGTTAGTGGTTTTTGCAGGTTTAATGGTGGTTTGAGCTATTCAAAGCGTCTGATAGTCACTAAAGTTGGGATAGGTCCGAGGGTGATAATCCTCAAGGTTCAATCAAACGCAGAAAGGAACAGAGGGTCATTTCAAATTTTTTATCAATGCGTCATAGGCATTGGTTTCACAGAAAATCCGCCAATGCAGCCACCTGTACACAAAGGAAGACAATAAGGTCAGTGAAAGTCAGGGGTTAAAGCATAAATTAGGAAATCAAAGCTTAACCCGCATGTTAAAGATAAAAACACAGTCAAAGCTAAATCAGTGTTAAAGGACAAAGACGGACAAAACAGCAGAGGAAGAGCTGCGAATGACACATTCGTAAAGCTATTTACTCCTCTCGGGACTAAAAGACGCCTTGACAGTTATTGCGCTGACAGAACTTCTTTAAAAACTGTTAAGGCAGTTAGTGTAGAGGTATGGGTGGTCTCAAAACCCATATTGTCCGTTTTGATTGCACCAGAAGAAAAGACAGGACTGCAGCAGCCAGAAGACTTGTCTACAAAGACACTCTTCGAAGTTATTATCAGTCTGTTCATAAGGCCTCAAAATCTACGAGAATTACTAGAAGGGGCAAGAAAGTTAATGTAATATTTATGGCATAGAATGGGCATTCAGATGACTTTCATCTCTATTTTAATTAACCATTAAGGCCATCTCTGTCACCTCTCCTCCCCATTCACCTATAAATCATGTTCGAACTCTCATTGTAAAATGTTAGCATTTGATGAATTCTGAAGTAATAGATAGACCATTGTTTTGAAGAAGAATTGGTGTTTTGAAGAGGTGTGGATGTCTTTGCTTTTCTGTTGATGAAGAAGGTTGGACCATTGGATCCCTGAGCCTGGTTTTGGTGAAGTACTCTCTGTTCGTTCATGTTATTTCCTATTTTTTTCATTGTGTTCCATTTTTCTTTGCTTGCAGTAGAATAAAAAGCTTAGGCTAAGAAATGTTTCCTAGAAGCACCTTAGGCCTGTTTATTCTTCACTGCCTTTATGTTTTCATCTGCTGAAAGGTTTTATTAAGTAGTGTAACTTTTTTTTAAACCCTCAAGTTTGTTCATTTCAGAATAGTTCAAATATTTGTTGTCAAGGTTGAATTATGGTTTGCCCTTCCTACTTGCTGCATCTTGAAAACTATTTCTGAAAACATCTTTCAAACGCTATTGTCCACAGCTTGGCAGAAAGGATTTTCTCTGATCTTACCCTCTATTCTTTGTTGAGATAGTCGTATTTGAAGGTCTTATAATTGCAGTCTTAAATGCTTGGGTGTTCCCCCTTTCATGAATGCAATTAGTTGTGTTTCTTATATGTTTTCTAATTCCTTTAAGTGAAACAATTAGAAGATACAGAGTGTTCCTCTCCTTCTTTGTCTTGCTTAAAAAGTTTGTCTTGTATCTGTTATATGCATAAAGTATGTTGGTAGAATTCACGGTTAGCCTTGGATATTGAGTATTTATTTATGTTTAGATAGTGTTGCAAGTCCCTTTGTTGAAAGGTATACATAATTAAGGAGTCTTAAACAGCTCTTAAAGCTCTACTTTTCCTTCCAAATCCTTGATGTTCATCTCATCCCACCTATATGATTTCACAGATCCATTGACCAAGTTAGATTTGCCCTTTGGTTCCCCAAATTCATCAATCTGAACTGTTTAAGACTTCCATATGACTTATAAATCATCTCTGTCCAACCAACAACCAAACAAATTTGCACTTCACAACTAGCCTAAAATCAACCCTTAAAAGCACAAAGCTATATCCCACAAGTATATTGAGATATCCCTCTCTGAGACTAGGATGGCTAGGTCCTAGAGCTCTAAAGCTTGGTTTATATGTTGCCTTTTCATTTGGTTTACCAATCAGCCAAATCACAGGACACCAACAGGGAGGAGGTTTCAATGGATTTTATCACAGGTTTACGTAAGTCCGAAGGCAAGAGTGCCATCATGGTGGTAGTTGATAGACTTACCAAGTATGTACACTTTTGTTCATTATCTCATCCATTTAAAGAGAGTACAGTTACTACTACATTTATGGAAACAATTCAAAAGCTACATGGAAACCCAAAGATTATTGTAAGTGATAGAGAACCCATTTCACTGGAAATATTTGGACAGAACTATTTTCTTGTTTGGGTACTCAACTATCTCATAGCTCATCTTATCATCCTTAATCCAATGGGAAAACTGACTTACTAAATAAATTTTTGGAAGGATATCTTCGTTGTTTTGTATCTGATAAACAAACATAATGGGTCAATTGGTTAGCTCTGGCTGAATGGCGGTATAACACTTCCTTCCACACTGCAGAAAAAATGACCCATTTATGGAACTTTATGGATATCATCCGACGTCCATCACATCATCTTTAAGAGAAAATTATAAGGTTCAAGTAGTGGAATATCACATTGAGCAGCAACAACAAGTTCTCTAACTCTTAAAGGATAGCCTAAATTTGGCATAGAATTGAATGAAACAACAGGTAGATCAACATCGCAGCAAGAGAAGTTTTGTTGTAGGTGGCTGGGTATTTTTACAAATACAACCATACAAAAAAATGTCCCTCAAGCAAGCTAAGAAGGATAATAAATTATTTCCAAAGTACTATGGTCCTTAAAAGGTGTTGCAAAATATTGGTACTATGGCATACAAATTGGAGCTTCCTGCATCTTCCCAAGTGCACCCAGTTTTCCATGTTTCATGCTTAAATATGGTTATAGGTGACAAACTTCTGGTTCAAACAATATTGCCAGAACTTGATGACGAAGGAAAAATCATATTGGAACCTGAAGCATTCATGGAAATAAGAACCCGATAGATACGAAATCGATCAATTCACAATATCTCATCAAGTGGAAGAACTTACCCACTGGAGATTCCACATGGGAGGATGAGAACTTTATACAGAAGCATCCAGAACTACTCAAGCATTGAGGACAAGAGTTTTTTGAAGGAGAGGGGCATGTTAGGGCCATATATTACTAGTGTAGTCCCTTATTGTTTTTAGTGTAGCCCCCTTATTGTTATTGTTGTACCCATGTAGTCCCCATATTGTTATTATTGCGACCCCATAATAGCCCATTATTGTTATTGTTGTGCCCTTACATTATTATTGTTACGTCAGCTAGGATTATATTGTGACCCCATGGACTCCTATATATAGAAAGGAGGTTTTGTAATTTGTGTCATCCAAGAATTGTTCATTAATTTAATGTAAAGGAGGTTGCCCCCTTGAAGTGGCTGATTTTTAAGTTGTTGATCTCTATTTTCTTCTATTTTGTGAATTGGTTTCATAACAAGGTCTTGTTTATTTTTTTAGTTCCATGGTAATAATCTCTATTGTTTTAGGTGCATCCAGTCACTCTTGAATATATGGTGTACTAATTGTTTGAGTTTTTTGTTTTGTTATAAATACAAACATCTCCAATTCATTTGAAATTTCCTACAACATTGAAATCCCTATATCAATTCCTTTTTGTTCATAGGCACTAATAATTACTTGCAGCTACAATGATTTATGGGGAATAATGATAGAACTATCTCTCCTTGATCAGAATTGGATCAGGACCTAAGGGATAGCTCAAATTTCAAAGTGTTCAAAAGTGTGTCGAACTTGAGCGATCAGGTAAATCTCGTATTCCTGATTCCGGTGCCGCAAACGGTTCGAAAAACCGACACCGTATGAAGAAGTTATCGCATTTTGAAAAATCCAGTAAATTGCAAAATTTTGATAGTTGACCAGGGTTGACTGGGCAAAGGTACAATCAGCAAAAAAGAATATTGCAGGGAATATTCCTCAAAATCTTCCCCAGAATATTCCTTCCGGGCCAATTAGATGTTGACAAGTGTCGAATTTTTATTGGGCGTACAGATTTGTTGGGCTAATCAAAGGGCACCACATGGCAAGCCTAGAGGCTGCCACGTGGGCCCAACAGTTGATATTAAAATTTAATATGGGAGGCAGGGCTCGAACCCCTAACTTTCCCCTGCCTAGCACGCCTGCATGCCAACACACCACACAGTTTTTCTTAACTGTATTGTGCGACGATTTATATTTATGTTGAAGCGAATTCATGTTTTGGGGGTTGGGAACCACCAACGGTCCCCACGATGGTTTTTCACATGGAAAAATTAATGGTAACACTCTCCGCACAGTCAACACCTAACCGATGATCATCTTACCACAGTTCCACGTTCAAAGCGCGGATTACGCCTTGGGTTCAACTAACATTTATGATAACCGCGGGGTTTGGGGTTGGCATGTGGCCACCCCAATCACCGACCTTTAATTCTAACCATTAATTCTGGCTGATTTTTGGCAGCACACCTAATTTTAGGTGGAAGTCACTATTTTGACTCTCGTTAAGTGGAGTCCTCCACTTTTAGTGGATTTTTTCTAGGTGTAACTGGGCAAAAGTGTAGGAGGTCCAATTTTCGACCATTCTGAGTGAATGAAGAGTCATTCTTAGCTAATTGGAGCATTATGGAGCCATTGGTGAGGTTTTCAGAGCCATAATATGACTTCTGAGTGTTATTTTTCTTCAGAGAATTTCTAAGGGCCACCAGGAGCCACCAGGAGAATGAGGCCTAGCCAGGGCATCCAGAGGCCATTCTCAGCGAACCAATAGTCATTTCTGACCATTTTGAACCTTATAAATCCAATTATTGGGTTTTCAAAGTAATTTGGAGAATTATAAAGGCCGAGATGCTATAGGGAAGTTTTCATTGAGCCCAGAACCACAGGGTGCCACCAAGTGTTGGAGGCGTAGCCAGAGCAGCCTGACGCCGATTTCAGCAAGTGAATAGTCATTTCCAACTATTTTGGACATTTTTAATCCATTGGAGGGATTTTTAGAGCCATTTGGAGACTTATAGAGCCAAATAAGCCACAGGGAAGTTTCGGGGAGCCTAGGGCCACCAGGTGTGGGAGGCCTAGATTGGGGAGCCAGAGCTCATTCTAATTAAATGAACAGTCTATTTTGGATGACTGATATGTTTTGGAGATGGTCACAAAAGGTTTCAGGGATAGAAAAGGACTTATAAGAGAGTTTGTGCCACAGAGAATCTCAAGGAAGCTTAAGGACACCGACAGAAGAGGTCAAGCCAAGGGAGCCTAGGTCCATTTCCAGAGAGTTAGCAGTCAATCTAGGGGATTATAAACCCATTGGTACAGTTCAAACAACCATTGGATTTGAGTAGTAACTTGTAAAATAATTTTTCCATCTTAATCCCAAAGATCCAAGTCAATTGACGGAGGCTCAAGGAGACGTAGCCCAAGACATGCAGGGGAACTCATTTATTATGTTTGTTGTTATGTGTTGATGGTTAATTTGCTGCAATTTATGCTTGTTGTACATGATTTTAATCAGAAAAAACAAATGTTTAATTCCTCACACATAAAGCCTTAAAACAGTTAAAACACATACACATGAATCAAGAATTCAATTCCGCACAATCAAGTATAAGCAAGATCTTAATTTGTTTTAATTGAGTGGGAGATACTTGCATAGCATAACAATTCAGCCACCCATTTCAGATAAGATGGTATCAGAGAACTAGGTTGCTTTCTTGACAAAGCACAAGGTTTCTTGCTTTCTTTTTTGAATTGAAGGGTGTTTAACAGTGTAAATAAATTAACTGTTTGCAAATTGACTGATGCTTTCAAGTTTGAGTTTTATAGATGTGAAAGGGAGCTATTGCTAGCTAAGTCCAGAATAGGAAAAGAAGGAATAAGGCTGAAATAATCCTCCTTACCCAAAGGACCTCAAGGCAACCCTTGAAGCACAAGAGGGATTGTTTGCAAAAGAGGCTGCTTGAAGAAGAGATACAAGCTGCAGAGAAGAGCTTGAATCTACAGCCAAATTGTTAAGAAGCTTTGTCAATTGTTTTTGAAGATTTGTGAATTGTTTTTGAAGTTCTTTAATTCATTTACATTGTGATGAAAACTTCATCAAGTGATGTTTCTAGATCCTCCACCTTTGCAAGACTCTTTGATAAAGAGATGAAGCGGGACTTCTACATCCTGAAGGATATGGTGCAAAGTCTATTGGAAGATGTAAGGGAAAGAACTAAACTTCATGAGAAATTGGTTGCTATGAAGCAAGAGAAACAAGGACTTATTCAAAGAATGCATGAGATGGAGATGCAGCTCCATTATTCCCAAGAGGCCTTAGCCAAACACATGCTTGAAGCAGAGGTAAATCATTCAAAATTTTCTTCAAATTCCTCTTCAGATAGAGATGTAGGCTCATTTTAAAAACACACTAGAGGTATAGGGTCCAAATTGATGTTAAAAATGGGCTATTAAAGCAAGGTTCTAGAAAACATGCACAAGGCATGATTGAGCCTATTATGGTTGAGGAAAGGCCTAAGAAGTTTGGTCTAGTCTATGTTCAATCTTATGGCGAAAACTCTACAGCCATTCAGGCACTTGAGCCAATTCCAAGAAGAACTTTTGTTGCAGGTTCAAACCCACAAACATGTCAAGTTTGTATTCAAGATGACTACCATTGTTTTAAACCCATGTTGCAACAAGAATTTTGTAGACATGCATCTTATGGCGAGCAAGAGAGTTCTGACAACTATCAAGACATGAACACTAATGTTGGTCTTCAAAAGAGAGTTGGAACCTCTTCAAGTTCATCTCCTCAAGAAGGTAAAAAATATGGACATGCAAAGAAACATTCAAGTATAATTCTTCCCTTAATAAAGTTGTTTATGATTTTATTGAGCATGACAAATCTGCATGCATGAATGGGAGAAAGAGTTGTTGTTCCTATTGTGGTTTTTGTAACCATGAAGTTTCAAAATTTTGGAAGAGAATGAAGGCATACAGAAAACAGTCAAAGAAAAGGAAACTTGAACAGAAGATGCAAAATATTTGCACACATTGCCAGAAGAAGAGACATCTCATTGCCCAATGTTGGACATTGCATCCAACCAATCATCCCAAGAATTAGAAGAAAGAGGATAAAAATACTGGAAAGAATGGAACCAAAGATTCCATCATCGAGGTGGGTCTAGATGATTCACAAGAAGAATATATTCAGCAGGAAAAATCACCATGGAAGTGGCTTGCTAAGAAGTGGTTTTATTTCTTGACCCAGTAAGACATACATTCCTTTGTACATATGCAAATGTATTCAGTTGTTAATGTTGAAAACTTACGTTTGTATGAGCCACCTTTGATCAGTGATCAAGGAAGTGATGTTCAATTACCTTCTATTGAATATTTCTCGCCATAATTTCTGGATGAGCTCAAATAAGATACAATTCTTAACATGAGGACAAGGGCATCCAAAAGGGGAAGTGTTAACTACCTTCGAATTGGGCTAAAAGGCACTAAGCCAAGCAAGGAGAAGTGGATGGAGGTTGGAAAGGTGAGGGAGTTGTACCCTCCTCTACTGAATAGGTAATCAAGTCTTTTGGGGTCCAAAATATTCCCAATGGGGAGGAGTGATCAGAATTGGACCAGGACCTAAGGGATATCAAAATTTCAAAGTGTTCAAAAGTGTTATGAACCTGAGCAACCGGATATATCTTATCTTCCTGATTCTGACACCACGAACGGTTCAAAAAAATGACACTGTATGAAGAAGTTATCGTGTTTTGAAAAATCCAGTAAACTGCAAATTTTGACAGTTGACTAAGGTTGACTGGGAAAAGGTACAGTCAGAAAAAAATAATAATAATAATATTCCAAGGAATATTCCTGTAATATGCTTCGTAATTTTCCCCGGAATATTCCTTCCAGGCCAATTAGATGTTGACAAGTGTCGAATTTTTATTAGGCGTACAAATTTGTTGGGCCAATAAAAAGGCACCACATGGCAAGCCTGGAGGCCGCCATGTGGGCCCAATAGTTGATATTAAAATTTTATATGGGAGGCGGGGCTTGAACCCCCGACTTCCCCCCATCTAGCATGCCCGCGTGCTAACATGCCACACAGTGTTTCTTAACTGTATTGTGCGACGGTTTATATTTATGTTGAAGTGAATTCATGTTTTGGGGGTTGGGAACCACCGGCAGTCCCCATGATGGTTGTTCACATGGAAACATAAACGGTAACACTCTCCACGCGGTCAACACCTAACCGACATTCATCTTACCACAGTTCCACGTTCAAACCGCAGATTACGCCTAGGGTTCCGCTAACATTTATGATAGTCGTGGGGTTTGGGGTTGGCATGTGGCCACCCCAACCACCGACCTTTAATGCTAACCATTAATTCTGGTGGAGGTTTTGCAGCACACCCAATTTTAGGTAGAAGTCACTATTTTGACTCCAGTTAAGTGGAGTCATCCACTTTTAGTGGAATTTTTCTAAGTGTAACTGGGAAAAAGTGTAGGAGGCCCAATTTTTTACCATTTTGAGTGAATGAAGAGTCATTCTTAGCTAATTGGAGCATTATAGAGCCATTGGTGAGGTTTTAAGAGCCAGCAGAGGAATTTTGAGTGTGATTTTGCTTCAGAGAAGTTCCAAGGGCCACCAGGAACCAGCATGAGAATGAGGCCTAGCTAGGGCAGTCAAAGGCCATTCTCAGCAAACCAATAGTCATTTCTAACTATATTGAACCTTCTAAATCCAATGATGGGTTTTTTAGAATCATTTGGAGACTTCTGAAGGCCGAGATTCTACAAGGAATTTTTCATTGAGCCCAGAGCCACAGGGTGCACCAAGTGTTGGAGGCATGGCCAGAGTAGCCAAAGGCCAATTTTAGCAAGTGAATAGTCATTTCTAACTATTTTAGACATTCTAAATCCATTTGAGGGATTTTTAGAGCCATTTGGAGACTTCTACAGCCGAATAAGCCATAGGGGAGTTTCGGGGAGCCTAGGGCCACCAAGTGTGGGAGGCCTAGATTGGGGAGCCAGAGTTCATTCTAAGTAAATGAACAGTCTATTTTGGATAAATGATATGTTTTGGAGAGATTATAAAATATTTAAGGTACATAAAAGGACTTTTAAGATATTTTGTGCCACAAATAAGCTTAGGGAAGCTTAAGGACACCGACAGAACAGGTCAAGCCCAAGGGAACCTAGGTCTATTTCCAGAGAGTTAGCAGTCAATCCAGGGGTATGATGGTATTATAAACCCATTGGTACAGTTAAAACAACCATTTGAGTTGAGTAGTAACTTGTAAAATAAATTTTCCATCTTAATCCCAAAGAGCCAAGTCAATTGACGAAGGCTCAAGGAGATGTAGCCCAAGACATGCAGGTGAACTCCTTTCTTATGTTTGTTGTTATGTGTTGATGGTTAATTTGCTGCAATTTATGCTTGATTTACATGCTTTTAATCAGAAAAAACAAATTTTTAATTCCTCACACATAAAAGCCTTAAAACAGTTAAAACACATACACCTGAATCAAGAATTCAATTCCGCACAATCAAGTATAAGCAAGATCTTAATTTATTTTAACTGAGGGGGAGGTGCTTGCATAGCATAACAAGTTAGCCACCCATTTCAGATCACTCCTTTTGGAAATATTATGTCTATAGCACATATTCTCAAACCCCCTTTTCATTTTGTGCAAAACAACTAGAAAATAATGCATCATTCGCACTTACAATCACCTTTTCGAGTGCAAGAACACTCAGTGTTAGGTCCCTATAATACTAGTGTAGCCCCTTATTGTATTGTTAGTGTATCCCCCTTGTTGTTATTGTTGTGCCCATGTAGTCCCCATATTGTTATAATTGTGCCCCATAGAAGCCCAATATTGTTATTTTTGTGCCCTTACATAATTATTGTTATGTAGGCTCTGATTATATTGTGACTCCTTAGACTCATATATATATCTGTGTGTGTGTGTGTGTGTGTGTGTGTGTGTGTGTGTAAAGGAGGTTTTTTCATTTGAATAATCCAAGGATTGTTCATTTATGTAATGTAAAGGAGGTTTCCCCCTCAAAGAGGCTAATTTTTAAGTCATTGATCTATCTTTTCTTCTATTTTGTGAGCTAGTTGAATAAAATTTGGTTTGAGAGCTTTGGATTCTAGGGTTTCATTTTTTAAAACAGGACATATTGGAATTTTCACTATAAATTTTTTTCAGCGAGGCTTTAGAAGCTGAAATTTTGACCACATGGAGCCGAAATATTGGTGAAATTCGTGTAAAACTTTCAGATCTTGGTTCACTATATTTTATGAGATATGATCCATGGAATTTAGGGTTTTTGCAGGATCCAAAATTCAGTCTCAAACCTGTGACCTAGGGAAAATTGTCATAAATTTAGTTTCATGCATCAGATTTGAATTTTGTAAAAAGTAGTTGTAATTGAACAGACTGTAGTTTTTTGTACATAAATTTCTGGGTTGAAGGTAGAAATAGTGACATGTGGCACTCCCTACAATTTCGCTCTATTGAACCTGTCTATAATCAAGTCATCGTGGGAGATTAGGCATAAGTCTTTGTTGAAAACTCCAATATCTGTACGACTTGTGGGGTTGGAAAGAATACTCAAAAGGATTCCATAGGATGAAATTTCAAATCTTGGAGATCCAAAATTACAAAGATACAACAAAGAGATATATATATATATATATATATATATATATATATATATATATATATATATATATATATATATATTATTTTATTTTGTTTTTATTTATTTTTTTAAGTCTTGTTTGAAAAATCAGTTTGAAGGGATTCAAGGGGAAATATAATGAAGCATAAATATCATTTTTTTTATTCCAAAATGACTCGAATCAAGAAAATGGAAACACCTATTAAGCAACCATAAATCTCTACTATGATGCATGAAGAAGACGAATAAATGCAACATGATATATCAAAATTACGAGACCAAGTGCAACAAATTTCGCTCTCACAAAGAGTAACCAAAAATGAAATGGAAGCTAAGATGGATGGTTTGAAGAATAGTTTAAAATCAAACATGGAAGTTTTGAAGGATGGCATGAAAGTTAATATAGATGGTATAGACATAAAAATGAAAGGAAACATGGAATATTTGAAGAATGGTTTAAAAGCAGACATGGAAAGTTTAAAGGAAGGTTTGATAAAGTTGCTACAAGAAATGCTTCCTAATGGAAAAAAGGTATTAGATGAAACTCATGAAGAAAAAAAAAAGAAATGTTAATCATGATTTCATAGACTCTAACATTGGATTGAAGACCCACCATATTCTAAAGATTGATATGATGAGGTTTGATGGCAAGGATCCAGTAACATGGATTCTACATATGGAGAAATATTTTGATCTCCATAATGTGCAACATACACAAAAGGTACACATTGCAACTTTATATTTTGAGCCCAATTAGTTTGTATGGTATTGATTGCTTTATTTTCATAAACCACTCGTCACTTGGTCAATTTTTATGGAGGATAGCACATTATGAGGATACAAATAACAACATTGTCTTGAGATAATTGATAAATCTCAAACAAAAGGGTTCAATGGCGAAGCACATTGAGGACTTCTAAAAATTGAATATAAGGGTAAATGATATTCTGAAGGAGCATAGGATTGATGTCTTCATAGGGACTATAAAGGATAACATCCAACATGAGTTTCACCTTTGGGAACCTAACTCATTGGAGAAGGCATTCAGGTTGGAAAGAAAAATTATGGCAACAAGGAAGCCTACCACTCACAACTATAAAGATGGAAGTGTTGTTGCTCCTAGCCTTCAAAAACCTACAAGGTTGACACCAAACCAATTGGAAGAAAAAAGAGCAAAATGGATTTGCTACAATTGTGATAACAAATACACTAAAGGTCATAAGTGTGTTGAGAAGAAATTATTTTACTTAAATTGTGAAGAGGAGGAAGAAAAGGAACAAGAAACTTCAAAAGAAGAGGATATACACCACGGACCAACCCTAGATAAAGAAGAAATGAATATTGTCATATCTTATAATTCACTGGCAAGAATTATGACTCCTCAAACTCTCAATATAAAAGGACATATAAGGAAGAAAAAGGTAACAATGGTAATTGATTTGGGTAGTACCCATAATTTTATTCAATGTAAGATAGCCAAGGAATTGAATTTCTTCATATACCTAGCACTAGAGTGTAAAGTAATGGTTGCAAATGGAGGAACTATAAATTCATTTGGAAAGTGTTGTAATATCAAGCTAACCATGGGGGAATATGTATTGAGTAGTCCAATGATCTCCATTCTAATGGGTGGTGCTAATGTTGTACTAGGAGTCCAATGGTTACAATCTTTGGGTACAATAACTCTTAATTTTCAAGAACTTTTCTTGATTTTTTTTTGGGAAAGAAAGGAATTTGAATTAAGGGGTATCGCAGGGAAACCAGGAAAGATAATCAAATATAATGGAATGAAAATTCTTCTAAAGAAATAAAAATGAGGCATAATTTCACAATTATGCTCACTATAGGTTCAAACACCAAAATCATATATTTCTCTAGATCTCCAAAAAGTCTTGGACAATCATTCCAAGGTATTTGAGACTCCTAAAAGTCACCCACCTAATCGTGATCATGATCATGCTATTCATTTTATTCTAGGAAGTGTTCCTCAAAACATTAGGCCTTACAGATATCCCTATGCCCAAAAGAGTGAAATTGAATGTATGGTTGTAGAAATGCTAGAGGTCGGTATAATTCAACCTAGTCAAAATTATTTTTCGGTTCCAGAGTATTAGTGCACAAGAAGGATGGATCATGGCACGTGTTCAGATTATAGGGAGATCAACAAGCTCACTATTAAAGATAAATTTATGATTCCTATTATTGATGAATTACATGGAGCAATTTACTTCACCAAGTTGGATCTTTGTTCAAGATATCATCAAATTAGAATGAAGATTGAAGACATTGTGAAAACAACATTTAGAACTCATGAGGGCCATTATGAATTTTTGGTCATGCCCTTTGGCCTTAGCAATGCACCTTCTACATTTCAAGGTTCGATGAATTCCATTTTCAAACCCTTCCTTAGAAAATTTGTGTTAGTATTTTTTGATGATATACTAATCTACAGCAAATATTGGAAGGATCATGTTAAACATGTTTTTTGGGCCAAGAAGAAGGCACGTTTCACCCCATCTTTACAACGATTTTTCATGTACTTTTATGTATTTTCCCTTCATCTTAGAAATAAAGTAAATGAAAATATTGTAAAGACAAGGTAGAGTGTACTAATGATAAAAGGAGCATTTAATAACGTAAGAACTTACTTGTCACTATCTTTATTGATAGGGAAGCAAAATAGCCAAACTGGTAATGACCAAAAGACAACTGACAAGGAAGGAAAACAGAATCATGTCGGCTCCTATGAATCGGCGGAATATGGAGAGGCACGTCCATGCTTGGAGTACTCAAGCAATAGCCACGAAGCAACAGGGTCCCATAACGAGAACGATCCATTACTGCTTTTGAATTCACCTTTAAACTATAAAAGGACGAACATGAACAAGATGGGTAGACTGTAATATATCTTCCTGTAATAGATGTATTGGGACAGAATCGTCAAGTTGTACTAATGTATTGCTCTGTGTATTAATAAAGAATTTGGCGTTTTTGGAATAGACAACCTCTGAATATTCCTTAGCAATAGGCTTTTGGTGGCTTTGGGCCCAGCCCTGGGGGTTCTTCTGTTACTTCTATGCTATATGTTTATTTATAGAATTTGTTTTTCCATTTATCCATTTTGTTTTATAAGACTTCGTTTAATTGGTTAATTGTGAATGTGAGATACTATAGCTTCATTTTCATTAGACTATTTTACCATTCATGTCTTCTTATCTGAAATCAATACTTTTATAATTGTTAGATTAGTTTCAGCATGATTGTTGTTCAATCCTGCATAGAGTTAATGTTTGGATCTTTTCATCATCATTATGAGCATTTGGTTGATGTTTAATTCAGAAGGATGTCATTAGTTGATTAAAAGAGAATTCCATTGCAAATTTTAAAATAATTTATTGTTTTTCAATTTATTAGAATTGTTGTTCAATTCGTTATGGTTGTTGTTCAATTCATAAAAGTGTGTTTTTCAATTGAAGTTTATTATTTCAGACCTAAGTAGTTATTTATGCATAGGCTTAGAACAGAGTTAGCTCCCTTGAAGAGTCAGAAGCATTTCATAATTCACTTCCAAGTTTATTTGATTAAACTTCGAGAATTAGACAGTCTTCCTTATGACAATTTAGAGTAGTCAACCTCTGATGTCACTTGCATATATTGTGCTTACACTCTTGAAATAACAAGACTTGCCTTGGGTTGATAATGAATGAAAAGCATTGAGGTTACCTTTAAACAATCACCTTTATGACCCAACATTTTGGTGCCAATGTTGGGTCATAAAGGTGATTGTTTAAAGGTAACCTCAATTCTTTTCATTAACTATCAACCCAGGGCAAGTCTTGTTATTTCAAGAGTGTAATCACAATATATGCAAGTGACATCGAAGGTTGACTACTCTAAATTTTCATAAGGAAGATGGTCTAATTCTCGAAGTTCAATCAAATCAACTTGGAAGTGAATTATGAAATGCTTCTGACTCTTCAAGGGAGCTAACTCTGTTCTAAGCCTATGTAGAAATAACTACTTAGGACTGAAAGAATAAATTGCAATTGAACAGCACACTTTGATGAATTGAACAACAACCATAACGAATTGAACAACAATTCTAATAAATTGAATAGCAATCAATTATTCTAAATTTTGCAATGGAATTCTCTTTTAATCAGCTAATGACATCCTTCTGAATTAAAAATCAACCAAATGCTCATAATGATGATGAAAATATCCAAACATTAACTCTATGTAGGATTGAATAGCAATCGTGCTGAAACTAATCTAACAATTGTAAAAGGAATGATTTCAGATAAGAAGACATGAATGGTAAACTAGTCTAATGAAAAGGAAGCTATCGTATCTCACGTTCACAATTAACCAATTAAACAAAGTCTTATAAAACGCAATGGATAACTGGAAACGTAAATTATGTAAATAAACGTATAGCACAGAATTAGTATAAGAACCCCCAGGGCTAGGCCCAAAGCCACCAGAAGCCTACTGCTAAGGAATACTCAGAGGTTGCCTATTCCAAAAACGTCGAATTCTTTATTAATTCATAGAGAAATACATTAGTACAACTTGAATATTATGTCCCAATACGTCTATTACAGGAAGATATATTACAGTCTACCCATCTTATTCATCTTCGGCCTTTTATAGTTTAAAGGTGAATTCAAAAGTAGTAACGGATCCTTCTCGTTATGGGACCCTACTACTTCGTGGATATTGTTTGAGTACTCCAAGCGTGGATGTACCTCTCCATCTTCTGCCGATTCATAGGAGCCGATATGATTATGTTTTCCTTCATTGTCAGCTATCTTTTGGTCATTAGAAGTTTGGTTGTTTTGCTTCCCTATCAATAAAGATAGTGACAAGTCAGTTCTTACGTTATTAAACGCTCCTTTTATCATTATTCCACTCTGCCCTATCCTCACATTCTTTTCCTTTAATATATTGCTAATATGAAGGGAAAATACATAAAAGTACATGAAAAATCGTGGTAAAGATGGGGTGAAACGTACCTTCTTCTTGGCCCAACATACTCCCATACTTACCTTTTTGCGGGTTCTCCTGAAAATAAATGGTTGAGGTGTAGCTGGGTTAGAGAAAATGCAGGGTGTACCTCCTCTTTGTAAAGTTTGAAGCCATGTCTATGTTTAATCTTTGCAAATGCTAAGTTCATGTGCCCCTATGGTAACTCATAATCATGATGATAGTCCTCAGGGGGGTACCAGATGATGGGGCACGTGTATCTGCACCCTATCCATGTAGGGCCCATGTTCAAAATTAGGTTGTTGTATAGAAGGAACTTGGAAGCAGCAGCTTTGAAGTTCCTGTAACCAAATGGCTCCCTATTCTTCACATTGTTTGTAGAGGCTAGCCATCTCTATTTGGCTATTGCCAATGCTTCTTCCTGAATTTCCTAGAAGTATGTTTGTCCATTCTACACAATATCCCTGTGGATAGGTCCTAATTTGGATATCACTCCTTTCCTCTGCATGAATTTCTTATGTTGGGTAAATATGTACAAGGGTTTTTTAGGTTCCCCCCTAATCCATAGGTCTAGGCCATGCTCTCTTTTTTGAAAGGTGTTGTAGGCCTTAGCCCACTGAGTTTGGTTCTTGTAAAAATATAGGAAAGCCTGGAACTAAACGTCCCCTATGAAGGGGCGGGGGTTACTGTCTCTATCCTCCTCTAGAATGAAATTGTGTAAATATAATTCATGCAAAAGATGTTGGACCTACTCATCCTGCTCATTGCAACATTGGAAAAATTCCTCAATGGTTTTAAAAATAGTGGGCTTCCTTGCCCTAACAACCTTGATTTTCAATAGTAAATACCGTTCCACTAAGAATAGAGCATAATTAGTGTTTGGTTCCCTGCAAGTCAATACATCAGAGTAAAGAGAGCAAACCATACTAGTTTTCTCCTTATCTTGTTCCACTTGGTCCTGCGCTTTCTTTACTTTTGTCCTTTATTCCCTGAGTTGGGAAAATATTTCGTCCTCAGTTGTAGAAAGTTCTTTAAACCACTTCAGTAGTTCCTGATGTTCCTTTAAGGGTACTACTTCCTTTCTGAAATGGGCCAATTCATGTTGGACTTGAATTAATTTGTTGTGCAACTTCTGATTGGCAGCCTTTTCTACTAGGGGAGTGTAAGCAGGTGTCACTTATGTTTGTGTCCCCTTATCTTCTTTAAGTTACATATTAGTTTGCATATAGGCTTCGGAAGTGTGTATCAACTTCGTTTATACAGAGGCTTCAACCTTATTCATTAACTCAGTCTATACAGAAACTTCAGTGGTATCTATTAAATTGGTCTGTACAGAGGCTTCAGCATTGTCCATTAGGTCAGTCTGTACATAAATTTCAGTAGTATCTACCATTTGGGTAACAAAATCTGTTTGGGTTCCCATGGTAGCCAATTCCTTCTCAGGATTCCGAGCCTTGTTTGCTTCTTTCAACTGTTTCCTCGGATGTTTTATCATTTTTCTCAATCTCTTGCACTTCCTACTCATTTTCTTTAACTTCTTCTAAGCTGATTTCTCTTTTAGCAAGTTCTTGGCAGGGGAAGGAGGAGCAGTGGCTTCGGTTTCAGAAATGGTTGTGCCAGTTCTAAGGTTATCAGCAATGGTGTTTTCTTCATGCATCCAAGAGTTTATTTCAGCATTGACGTCCTGACTGGTCGAGATAATATTTCCCTCAGGTGTCAGGGAAACTATCTCAATGCTTGCATTTTGTTCTAATGGGACCATGTCTCCTGACTAATTTCCAGATTCAGATATCCCTTCTGTTTGGTCTTCCCTACTCACCCATTCGTTATCGGAGGGAGATAAAACCCTTAAATCTTGTAATTCATCATGGTGGGGTAGTATTTTAGTGTGGCCAGAGCTGCTGGCAGTGGTAGATTGGTTCAACAGATCCCTCTTCCCCTCAGATTGTTCATATGGGCTTCCAATTTCACGAGATGCTCTCATTTTCTCAATAACTTGAGCCATTTATTCTTCGTAGTCTTGTAAGGACATATTTTGGGGGCTTAAAGGTGGTGTATGAGATGGTCTCACCTCATCTGGTAATCCAGAGGTGTCTTGCCATAGTTGCAGCCTTTCAAACCATCTTCGTTTCCCTAGTTTTGTGGTCGAAACATGGGTCCTTTTCCCTCTTGATCGCCTAGGTATGGTTATTCTGGGAAGTCCAATCTTTGTTCTGACAGGGTTTTCCTCAGGGGCAGGCAGGGCAGGATTAACAAATTTGTCCCAAGTTATCTGATATTTTCCTAGCTCGTGAATGATGATTAAATCAATCAAGCCATGGTGGTTGACGACTTCTTGGGGATTTTTGGCTTTTCTAATTCAAACAGCAGTATTGTGCAATACAAAATTTAGGAAAAAAGGCAGATTAATTGAAAATTTTCGCTTGAGAATAACGAATAGTTTAAGTTGGTGGGACTTTACCACATCCTAGTGTTCGTCGCATGTGATGTATCTTTGAATGAACACTGCCAATTCTTGCCAAAGCTGCTGCAAGGACACCGGGTTAATCCCCTTCCCTTTTCGTTCTAATGGTTTTCCTGGGTCCTGGTACACTGATATTGCTTCTTGTAGAAGAACATGTTTCTCAATCCATCTATCTCCTTCTGTTGGTAGTCCAGAGACCTCGGCGATGATTTCCTCGATGACCAATAAAATCCTTCCTCAGACTATGGTATGACCTTCCCACAAGTTTTGCAAGAATTCAACTGCTATCTCTGTGTTAAACCCTAGTAGTCTGTGTAGATATGGAATCCAGCCAACTTGCTGGAGAATGGTGCGAGCTGATCTGAGACTTGGAAGGTTATGGGTTCATTGTGGAGAGAATTACCCCCCATGGCTAATGTGTTATCTGAACTGGTTCCTTCTTCTGCCTGTGTTTCTTCCGGCCCTGTTGGTTAAAACAAAAAATTGCATGCGAAAAAAAAATGCAACCTCATATCGTAAATGCAATGATCGTTTAGTCCCACCAACATATCCGAAGGGATTTGCGTGGGGAATTTGCATGATTATTCATTATGGATATTTGTACCCCCTCCATCAGGAAAAGGGCATCGACAACCTTAAGCTCAAGAGAAGAGTAAATATTGCAACAATCATGAATGCATACGGGGCAAAAGTCAGAAATCAGTAATCATCACAACTGTACGAGGGAAGGGTGCCCATGGCCTTGGAGCTCAATAAAACAGGAGAGATTTCAAAAATCATGAATGCATATGAGGCAAAAGTCAGAAATCAGTAATCATCACAACTGCACATCAGGTGAAAATGACCGAAGAAGGGGAGAAAAGAGGAATAGCAATTATTATGACAGGATGTCCTATTTGGACGATGTAGCATGACGGAACTATGACAAGTGATGGATTATGATTGGTGTTTCAATCCCTTAATTCAAACATGAAAAGATAATTCATTCATAGTTAATTATGTGGGTAGGTATTGATAATACTTATTCAAGTAGTGCATTTATCTCAGAAATGGATTAATAGGAAATAAGGTATATAAAAGTAATTGGCTATTGTTAGAAAATACTTCCATACCACAAGAAGAGCCATTTCTGCTAGCAGGCATTCATAGCCTCGACAGGGTTGCTATTTTAACCCGAAAATGAGCCAGAATCCTCTATGTAAAAGTAGACATTTTGCTTATTTTATGGAGAGATCAATGTGCTGGTGTGGTGGCCAGATAGTCAAAGTGCCACTCATTGGGATTGTAATAGAGTGATCAGTTTGACTCGTGATGAGACCTCATGTCCTTCAAGAAGTTTGAGCTGTCGAGAAGGTCACTACCTTGGTGTGTTGGCCATTGTGGGCATGTCACATGTTAAACCCTTATGATCATGGTAGACTGGCTCGTGATGATACCCCCTATTCTCTCTTAAAAATTTGCATATCGACATAATATTTTCTTTTTGAAAAGTAGGCATTTTTCTTGTTTTATGGGGAGACCACTGTGCTGGTGTGGTGGTTAGATAGTCAAAGTGTGACTCACTGAGATTGTAACAGAGTGATCATGGTGGCTCGAGATGATACCTCCTATCCTTCAAGCAGTTTGAGTTGTCGAGAAGGTCACTACGTGGGTGTTTTGGCCATTGTGGGCATGTCACCTGTTAAACCCTTATGATCATGGTAGACTGGCTCGTGATGAGACCCCCTATTCTCTCTTAAAAATTTTCATATAGACATAATATTTTCTTTTTTAAAATTAGGCATTTTTCTTGTTTTATGGAGAGACCACGGTGCTGGTGTGGTGGCCAGATAGTCAAAGTGCCATTCACTGGGATTTTAACCGAGTGATTAGGACGGCTCATGATGAGACCTCCTATCCTTCAAGCAGTTTGAGCTATCGAGAAGGTCACTACCCTGGTGTGTTGGCCATTTTGGGCATGTCACTTGTTAAACCCTTATGATCATGGTTGGCTAGCTCGTGATGAGACCCCCTATTATTTCTTAAAAATTGCACATAGACATAATATTTTCTTATTATTTATACATGAAGGGAGGCTCATTAACTACTTAAGAGTCAGGGATGGTGTGAGAAGTAAAAAGAATGCCAATACAATTAATACTCTTTATTCCTATATCCTCATGTCAAGGAGAATTACTACTTGAGAGTATAGAAATATATACGAGCATAAGACTATGAAAATGAATTGTGTGATAATATGTTTGAACAGGAGATGTCCAGCCCTTCATTGCATAGATAAACCATGTCAGCTTCCGGAGTAGAGATTTCCATCAAAGTTTCAAAGGATCACCATATTAGTAATATCACTGCTTTTCTCCTCTTTAGGTGCCAATTCCCTTCCAAAAATGTCTTTTATTGCAAGAGTGTGTAAAGGGGAGTGGATATTCGAAAAGAGATCATCGCAAAAAAGAAAAAAAAAACATGCTTAGAAAAGAAATCAGTTGTTCCATTCGATTGAACAGTAAAACTAAAATCACACAAAGACACAGTCATTCAATTGAATTGAACAGCAGTTGTTCAATTCGATTGAACAATAGCTGTTCAATTCGATTGAACAACAGTTGTTCAATTGGATTGAACAACAACCGTTCAAAGGTTTGAACAGCATAAATAAACACACAAAACACAGTCGTTCAATTGAATTGAAAAATAGTTGTTCAATTTGATTGAACAGCAGCTGTTAAATTGGATTGAACAATAGTCGTTCAAAGGTTTGAATAGAAAAATAAACACACAAAAACATGGTCGTTCAATTGAATTGAACAGAAACTATTCAATTCGATTGAATATTAGTTGTTCAATTGGATTGAACAGCAGTCGTTCAAAGGTTTGAACAGCAAAATAAACACACAAAAACATGGTCGTTCAATTGAATTGAATAGTAGATGTTCAATTCAATTGAACAACAGTCGTTCAAAGGTTTGAACAGCAAAATGAACACACAAAAACATGATCGTTTAATTGAATTGAACGGCAACTATTCAATTCAATTGATTAGTAGTTTTTCAATTGGATTGAACAGCAGTCATTCAAAGGTTTGAACAGAAAAATGAACACACAAAAACATGGTCATTCAATTGAATTGAACAACAAAATGAACACACAAAAACACGGCCGTTCAATTGAATTCAACAGCAGCTGTTCAATTCGATTGAACAACGGTCGTTATAAGGTTTGAACATCAAACACAAAAGAAAGGATAAGAGAAAAAGAATGCAGATGTGAGCATGGAGAAGAGATGGAATGTACAACAATGAGAAAAACTATAAATTGCAGGGGACATATATACAATATTTACAAGAGGAAATGACAAATTTTCATGAACTTAAAGTTGCGGGGCCATCACCCCCTACAGCTAAAATTTGGATGGTGGGATCGTCATGCACCTGCTGGTAGAAAGACTCTAGTGTCCATTGACTTGGAAGGTGAAGCCAGATCCATCTATGATAGTCAAGGTAATGGTACCATTGTTGTGTACTTCCTAAATTTCATATGGACCAAGCCACCTTGTTTGTAACTTACCCAGGAAGTCTTGGAATCTGGAGTCGTAGAGAAGTGCCCAATCTCCTTTCTGGAATGTCTTCTTTTTTATGAGGCTTTCATGCCACTTAGCTCGTTGTTGTTGAATAATTGTAGTGCACTGCAGATCAAGTAGTTGTGTTTCATCCAGTTCATTTATTTTCTGGAGTCTTCTAACCTGGGCCTTCGTCAAATCCAGTCCCACTTCCTGGGCTGTTCTTAGAGTCTTTATTTCGAATCCGATAGGAAAAATTGGTTCCCTTCCAAATACCATATGGTACGGAGAATATCTAGTGGTGTTTCTCCATGTTGTGCGGTAAGCCCACAAGGCCTCTGGTAGTCTAGTAGCTCAATCCTGGCGATGTGTTGAGACTATTTTAGTGAGAATTTCCTCAAGGACTTTGTTGGTGCTTTCGACCTGCCCGTTTGCCTGCGGATGGTTGGGAGAGGTGACTCTATGGGTGACATGGTGGTTCTTCAGAGTGGTCATAATTTTATTTCCCACAAACTATGCCCCTCCATCAGTTATCACTTCCTGAGGTAAGCCATATCGCACAAATAGCTCAAAAATAAAATTGATCATGGATTCTTCTGTAACTCTTGATAAATCCATTTTTTCTACCCACTTCATCACATAATCTGTGGCAACCAGTATGTAGGTCTTTTGATTTGATGGTGGGTTGAATGGTCAAACGAAGTCCAGTGCCCACCGTTCAAAAGGCTCCACTACTAACTGTGGTTGTAATGGCATTTCGTCAGGTTGGCCAGGGCGACCCATTCTTTGGCAACTATCGCAGGCTTGGACATATTTTTTGGCATCTTTAAAAATTGTAGGCCAATAATAGCCCATTTGCAATACTTTGTGCCTCGTCCTGCGATCTACAAAATAGCCACCACATGGTTCATCATGACAAGCCCGTAGGATGTCATAAATATCGTCTTCTCGGATGCATCTGCGTATATTCATATCAGCTCCTGTATGAAAAGGATATCCACCAATCCAGGAGAATCTAGCACTGCGCTGAACAATCAGCTTTTGTTACTTTGATGTCAAGTGTCTTGGCAGCTTTCCTACTGCCAAGTAATTTGCTACATCTATGTACCATGGTATTTTTACTGCTACAGCGAACAAATGCTCGTCAGGGAACTGATCTTCCACTGCTAGTGGGTCATCTGACTTTGGAACTCTAGACAGGAAATCTGCAACTACGTTCTCCTTCCCTGGGTGGACTTTGATAGTTATGTCAAACTCCTGTAACAGTAACAACCAACGAGCCACTCTTCCACTTGTAATAGGTTTATTGGCTAAGTATCTAATGGCGGAGTGATCGGTATACAAGAATACTTGATAGCTAGTTATATAATGTCTAAATTATTAATAGCATAAATGACATCCAAGAACTCCCTTTCGGTCACTATATAGTTTAATTCGGCAGGAGTGAGATTCTTGTTGATATAGTAAATAGCATAAGGTTTTTTATCTTTTTCTGACTGAGAACTACCCCTATCGCTCTGTCGGATGCATCTGAGGAAATGTGAAGGCGAAACTCCCAATTGGGGCCACGTAATATTGGTGCAGTCGATACCAGTTTCTTTAAATCTGAAAAAGCAATGTCACATTTATCAGACCAATGTAATTCAACATTTACAGTTAATGCCTACAAGGGCACAGCAATTTGCAAGATATTTTTTATAAACCTATGATAGTACCTTGCATACCCAAGGAAACTACGTACCTCTGTCTGAGTACAAGGTGTGGCTAACAAAAGGATTACTTCTATATTTGTCGAATCTACCTGTATTCTAGCTGCAAAGATGTAGTACCCTAGGATTACTCCTTCGGTCATCATCATGTGACATTTTTCATTGCTCCAACACAATCTGGTAGCAATACATCGTTCCAATACTTTTTCTAGTGTTTGCAGTGCTTGATCGAAATCATCTCCATATGGAGTAAAGTCGTCCATGTAAATTTTGAGTCCTTCATTTATTAAATCAGAAAAAATGCTGAGTATGGCTCTTTGAAATGTTGGTGGGACATTGCATAACCCGAATGGTAGTACCCTATAGGAAAATGTACCCCATGGGAAGGTAAAGGTCATTTTATCTTGGTCTTTAGGGGCTATCTGGATTTGATTGTAACCACTGAACCCATCAAGGAAGGAGAAAAACCGCATTCCTGCTAATGTATCAAGGATCTGATCAATAAAAGGGAGGGGGAAGTGGTATTTCTTTGTTGTTTTATTCAGCTCTTTGTAATCCACACAGATTCTCCACTTCCCATTCTTCATAGGAACGAGTACTAAAGGAGAGACCCATTTGTTGTCTGAAATAGGATAAATAAAGTTTACATCAAGCAGCTTTTGCATTTCATCTTTCACAATGTCCTTCATATGCGGATTTAATCTCCGCTGAGGCTACCAAATAGGTTGAGTATCCTTGTCAGTATAAATGTGATGTGTGCATAGCTAAGGATCTATACCCTTCACGTCTTGGTAGTCCCAAGCAAATGCTCCCTTATATTTCTGTAAGACCTTAATGAGCTTTTGTTGTTGGTTACTATTCAGACTACCATTGATATTTAAAACCTTTCCTGGCTCAATTTCAATTGGTATGTTGTTGCGAATAGCAGTCGTGGGTATGTGTTGATTTTCAATGTCTTCCAAGGGGTCTTCCTGTGCTTCATTATCAAGAACTGCTTTTAACATTTGGCATTTTAAATTTTTAGAAGCAGATAGCTGATTCATGAAGTTATTGATTACATCATCTTCAGTTTGATCTTTGAATTCAAGTGCTTCAACTATTGTCAGTGGTGAACGGATTTTTTGTTCCCAGTATGTATGTGGCTACTTGTGAATATTTACAGTGGGTAGACTTGGTTTGGCAAGCAGGTAAATGACAATATTTTTTATGGCATCACCTCTAGCAATGGTCATGATGCCTGTCCGGCAGCCTATGTAAGTGTCGGTTGTTGCTAACCAAGGTCGACCCAATATCAGGTGGTGTCCATCTAACCTACTTTTTGGGTTAATAACTAAAAATTCTGTCAGATACTCCCATGAGTCCACAGAAACCAGGATGTCTTGTAATATTCCTTTTAGTTTGATAACATATCTGTCAGCAAGTTCCAGCAAGGTAGATGTGGGTTCTAACGTTGTTATGCCTAAATTCTCACAGGTTTCTATTGTTAAGATGTCAATGGTCGCCCCTAAGTCAACTAATGTGTTCGAAAAGGAGTGGCCAGAGATTTGTACAGTAACTATGGGGTTCCCTGGATCCTCATATTTTACTGGTGTTTCTTTAACCAAGATTAAGTCTGACAGTTCTCCCACCACATGAACAGTTGGTATGGTTTTTTATTTCCTCACCTATTTCTTTCCACACAGCTCTTTAATTGTCTTGGCATAGATAGGAATGTCTTGTATAGCCTACAAAAGAGGAATTTTAATGCAAAGGTTTTTTAATTCCCCTAGGAGATCAAAATCTGAAGAGACTATTGGTTTAGGAAATGTCAATCTCTCAGGGAATGGAGGGAAGGAAATAATAAGGTTTTCAGTGTCCTTTTGGTCAATTGTGTCCCTCCCCTACTTTACCTCTATTTCTATCATAGTTGATTGTTTAGGTGCTGTCGGAATTTCAGATTCAAGTTGTGGCAGGTTCGTATCTTCTTTAGGTGAAATAACACATCTTGATCTCAACCTAAGTTCATTGCATTACTTTTGTTCAGTTTAGGGGTTTGGGTTTTCGACAATCTGGATTTGCTGAATTGGTCTGTTATTGGGATAAAGATTAGGTTGAGCTAACAATTGAGGACGTATGATAGGTTGAGGATTGTGTTGGACTGGGCATGGAGCTGGTAATGTAGGTTGATTCTGAGCCCCTGACCCCATCGGTAGATTGGTCATTCCCAAGGGTCGTTGCCAGTTTTGAGACCAATTTGTGCTCTGTGACGTGGAGGCAGGCCACTGGGACTGATAGGGATTGTTTTGCTAGTAAGGGGGAGAACAAGGACAACTTGGCCAATTATTACCTAAAGAGGGTTTTGTTGGCCAAGGATGCATAGAAAATGATTAGGATGGCCAGATAGAAAAAGGTGATTGGTTCTACCATGCTGTTGTAGGGTTTTGTTGATTAAATTGTGGAGAAGAAAAGAATTGAGGCAGGTCTTGTGGCATACCTGGTCATGCTTGCCACTATCGACGTTGGTTCATTAGATAGACTAGTTCTGTCCCTTCTTTTGCCTCTTTAAAAACCACTTTCAACCTTAGAAGGGAAGGGAAATGGTCAGTGGCATGGTCCTTGGTACAAATAGCATATGTTTGGACCATGTTTAATGGACATTCTCGTTGGTTGTTCTTATTCCGACGGCGTGGAAAAAAAAAAAAGCCAAGTTTTGTTCTACTATAGCTTGTTTCTACTTGGCTTGCAGGACATCTAGTTGTGTTGTCTGGGTGCCCAAGATATCAGTTTTAAAATATTCTAAAAGATTACCAAATTTTTCTCTGGTCACATTGCCACCAGACTATTTATAATTCCTTGTAGCTGAGTCTCGCCCGGTTGGCCTACTTCACGTACTACCTCAAGAACACCTGATGCACATTGCAATGATGTCATCATATTCTTCTTGATATATGTCCCCTTTTTCCATTATATTAAGTGTTTCGACCCATTCTTCTTTCATTCCCTTAATCATTGTTTCTTTTAAGATATCTTTAGGCAGTGTAGTATATGGATATCTTTGCAAGTTATATTGAAATATTTCAACGTATTCTTTTAATGTCTCATTGTCCCTTGCAGACATATTGAAGATTTTATCTTTTAATTCTTGAGTCTGGAAATAGTCTTGATATTGTTAAGAAAATAGTTTTTCACCTGATCCCAACTATTAATGGTTCCTCCACCGAGCCCCGTAAACCAACGTAATGTTGTCCCCTACAAAGTAGAGGGAAATAATTTCAGTTTTTGAGGGTCATTTGTGTAGTCATATCCCCTACATAAGACATCAAATTCAAATAAGAATGCATCTGGATATTCTGAGGTCAACCCATGGAAGGTGGGGATGTTTTGTAATGGAATAGATTTCATAGGGGCATTTGCGGCCGGATCAACAATGGGATACTCCAATGTTGATGTATGCCTCTGATTTTGGTTGTTTGCCATTTGATCAAAGATATGTCAGTAATCTTCAGGGATTTCTTGTTATGGGGGGATAATATGAGTGGAATTAGGGAGTGGATGTGGAGGAAGCCTTACAACACTTCCTCGATCTGGGATATTGGGTTTCTCTGTCTCAACCACTCTCTCAGGGGATCCAGGCTATAGATTTTTTACTTGTACTGCACTATTGGTTTCTCCCTCTCCTTCTTGCAAATTGCAATGATTTCCCTCTCTCGAAGGGTCGGGATTTATGTGCTCAGTAGTCTGAAGGCTTTTTTCAAACCCTTTTGTTTCATTGTGAATCTTGGCGTGGGCTGAAGATGGTGAGGCTGCTGCCTGAGGGAGTGTAGTAGGAATCTAAGTAGGAATGGTTTTGGGTCCTACAGATGCTTGGGATTTAGCCTTCTTAATGATTTCATCTATATATGTTGTTCTTTCAAGGACCACCGATCCTTTGGGTTTTGTGGATTTAAGTGGGGGATTTTGATCTAATTCTATCTTTTTCTTCGTAGTCATAAAACAAGAAAACCTATCCTACTAACCTCTGCACAATTGTTGAGAAGAAGGCTGGGGAGCAAGCATTTTTCTTGCCAGTACACAGGTTCTTACCTCTCGTTTTCAATATCCAATTATTTCACAGTAAAATGAAAAATAAAGGACATCACTCTTAAACACTCTCCCCGGAAACGACGCCAAAATGTTGGGTCATCAAGGTGACTATTTAAAGGTAACCTCAATGCTTTTCATTAATTTTCAACCCAGGGAAAGTCTTGTTATTTCAAGAGCGTAAGCACGATATATGCAAGTGACATCGGAGGTTGACTACTCTAAATTTCCATAAGGAAGACTGTCTAATTCTCGAAGTTCAATGAAATTAACCTGGAACTGAATTATGAAATGCTTCTGACTCTTCAAGGGATCTAAATTTTTTCTAAGCCTATGCAGAAATAACTACTTAGTACTGAAATAATAAAATGCAATTGAACAGCACACTTTGATGAATTGAACAGCAACCATAACGAATTGAACAACAATTCTAATAAATTGAACAGCAATCAATTATTCTAAATTTTTCAATGGAATTCTCTTTTAATCAACTAATGACATCCTTCTGAATTAAACATCAACCAAATGCTCATAATGATGATGAAAAGATCCAAACATTAACTCTATGTAGGATTGAACAACAATCGTGCTAAAACTAATCTAACAATTATAGAAGTATTAATTTCAGATAAGAAGACATGAATGGTAAACAAGTCTAATGAAAAGGAAGCTATAGTATCTCACGTTCACAATTAACCAATTAAACAAATTCTTATAAAACGTAATGGATAACTAGAAACATAAATTCTGTAAATAAACATATAGCACAAAAGTAGCAGAAGAACCCCCAGGGCTGGTCCCAAAGCCACCAGAAGCCTTCTGCTAAGGAATACCCAGAGTTTGTCTATTCCAAAAATGCCAAATTCTTTATTAATCCATAGAGCAATACATTAGTACAACTTAAAGATTCTAGCCCAATACGTCTATTACATGAAGATATATTACAGTCTACCCATCTTGTTCATCTTCGGCCTTTTATAGTTAAAAGATGAATTCAAAAGTATTAACAGATCCTTCTCATTATGGGACCTTGCTGCTTCGTGGCTATCGTTTGAGTACTCCACGAGCGGACGTGCCTCTCCATCTTCCACCGATTCATAGGAGCCGATATGATTCAGTTTTCCTTCCTTGTCGGTTGTCTTTTGGTCGTCAGCAGTTTGGCTGTTTTGCTTCCCTATCAATAAAGATAGTGACAAGTTAGTTCTTACGTTATTAAATGCTCCTTTTATCATTAGTCCACTCTGCCCTGTCTTTACATTCTTTTCCTTTAATTTATTGCTAAGATGAAGGGAAAGTACATAAAAGTACATGAAAAATCGTGGTAAAGATGGGGTGAAACGTGCCTTCTTCTTGGCCCAACAATGTTGACATGGTGCTCAACCTATTGGAGGAGAAAAAATTATATGAAAAAACCTCCAAATGTTTCTTTAGAGTACATGAGGTGGAATATTTGAGTCATATTGTATCGCATGAGGGTTTTAAGCTAGACCCTAAGAAAATTAAATCCATTAAGGAATGGAAAATCGCCACAACCATAAATCATTTGCAAGGATTTCTTGGGTTGACAGGGTAATACCATAAGTTTGTTAAGAATTATGGGAGAATAGCAACACCTCTAATAACATTACTGAAGAAAAGTGCATTTCCTTGGACTCTAGAAGAAACTAAGACCTTTGAACATCTTAAAGAGGAAATGTGCCAAATACCAATCTTAGCTATGCCAGACTTCACAAAAACTTTTATTATGGAATGTGACGCCTCAAGAAATCGAATTGGTGTTGTTTTAATGCAAGAAGGAATACCCATTTCTTTTTAAAGTCGTCCAATCAAAGGAAAGTATTTACACAAACCTATTTATGAGAAGGAAATGTTTGCAATAATACATGCACTACAGAAATGGGGAACTTACCTAATGGGAAGAGACTTCAACGTAAAAACAGATCATGATATTATTAAATACTTTTTGGAACAAAGATTATCTTTAAAAGAGCAGCAAAAATGGGTCACAAAAATGTTGGGTTGTGACTTTGAAAGCATCTATAAGAAAGGGAAGAAAAATGTTGTTGCAGATGCACTCTCAAGAAAGGATGAGGAGGTGGAAGCATTGGTTTATGCCATTTCTATTATCCAACCAAATTGGGTAACTAGAGCAAGGGATGAATGGAAGAATGACGAATAATTTTGGACACTCATTCAAAATTTGCAGTAATATCCCAGTACATTTGATACATTTCGCTAGAAAATTTATTCATTATGGTACAAAGATCGCTTATATATTTGTAAGAATTATCAACTCAAACAAAATATTCTTTTGGAATTGCACACCTCTCCCTTTTTGGGCCGTGAATACGACCACTTTTTATCACTTACTTCATCCACTTTTACTCTTGTTTATCATATCATTTATTATAATTTATAATATAAATCCATTTTATAATGATTTATGCTCTTATGGATGAATATTATTTCTTCTCCTTTATTTTTAATAAATTGATTATTATTATGCATAATTTTATCAATGATGGTTTATTAATATCATTTATCATTTTAGCCTCCAAGATATTTTCCAGACTGCAGATTTGATTTCCAAATCATTATGAAATATTCCAACTCAGGAATCCGTTGGAATAAGAAGTGACAGCTTTGTGGTTAATATTCTAAGCAAATGAAGAAGAATCTGGAAAATCTGGAACATGGGTTTTTTCCAGAACGGACCCAATTAATTTTAATGAAGAACGGTTTGCCCAAATTCGGCCTATATTGAGAGATACGTAGGGTTCTTTAAGCATGGTTTTCTCAGTTCTGTTGTTGCGGCCGTCCTCCAAATCTCAGCTGCAAAGCCAAATTCGCCTTGCTCTTGTTAAAAGATTGTTGGAAATATATTTTCTGGTTGATCATATTGTTATGGAAGATTATATTTGCTATTTAATTTCTTTTCCTTTTGATTATAAAAGGAGAACATGTATTGTGTATTGGGGGAGGATGGGGGAGAATGGATGATTATTGTATTCATCTTGTAACACTGTAATTCCTTGACTCTTGTGATCAAATAGCAACTGATGTAAAAGCTATTCATGTTTGATTAATACAAAGAGGAACATGTATTGTGTATTGGGGGAGGATGGGGGAGAATGGATGATTATTGTATTCATCTTGTAACACTGTAATTCCTTGACTCTTGTAATCAAATAGCAACTGATGTAAAAGCTATTCATGTTTGATTAATACAAAGAGGCGTTTTCATTCCATTTCTCAAGCTCTGCAGTAGCCCAGCGGCACTTTCACCGGCGGTTGAGTGCCCGGCCTTGGTGGAGCGATCCGTTGTTTGTATTTCTATTCTTTCATTTATGTTGTGTGATAATTGCCTTTAGATTTATTAAGTTTACATAGTTATTTGATTGTTGTTCCTATTGCTGTTCCATTTCTGTTTATTGTTTATTTATGATTCATAGCTTTAGATCAACAAATAGATGAGTTATAGTTACATGTTGTTGTTCCTTTCCAGCTTTCGTTTCCTTTACATTGCTTTTATTGAATTTGCTTTTGTTTCAATTGCTTTAAGATCTCCAACTGTAGAGGATAGAGGCTTTTGCTTCCAAGTCCCCAGATTGGTTATCTTGCATCGATTTCTAAGGGAAAGAGTTACTGCTACTACATCCTTGATCGATGTTTTGCAAGATTGATGTAGTTTAATATTTCCATTCATGTCACTGTAAGTAGGTTTCTTTACAAGCATTTGTTACCTTTGAATTTGTTTTGTACTACATCTTCATAGCATTACTCTTGGATAAATTGCTGCCTCAGACTGAGTACACTCTTGAAATAAAAATTCGCTCCCGGATTGATAATTAATGTGAGATAAATAGGTGTTAAAAAGATACCTTTTTATGCCTCGACATTTTGGCGCCGTTGCCAGGGAGAGTGTATGCCATTTAGAAAGAGTGATGCATATTTAATTTTTTTCTGCTTGGGAAGAATTGGGTATTAAAGACGGAAGGTAAGAACCTGTGCACCGAGCAAGAAACACACTTGTTCACTGGCCCGCTTCACAGCAGAATTGAGTGAAAGCTTAAGGTAGGAATGAATGCTTGTGTGTTTTTTAGAGGTAGAGTCTTTTTTTGAAAAAATCTTGTAATTCCACTCGAGTGGTGATGTAAGCACCACCCATTTCACTAACCAATTGACAGGAACATTGGAAATAGGATCCTTAAAGAAACACATGAAGAACATTTTCTATTATGGTAAGAAATGGCTGACATTGCAACTTTTGAATTCCCTATCAAAGATCTAGGAGGAGTGACACAAATGCACATCATTCCCCCATTGTCTCTACCAAATTTTCATGGTTTGACAAATGAAGATCCAGATACATTCTTATTTGAGTTTGAAATACTTTGTAGAGGATATGATTATTGTACTAACGATCAAAGGTTGAAAGTGTTTCCTCTTACTCTAAAAGGAGCAGCTCTCTGATGGTTCATGAGCCTAGGTGGGCACTGCATCAAAACATGGGAGGACATGAAGAACATATTCTTGAAGAAGTACCAAGACTATTGCAAATCCAATGAAGATATTTTTGGTATGACACAAAGGGAAGATGAAATCTTGGAGGACTATGTAGAGCGATTTCGATACAACTTTCAAAAATCAAGGCATAAGCATTTGGAAAAAGAGATCTTGAAAACACTCCTTCTTAAAGGAATCAAAGATGAATTTTTAGAACCCTTAAATCTGATAGGAAAAGGTGATGTTTTTCAGTTATCATGTGATGATGTTTGTGAGTTGTGCATAAGGTATTCAAGAGGAATTTCCAAGGCTGGTAAGAATTCTAGAGAAGTTTCTTCTTTCTCTTCCAAATGTACTACAAGAACAAGAGACATAAGAGCTGAAATCAAGGTTTTATTTGAAAATTTTAAATATGATTTTATTAGCTCTCTAAATTCACAATTGAATGTTTTGCAGGTTTAGAAAAATCAAGAATTTGATGAAGTGTTTTGCCCTCATTACCGAAAGGAGCATTCCATAGATAGTTGTTCTTCCTTATCTAATTTGGAAGTGACATATCAAAGAGATGGAGAAGCTGCAACAAGGTCAAAACCATGGAAATCATGGCCTACAGGTATGATTCAAAACACTTCCTCTCCATTCTCTTACCTGCATAATCCATTATGGAATACTCATATGTTAGGGCAGCCATGCCAATCTCAATATAACCACTACCAATATTGTCTACAAGATTGGCATGGTTCACCTTATGATTGCATGACTACTCTCCCTAATCTTGTAGCATAAACACATCTTCCAGCTCTTCCACAACACCTTGTTTTCCGATCAAAATCATCCACTCAACACAATCAACTACATCATCAAGAGGCTCCATTCCCTACACAATCTCCTGCTCAACTCATTCCACACCCACACGATAATAAACCAGTACAACATGCTTACAATGTTGAACTGCAAAATTCACCCACCCTTCCCACCCATTCTATCTCACATGTACCATTGGAGAAAACTTACACTGAGACTCATAATGAATCAAATCCAAAAATTGTAGAAGTTATGAAAGAAAATGAGGTTTCTTCTAGTTTGCACCAACAAACCATATTAAAAGCTCAAGAACTTTATGATATGATGGCTATGGGAAATCAAGAAAGCAAAGAATATATTGAAGATTGGTTTCACTCCATCATTTGTTTGCAACATCACTCCATACTTCAACAATTTTTGGAACCATCTTTTCAAGGGAAGTTGGCTTCTCATACCCTAATTTTTATTAACATACATTTTTCAAATTTGGGTATGTATGTACTAAAGTTCTTATTTCGGAAATGGCTCCACTGAAAATACTCTTATACGTAATCATATTCATTTTCCAATTCAGAGTAGGATAGTGGAGAAATAAATAAAAGACGAAATAAATAAATAAAACACTTTTTTTTTTTGTAAAAATAGTTGTTTCTTTATTGCAACACGCTGTGAAATCAACATTGATGATAAATATTTTAATTTATTTGTGTATTTAGATGAAATATATTGCAAATAACAATTCTACAAACACCTATATTCATTTTTATCATCAAATTTCTTGAATATCATTTTTTTGGCTTGCGGTCTTGATGAAATTTCTGAAAACACAGTTGGGACAGTCATGTTTTGGGGGACCAAAATTGAATATTTTTAAAACTTGTTTCTATCCTAAGTATCCCTTGATGTATAATTTCCAACCCAATTGGAATCACTCAATTTGGATTTGAAACGAAAAAGTTAGAACCAAAACATTGACAGGGTGTCTAGTAGGCAGCTCAGGAATAGAGTTGGGACAGTCAGTTTTTGGAGGTCTAAATGACTATATTTTTAAAACCTGTTTCTATGGTAGATTCCTCTATGAATCTAGTTTACAACGCAATTTGAATCACTCAATTTCGATATCGTATGAGGAATTTATGACCAAAATACTGACTGCCTATCATAAATCAGCGTTCTTGAAACTCTGTTTTCTCGGCTGTTCCTTAACATATTTGACCCATCAATTATTCTTGTTTTTAAAACTTGTTTCTATTGGAGATAAATAATTTAATTTAATTTAATCTAAAATTTGAATCATTTCAATCCGCTATCAAACGAAAACTTTATGCTTGAAATACCAACTGTTGGTTTGAGCTGGAAAATCGAAAATGACTCCATTATACAGGTTGTTCTAAGCATGTTTAACATACCATTGCATGGAATTTTTAAAACCTGTTTCTATTGGAGATAAGCCTTTGAATTAGCTCTCATTTGGCTTTGGAATCACTCGAATCCGACAAAAAACAAAGAAGTTGTGATTGAAACACTGCAGGTTAGCATGATTGGCCACTGCTCTCCCACAGGTAATAAATTAATTTTACTTTGTCCATGGATTTGTTCTACAAAGTAACTGCTTGTTAGTTTTTTTGCATAATTATTGGATTAGGGGAGCTTTATCACCTCTCTTTCTCCATGATTTAATGTTTTATTGCAGGTAGACACTCGTTTTTTGCAGGTCTCAGGAGAACAAAGAAGGTCAATTTATGGACGAGTGATTCTTGAAAGAAATTTTAGTAAAACAAGGGCATTTCATCCAGTTCATTACCTAATGGATTCATAACAGAAGAAATGAAGAATTGGTTCCTATTTGAATATTCATGCCACTGCTGCCAAACATTTTTCAAAAGATAATTTTTTTTTCCATTAATAGATTTGATATTCTCTTAGAAATAACATCATAACTGTTGTAACTTAATAAAGTGTTTCTTTTCTGATTTCTTTATGTTTTTGTGTTTCAGGTGTTGATCCTTCCAAATTATAGTTTCTGCTCCATTTGCAATTAAACAATAAGGACCCCACCATCCAAGTTTCAATCGCAGAAGGCAATTCTTCAGTGGCACCAATTCTGTAAAAAATTACTTTTTCTTGAAACCTGTACATAAACTTTTCTTTCTATTTGATTGGATTTGCTTGGCAATGGATTGCATATTAGCTTTGTTCTTTCTTCTATTTTTTTTTTCTTTTTTTTGCGTGTTTATATTTGTTTTTTGTTCCTCTTAATGAATAATTGTTATTCCTCTTAAGGAACAACAGTCGTTCCTCTTAAGAAGCAGTGCATTTATGTGTTTATTTTTGTTGATCCTTCCAAAAGGAACAACATTTTCGCTCATTAGTTTTGTTGTTCTTTTCAAAAAGCACAACATTTTTGCTGCATGTTTTTTCTGTTCCTTTCAAAAGGAACAGCACTTCCTTTCCAAAGGAACAACATTTTCGCAAATTGTTTTTAATGTTCCTTTTCAAAGGAGCAACACTTTTTGAGTGCATTTTTCTTGTTTGTGAACAATTTTTTGAGGATTTTTTTGAATTTTTCATGACTTTTTGAAAGACAAACATACAATTTATGGAAGGATACACAATCATACAAATTAAAGCTTACTATAATCAGCAAATCAAAAGAAATCATCATTTTTAAGAAAGTTGTTTAGTAATGATAAGAAAAAGGAAAAAGAGACATAATCAATAACATGATCTTGTTGTTATACTACCACTAAATTTATATGATCGATTATATTTATCATGTTGGTTCTTTCCCATATTTTATAACTTTATTTGATTTTTACTTATGGAGTAGGAACAAGGGCATATTCTTTTCTATTGAGCTGTTCAGACTTCTTCCACCATTCCTACTCTTAAGGAGTGTTGAGCCATCCTTTATGAATAAATAGGAAAGTGCTATATGAAAAGAAAAATATTTACATATTTCATTAATAATTTTATAATTTGGCAAATGGAGGATAGGGGGTCTCATCAAGAGCCAGCCTACCATGTTCATAAGGAAGCAAGTGAAGTGGCATTCCCATCATGGCCACCAAACCAGGGATATGGTCCAATGGACAATTGAAAAAATTAAGAAGTCCTTGGAACAGGAGGTCTCATCACGAGCCGACCTGCCCACTTTTCACTTCTTCCCAGTGAATGGCATTGTGATTTATCTGGTCACCAAGCCAGCACAATGGCCTCCGTTATGACAATTAACAAGCACTTCCTCAGCATAAATAAAGGACAATGGTTCCAAGGGTGAGAGAGCAACTCTGTCAAGGTTATGGACACTTGTGAGCAACAAAGCTCTACTGATGGTATTGGAGTCACATTTATACACATCAATAGTGATATTAAAACCTTTTTCCTATATCTCTATTTAAATATCAGATGAAAGTATGAATCCTTAACTTGTGATTTCGAACCTATTATACATGAAAATCATCATAAATCGATCACATTAGTTTAAGTGGGTAATAAACACATTTGTACTTATGTTTATCTTAAGCTGTCCCTTCTCCTTATCCTTGAATCATTACAAAACGCTTCTATATCTGTTTACGATTTATCACATGCATGGATTTCAGTAAATGCTATAATTTTATTGATTGTATCATAAGTATGTATGCTTTTCTATGCTGTACAATTGTTGTGCAGTACGCTGCTCTTTTATTTTGTTGATTTGCCACAATGTTGATATTGCATTTTTATAGAATTTTTGTTGATTGAACTTTTTGCATGCATCTTATCTGTTGCCATTCAAAACTGAAACTGTGGATTCAAGAGAATTGCATACAGAATTGTGATTTGTTTACAGGAGAACAACAAGTATGGGGGAAAATTCTATTCGCAGCACGATCACACTATTACAACCAACAGCAAAGGCTCGCGAACGCTTGCATGGCTTCCACCTTTTGCATCACTTTCAGTATCCGCTCAGCCTACATCAGCTTCAGCAAAGGCCAGTCTCCACATGTCCTTCCACATTTTTTCGGAGGTAACACCTGAGGTAAAATAGCATAATTTTCTGATTTATTATGAATTTAGGAGAATTTCGTGAACATCCATTGAGCATTATTTATTATCATTCATTACACATCTTTACCACTTCCCATTTTTTTAGACACGTCTCATCTTTCAGTTTGGGGGAGTGTTGATTTATTTCATTTCTTTCTTGTGACCATGTCCGTAATATTCTTTATCATCCATGAATATTCTTATTCATTCTCAACACCTCCCTTATTCCATGTTGTTTTACACCAAACATAGATTTCAACAAATTGTAGCAACCACCTCTCTTTGTTTTCTAGCATCGCATGAGGACATGCTAATTCTTCAGTTTGCAAGGGGGGGGAATTGCTACACATGATGGATGTTTTTTACTCTCTTTCTCGTTTAAGGCATACAATTTCATTTTTATACAGTGCAGAAATTGATTTGCATATATTTTTAAAACTATGAACTAAATTCTTGTAATTTCTAGATAACAAAAAAGTATCATTAAAATACACAAACCCAGATAATTTCACGCTAAATTAGTTCATAAAATTTCGAAAATTATGCACTATCACCTACAACCATTTTTTTATATCTCATGATCTATACATCCAAATGATCTGATTTTTGAGAAAATGGTTAATGAAGTTTGTTGTTACTTATGTTACATTTTTCTGCAGCTTCATATACATATAATTGAATGTCAACTGTAAAAATTGTTATGCCTTTATCAAGATTGCTAAAATTGAATATTCATTATTTGAGGAAACATGCATTTGTTCCATCCATTTCATGAGTTGGGATGAACAATTTTCTTTGCTTGGTTAACACATGAGTTTTGTCTTTGGATTGCATGAGGACATGCAACATATTCAGTTTGGGGGTGTGTTGGGCCATGAATATGACCACTTTTTATCACTTACTTCATCCACTTTTACTCTTGTTTATCATATCATTTATTATAATTTATAATATAAATCCATTTTATAATGATTTATGCTCTTATGGATGAATATTAATTCTTCTCCTTTATTTTTAATAAATTGATTATTATTATGCATAATTTTATCAATGATGGTTTATTAATATCATTTATCATTTTAGCCTCCAAGATATTTTCCAGACTACAGATTTGATTTCCAAATCATTATGAAATATTCCAACTCAGGAATCCGCCGGAATAAGAAGTGACAGTTTTGTGGTTAATAATCTGAGCAAATGAAGAAGAATCAGGAAAATTCGGAACATGGGTTTTTTCCAGAACGGACCCAATTAACTTTAGTAATGAATGGTTTGCCAAAATTCGGCCTTTATTGAGAGATACGCAGGGTTCTTTGAGCACGATTTTCTCAGTTCTGTTGTTGCAGCCGTCCTCCAAATCTCCGCTGCAAAGCCAAATTCGCCTTGCTCTTGTTAAAAGATTGTTGGAAATATATTTTCTGGTTTATCATATTGTTATGGAAGATTATATTTGCTATTTAATTTCTCCTCCTTTTGATTATAAAAGGAGAACATGTATTGTGTATTGGGGGAGGATGGGGGAGAATGGATGATTATTGTATTCATCTTGTAACACTGTAATTCCTTGACTCTTGTGATCAAAGAGCAACTGATGTAAAAGCTATTCATGTTTGATTAATACAAAGAGGCGTTTTCATTCCATTTCTCAAGCTCTGCAGTAGCCCAGCGGCGCTTTCACCAGCGGTTGAGGGCCCAGCCCTGGTGGAGCGATCCGCTGTTTGTATTTCTATTCTTTCATTTCTGTTGTGTGATAATTGCCTTTAGATTTATTACGTTTACATAGTTATTTGATTGTTGTTCCTATTGTTGTTCCATTTCTGTTTATTGTTCATTTCTGATTCATAGCTTTAGATCAGCAAATAGATGAGTTATAATTACATGTTATTGTTCCTTTCCAGCTTTCGTTTCCTTTACATTGCTTTTATTGAATTTACGTTTGTTTCAATTTCTTTAAGATCTCCAACTGTAGAGGATAGAGGCTTTTGCTTCCAAGTCCCCAGATTGGTTATCTTGCATCGATTTCTAAGGGAAAGAGTTACTGCTACTACATCCCTGATCGATGTTTTGCAAGATTGATGTAGTTTAATCTTTCCATTCATGTCACTGTAAGTAGGTTTCTTTACAAGCATTTGTTACCTTTGCATTTGTTCTATACTACATCTTCATAGCATTACTCTTGGATAAATTGTTGCCTCAGACTGAGTACACTCTTGAAATAAAAAGTTGCTCCCAGATTGATAATTAATGTGAGATAAATAGGTGTTAAAAAGATACATTTTATGCCTCGACATCCCTTAGGTGGGTACTCAGGATTTTTAAAAACTTACCACAAGGTCAAGAAGGAATTTTTTTGGGATGGCCTTAAATCTGATATTCAAAATTTTGTGGTGGAATGTTTGGTTTGTAAACAAAGTAAAGTTGAGACAATTAAGACCTTGGGTATGTTACAACCTTTATCCATTCCAAGTCAACGTTGGGAGGAGTTTTCAATGGATTTTATCACAGGTTTACCCAAGTCTAAAGGAAATAGTGTCATCATGGTGATAGTTGATAGACTTTCCAAGTATGCACACTTTTGTGCATTATCTCATCCATTTAAAGCCAATAAAGTTTCTACTGCATTTATGGAAACAATTCAAAAGCTACATGGAAACCCAAAGATTATTGTAAGTGACAGAGATCCCATTTTCACTAGAAATTTTTGGACGAAGTTGTTTTCTTGTCTGGGTACTCAATTAGTTCATAGCTCATCTTATCATCCTCAATCTGATGGGAAAACTAAGATAGCGAACAAGTGTTTGGAAGGATTTTTTTTTTTTTTTTGTATCTAATAAGCAAACAAAATGGCTCAAGTGGTTACCTCTGGCTGAATGGTGATATAACACTTCCTTCCATACTGCAACAAAAATTACCCCACTTATGGCACTTTATGGATATCATCCACCGTCCATCACATCATCTTTAAGAGAAAATTCTAAGGTTCAAGTAGTGGAATATCACATCGAGCATCAACAACAAGTTCTCCAACTCTTAAAGGATAACCTCACTTTGGCACAGAATCGAATGAAACAACAGGCAGATCAAGATCACAGCGAAAGAAGTTTTGATGTAGGCGACTGGGTATTTTTATAGCTACAACCATGCAAAAAATGTCTCGAAAGCAAGCTAAGAAGGATAATAAATTATTACCAAAGTATTATGATCCTTACAAGGTGTTGCAAAGATTGGTAGTATGGTATACAAATTGGACCTTCCTGCATCTTCCCGAGTGCTTCCATTTTTCCATGTTTCATGCTTAAACAAGGTTATTGATGACAATATCCCAATTCAAACAATATTGCCAAAACTTGACGAGGAATAAAAAATCATATTTGAGCCTGAAGTAGTCACGGAAACAAGAACTCGACAACTAAGAAATCGATCAATTTTAGAGTATCTCATTGAGTGGAAGAACTTACCCGTTGAATATTCCACATGGGAGGATGAGAAATTTATACAAAAACATCCAGAACTACTCAAGCGTCGAGGAAGACACTTTTTTGAAAGAGAGGGGCATGTTAGGTCCCTATAATACTAGTTTAGTCCCTTATTGTTATTATTAGTGTAGCCCCCATTATTGTTATTGTTGTGCCCATGTATTCCTCGTATTGTTATTATTGTGCCCCATAGAAGCCCACTATTGTTATTATTGTGCCCTTACATTATTATTTTTGCGTAGGCTTTCATTATATTGCGACCCCTTAGACTCCTATATATAGAAAGGAGGTTTTCTCATTTGAATCATCCAAGAATTGTTCATTTATGTAATGTAAATGTGGTTGCCTCCTCGAAGAGGCTAATTTTTAAGTTGTTGATCTATCATTTCTTTTATTTTTTGAGTTGGTTGCATAACACTAAGTTTGGAAAGGTCCCCATACTTGGACTACATGGTTTGGAAATTGTGTTTAGAGCTCATATGCAGTCTTACTTCAATTGGGAATTGATGGGGAATATTTTCTTGGTTCTCAAACTTCTGTGGTTGTCGTTGTTATTTGCAAAAACTGGATTATCCACAGTATCATAAAACAATTGTTGACATTTTGAATCCCAATGGGGATCCATATTCAGGACGAGAAATGAATGAAGAATGAAAGAAGGCCGCAAGAGGTCAAGGTATAAATATTGAAGGCTAATGAAGATGAGAGGAGCTGACAATAAATTATGTTAATCAATTTAAAATAGATTTTATTTTATTATTGTAAAACAAAAATTAGCTTTTTACTATAATGTAATTTAAATAATAAATATTTTAAAACTCTTTAATAAATATTAAAAAAAATTAATTTGAATCATCTATATTAATTGAATTAATTCTAATTCTAAAATAATAACCCTAAAATAAAATTCTAATTCATTAAAATTTTATTTAATGTCTAAAGTTAATTTTAATGTCTAAATTTGTATTTAACTTTGAGATTAACTAAAAATTTCATGCTAAATTATAACCTAAAATAATGTAATTAAATTATTAATCTAAGGGAGTATATTAAATAACACTAATATGATATGTTTTTTAATCTTTAAAAAATATACCTATATAAATATATGTTAATAAATGAATTTTAATAATTTTTCATTAATTAAACCCTAATAAATTTTTAAAATTCCATATTAATTAAAACCTAATAAATTTTTAATTCTAAAACCTTTTTAATAAGTTAGATTTGAATTTTTAATTAGCTTCCATTTACTCATAATAAATATTAATTAATTAATTTTTATTAATAGAATAAAAATTAATTAATAAAAATAATTATTACGGGTGAGTGGAATAATAGGAGTTTTTGTACTGACACGACCCTAAACTAGCTTACTAGAAAGGGAAGAGAAGCAAACCTGCAAAATTATACCTTGGATGAGGACAAACCTAAGGAGAAAATTTGTCTAATAAGAGGTCGCCAACTGTCACTAATCTCGTATCATCCGTCCCTGTTGATTTTATGCAGGTGTTTTATAATCTCCAGCGCTTCTCTAATCGTACGTCTCTAATAGTGTTCCTCCCTCGCAATTATTCTAGCATCCTTAAGACGTAAGTGATGTTTTGTTTTCGAGGAGTGATCAGCAAGAGCCGAGGTTCGTGATCTCTCATGTTTAATATCAGCACCATGCTCCTTCAGACGCTTTTGAAGAGAGCACCCAGTTTCGCCAATATAACTCTTCCCACAAGAGCAGTCAATCTTGTAAACACCTTTAAGCTGCCCCTCACAAATGCTATCTTTAACTGAGCACATATTCTCTCTAATAGTTCCTACTGCTGAGAATTGTGCAAAAATGTTACTCCTCCCTAAAACCCTGGCAATCTTATCTGTCACACCTTTAATGTATGGCAGAAAAACCCTTCCACCACTCTCTTGAGGATCCTGGCGTCTCTTTGATATGACAGCACTTTTCGCTCTATTTATGGCTTTCCTGATTTCCCTTTCCTTATAGCCTATACCCAAGAAAACAGATGTTAGGTGAGAGATTTCTTCTTCTAGGTGCTCCTCATCTGATATTCTCAGGGCTCTTACAGCAAGAGTGTTAAGGACACCAAATTTTTTAGCAAGGTGATGGTAAGACTCAGCGTGAAGGTAGTTGTCAGTATGGGTTTTCTTCCTAAAACCTTGATGCCCTAATGTTCCATCTTCTTTTCTGGTAACCAGTACATCCAAGAAAGGAATGCTCCTGTTTTCTTCCATCTCCTTGGTAAAATTAATTTCTGACGAAATTGAGTTGAGGTGATCAAAGAATTTCTCGAGGTTCTCCCTACCATGCGACCACTTTATGTTAGTGTCACCTACAAATCTTTTCCACCAATATGGACTTAAGGGAAAGGAAGCAAGGGCTTTCTTTTCAAACTTTTCCATAAATAAGTTGGCCACAATAAGTGAGAGTGGTGATCCCATTGCGACACCAGATACCTGCTCATGGAATTCTCCTTGGAAGCTGAAGAAGGTGGATCGTAAACAAATCTCAACAGGCTTGGTTGTTTCAGGATCTGTGACCTCATTAATAACCTTCACTGCTTCATCTAATGGGATTTTGGTAAACAATGAAACCACATCAAAGCTTACCAGGATGTCGCTCTCCTCCACCCTCTCTTTTTCAATAAGCTTGATGAAGTCACTTGATTCCTTAATAAAGGATTCGGTGTTCCCAACAAGAGGTTTGACAATTTTTGCGACATATTTTGCCAGTTGATAGGTGGGGGATCCAATGGTATTGACAATTGGTCTAAGAGGAACCCCATCTTTATGAATCTTAGGAAGCCCATAAATTCTCGGAGTGACCTCACAAGAGGGTGTCAATTTCTTCTTCAACTTATCATCGAGATGAGAGTTCGAGATTGCCTTCTTAACTTCTCTTAAGATCTTTGGCAAGGGTTTGGACTTCAACTTCTTATAGCTGCCACAATCAAGATGCTCATTCATTTTCCTAAAATAATCCACCTTATCTAAAATGACAGCAGCCCCTCCCTTGTCTGCCTTAAGGACCACAATTTCGTTGTTATTGCGAAGGGCTCTAAGAGCGCCTATCTCATCCTTGCTAAGGTTATTTTTAGGGGGTTTAGCTTTCCTTAGAATCAAGGAGCATTCATGTCTAAGAGCTTCTTTTTCATCCAAAGGTAAACCTCGAATGCCCTCCTCAATGCTACACAAAATGCTCTCATTCAAAATACCTTTATGAGCAACAGCAAATCCCAAACCTTTGATGAGAATCCTACGAGTATCATGACTTAATTCCACCGAGGAAAGGTTAACAACCTTTTTGTTAAAGGAATCGTCACGTAAGGGCTTCCTATTAATATTTCTTTCCACATAATATGAGGGCTCCCTATTAATATATCTATCCTCATCATATAAGGGTTTATTTTTAATATTTACTTCCTCCACGTTAATACTACTCTCACCTTCATATAAAGGTTTCTTATTAATATTTCTATCTTCATCAAATAAGATCTTCTTATTAATGTTTGTCTCCTCCCCACTTCGAGGTTCGCTGCTTATTGATTTCGAAATCCTATTCAAAGAACCACACGGGATATGTTCCCCTATTTCCTCTAATTGTGAATTATTGTTTATTAAACAATCAAAACATCCTTCATGGTTATGAAAAATACCATGACCCAAAACATTTTCTTTGCATTTTCGTCCATCATTCATGTATTTTCAAGATTATGAATATTATCGTGTTATAGCCACATTTTTCTCACCTTTGACAATGCAGAAAGCCACGTGGAGGTAGGGTAGAGCCTTAAGGCATCTGAAGTATCCAATTTTTGTTTTGAACCTTTGATTGAGGTTGGATATCACTCAAGTGTAATTATTAATACTTATTTTGTATTTGAGATCAATTCATATCCTAGGATAGTGGAATACATGCACACAAATTTTTTAATATTTTTAAAGAGAAAACATGAATATAGGCTCATTAATTGTAAGGAAATTCCTTTCAACAACTATTTATATATCATTGAGACCATGTTCATTTCAATCAAGCTATTGTGGAGTGTAACTTTTCTTCCATTTGCACTCAATCTAGGATGACATGAGATGCCTTTACAAAGAAACTAAATCCAATTCCATAAATTATTTATGTTGATGAAATGGATAGGCCATATTCCCACCATCATACACACATATTCCAAGTTTATCAAAAGCATCCCTTTAATTAGTTATCAAAGTCAATCCTTCAACCAACTCTCTGAATCAGCCCAAGAAACTCATCTCAAAAATTCCAAATTTCTCAAATGAATTGTGTGAGTCAAATGGATGGAAAGGGCCCTTTCAAATAGAGGTAGGGGGGTTCCTAGACTTAGGTTTAGTATTTTATTTAAAATAAGAATGTTAGAAATCAAAATACCTCCTCATCAGCTCAGAGGATATCATCCCGTTTTTGGTTGAAATGCACCTCTTTCTCCAACATTTTAAGACTATAACGCACCATATCTGCCTCACATAGGGCATTATAATGTTGGTCAAAGTGTTGAAACCTATGTTACCCAAGCCAATAACGCATTGCCTCTTCATGAAACCTATGTTACCAAAATTTCATGCAGTCAAGAGCAAAAATCCAGGGTTAACTCACTATGACACCTATGTTCACTCAAGGAAACTCTAAAAAGGTGGAATTTGATCGCCTCAAACTCATCTATAGATTTTTCTTATTCAATAATAAAGTAAGATAAATAATTAAATCAAGATGAAACATCACCCAACCTATGAATTTTTCCCAAATTACACTAAAGAGAAACTAAGAGTCTTCATAGCCTCAATTTTTCCTATAAATTGAATGCTTAGCCATTGAGAAGACGGAAATTCTATATATTGTTGTGTTTTCAAGGTCTTACTTGAGAGAGAGAATTTTTGGAGCTGGGATCTGGAGGAGGTCATGCTAAAACTACATTTGGTTGTAATCTTCCTTCTATTTATCAATATATAGGTTTATTGTTGTTTCTTCTAGATTATTTTCCAACGCTTATGTCTTTTATGTTTTATTAATGATTATCTGGAAGTTGGTCACATAGTGATGTATTTAATTATGTATAGTTTCCCATTTACCAATGCTTTGGATTGACGAGATTATTATATTGTGAAGGTTGTGCTTGTTTTCCATTATGTGCAGGATTGGCCTTTGGAGTTAGTTGGGAGCCCTTCTCAACTACACTAACCACTCCAACTGATCTACATAGAAGGGTAATCATGTTCTTATTTTCCCTTTATTTTTTAATCTCAGTTTACTTCTTACATCGTTGAATGGGTTAGACCTTAGAATAGTGCATCCATTGACCTATTGTCTCAGGTTTCTGGGAATAACTGAGAGGGTTATTTCTTTTCCAACCGAGGATAATTCCTTATAACATAATTGGCAACTCCACTAGGGAATTTGCTTCCCGGTTTTGTTTTTCTCTCCTAGGTTCCACATCTTTGGTGTTGTCAGTTGTTTGAACTTTTGTTATTTATGTCATTGTCAGTTAAATTGATTTGAGTTCTTTGTTTTTGGATTGCACATTTTTTTAATGTACCAAACCCCTATAATGCACGCTAGATGTGTAAGTCAGTGCATTATAATGCACTTTTTCTATTATTTAGAGTGTTTTGCCTCTCTATTTAACACTCTGACTGGCTTAGAAACCTACGTTCCTATTTAAAGCTTCGTTTTTCACCCCTTTTTCGGGTTTCATTGTTAGTGTTTTTCCTATTTGTTAAGCTTGAAGTGTTTTATGTCCTGAGCTTTCATTGATTTTACTGCATTCATCATTTCTTTTGAAGATTAGCTTAGATTGCATCATTAAAAGGTTTATTTATTTTTTTGCTTTCTACCCATTTTTTGTTATTATTTTTCAATTTGATGGTGTACACATAACTTGGGTATGACGGTCTACATTTGTTAGGAGTATTTTAATTTTCATTGTGCTTGTTTATCTTGGGAAACTAATGGTACTTCTCTCTCCTTGTGGAATTACTAATCATCGGAAGAAAATATAAAAGAGCATGATTTGCATAGTTTGATTCAGAGTCTCATGATTTCATACGTCAAAACCCCTTTGAAGGCATTGATAAGTACCTTAAAAGAAACCATGTAATAAAATTGATGAGAAACTCTTTACATAATAAAAACACATATTATTTTAGGTTAGGGTCTTGGGTTAGGTTGTGCAAGTCAACTCCCCAAGGCTGCAAAACCAAACTAGAGTCATTAACGAGTGAAAATCCTACTGCACTCTCATTGAATCTGACTGCTTCTCTCATACATGAGTTAATCGTGAGAAAACATCAGAGTGTACGAGAAGGTAGCCCGCCTTCGAGTGCATTTCGGTGGACATTCTATGTCCTATGGATTCCTTTGGGAATTTCAGAGCTGAGCCAAGGACTCAAGTATCCTTCTCACGACCATGACCCCTACCAACAGTGAATGTGATTTTTATGTAAAGAGTAGTGGCCAAAATTTTAGGGAAACACACACATGGTGACTAGGGAAGGCTTCCCTGGTACCTAAAGACAAACAAACCTATTTTGTCTTTGGTTTGTTAGGAGGGTACTCGTCTCCACGAGAGTGCTTGGCCCTTTCACACTTAGTTTTGGGTGAAGCTTAGAAGTAATCATAACTATCTCTATCTAAACTGGCTTCTTCTTATAGTCCTTCAATATTGGATTCCATCACCGGCTAGTTGTGACTATCAGAAAAATTCTAACTGCTTGTTGATCTCTTAGATTTGTATTTTGATTTTTAGGAGTGTTTTGTTTGTTATTGAGAATTTATATACACCATTTAATAATAAATTTGTAATGAAAATTGTTTTAACATATTATTTTCAAAGGAAATGTTACAAAAATATTTGAAATTTTCCAATTTATTTCCTAGCTAGACTTTCTGGCATATGCAAATTTTATAAATTTTGTAAAAAAATTATGATTTTGGAGCAAAAATTTAATTTTTATAAGCCCATTTGTACGCTTAGGCTTGTTATGTTTTATGTTTTAGGTTTATAATAATTTTTTATAAAATATTGGGGCTAACACAGTCCCAATCTCCAAGTTCAACCGAAATTCAAACACCCAACATCTGAGTCCACCATTCGGCAACCAAGCAATCCATGCAAGACAAAGCCCAATGCATTAAGCGTCAAGCCATGACCAATGAGAGGAGAAATATGGGTGCATAACACATTGATATACCCATCAAAGAGTTGGCATATATACACACCATAGGTATTCTTCACTTAACCAATGTGGGATAAATCCCATAACACAAATAAACATAAAGGCACACAGATAAATGTCAGATGTCAAATATCCATGCATGAAGAAAATTCAAATATTGGGTTGTTAATGCATTATTTTATTCAAGAAATTAGCAAATTCCCATGAGAATAGCCCTACAAGTGTCGAGGAAGCATAATACAACTATCAAATGGAAAACATGAGTTGTTAGAAATCAAAGCATGGACATCTTTTCTATAGGGTTTAAAACATGAATTTGTTGAAATTATTAACATACATAAGGACATATTATTTTGATCATAGAATGCCCTTTTGGGCACATTGTATCATTTTTATTTTATCATTATGTTACACGTCATTTTTTCACCATGACATTTGAATATTCATATGGATTTATCACCACCTATATCATGTTCCCCTAGAAGTCAAAAAACCTTAATGTTCCTGAATCAAGTCTTGGAATTGGAGAAAAGCTCTTTAAACCCCTTAAAAGTCTACCTGCGCGGTTTTTCTAGCCTTTCACTGCACATGCGATGTTTTTTGGTCAATAAAATACGGCAACCCCTACACGTTTTCCTACTATTACCCGCGCACCCTCGCGAAAGGCAAATTAAAAGAAAAAGTAAATTCTAGAAGCCTAGCTGGTCGAATATTCTTCCAACTGGAAGCCTCTAGAGTCGCGATCAGTTCGAGCTTTATCTCTCCACTCATGGATCTTATCCCTTGGTCCATGGAGCTCAAATCCCTTCATGTGAGGAATCCATCCCCCTCTTCATGGAACTGAAACTACCTCCATTTTCCTATAAATTGAGCTCAAGTTTCGGGTTGAAGGGTAGATTGTAGATGCAAGATTTTAAATGAGTTGCTGAAGAAAATTCCCAAGAGTGCATACTTTCTACACTAGCAATGATCACACCCTTGTGTCCATTAATCCATGCTGGTATTCAGAGAGGAAGGCTTATCAAAATGAAGGAGGAACGATTGTTTAGGATCTTGGAAGAAATTTGTACGACATCAAGGCATCAGGTTGTAAGATTACTCTTTTTATTCAAGATAATACATATGGATCTCTTTTTTTCATTGAGTTGTTCTTATGCTTATTGAAATAACATCAATACTTAGACTCCTTGATCACTAAGTTCGGTTAGATTTTCTTGATTATTATATGTTGCAGATGCTTTGATTTTTTTGTCTTGTCTTTGATTGCAGGTTCTACTTATTTAAGAAGCCACTTTGGAGTGATGGGATAAAATACTACATCGAACATTTGGATTTCAAGGTAGGAGCATGTCCTCTTTGCTTTCTTATAATAATTATGAAATGCAATTAATCTAGAGAAAAATGTTTTCAAATGGATGTTTGTTTCTAGCTACTCGCTGAGTACTAGGGAGATCGCTCTTGTCTGCAAGAGGGATTAATCCGCATAAAAAAATGGCGACTCCACTGGGGATCTAGAGCTTAGTACTCTTTATTTTATTTTCAATTTGAATTTTAGAAGTTTTATGATTTTGACTTATCTGAGAACTGGTTAGGTAGATAACTTTTAAGAATCCCTAAAAAAGAGAGCTGATTATTTATTTTTTCCAAGTTTTTCCTTGCCTCTGCGGTTTCCAACAGAAAACAGTGTAGCAACCTGTGCAGATTCTAGTTCAAAACAGTGCGCATGTGCTCTGTCTTCCACTATAAACTGCGCACCCCTAGAAAATTTTTGAAAAAAATAAATGTTCTTTTTTAAACCCAGATCACCTGATTCTTTGTATTTGCCCCAATCTATATTACCTGTCAACTCTTGTGTGAGAATTTATTTTCAGCAACTTTTGCATTTGTGTGATTTATCATCCTATTTTCATCTTATACGTAAGAGTTTGCCCTACTTTATTGTTGCTCCATACAAGATACCTTCATTTACCTCAGCTTACTGGTATGATGATATTGTCTTTTTGAACCATTAAGATCATTGCAAACCTTACTTTTATGAAAATTGAATCCTTTTTTTTTCATTTGTAAATTTGGAAGAGCTTTTAGCTTACTGAAGCCTGATATCACACTGAAGAATTTTTGGATGTTTTCATTTCTGCTGAGATAAGTAGAAATTTTTCTTAGTCTCATCACAAACTAGGAGAAAATGTCCTCAAACATTCTAAATAGACTTCAAAATTAGATTTTTTCTTTGATTTTGAAATTTATGTTTTTAGAGTTTTTAGAGAATTGTTTTCTTTTGGAAATGGTTTGTTTATTGAATTGTAGTTTTGATCTGACTGTTCAAGGAATTGTATTTCAAAAGAGTAATTGATCATTTCTGCAAATTGAGTTCTTCATGAAAATGTCTTCTTTTCAAGGATTTTGTTTAGAATGAAAGAATTGGTACTTTGAAAATTGTTATATCTGTCAATATTTCCCTTAAATAAGATTCATTGAAAAGAAAGAGTTTCACTTCTCATTTGGATGCATTTAGCGTATTTTTGAGTCGGGTCGCGAACATCATTAAAGTTTCAACTCCCTACCTTTTGTCTTAAGCAACAGCCAAATTAAAAACAACGCATAAATAAAATCAATCTCGATATTTTACATTTTCTGGGGCTCATTCCACCAACAATAGCTTAGGCTAGTGTTTTAGAACATTCTAAAACAGTTTTAAACAAACAAGTAGAACCTTGCAGTAGGAAAATCCAATTGTAGCATTTGTGCTCTGGGAAGCTCTTTTTAAAAGATTCAATCACGAGATCATGTCGGAACCAGTGAGGTAATCGTACCTATCTCATTGGGAAATATAGAAGATGTGCATGTAAAACAAACGATAAACCTTGGATTGACCATTGTTGAGGAGCTTGGGGTCACTTTTTGGCAAACCTCGGATTTACCATATCGAGAAGCCTTCAAGGGGATTGAGATTGATACTCTGCCCTTGTGTGTATAGCGGATCGTAGATTGTTCCCCCAGGTACATTTTTTTCCGTTGGTGACCTTAGTGACCATTATCTTCAGGATTTTTCCCAAGGTGACAGTAGAGGGAAGGTCCCACTGTTCCTGGAACAGACATCGGCTAGACTCACTTGGACTTTCCGGAGAGTACTCTTCACTTCGAGATGGCATACGTGGAGGGACTTGCATCGGACTATTTCATTAAGCAGGTTGTCAGGGTAACTATTCCAACTGCAAATTTTTCCATGATAGAATTCTACGACGTTGGATTTCATCACCAACTAGTGTTTTTAGTGTGGAAACATACTGTTTGTATGTGGATTGTCTCTTAGATTTTGTAGGCGTGTATTCCATTTTATTGTTTCCTTAGTGACTTTAGGTATATTTTGTTGACATTTTATTTGATTTTCGTGTGTTAAACATTTAACCGTGGCTGAATTACCGAGACACTCCCATAGAATGCACGGAAAACCCCCTGAGTACACACCAAGTTAGTTAGAAAAGATTAAATCTAAAAGAGGCCAAACATCAGGGATCGGATCAACTGAACAAGAGGAAACATCTGTTATAATACATCCTAATTACGAATTAGATTAACCTCAAACAGCAAAAATTACCAAAGACAACCGGAAATTTCTGAACTAGTTGAAGTTGCGTCTACAACTAGTGAATTATCAACTATTGAACCTGAAGTTTCTGAACCTGAAACTGAATCTGCTACATCTGAGCCTGCTTCGTAGTTCATAACCCAAACCCCTGGTCATTCTCATTCACCTCGAGTGAAGCTTCGCATCACTGAGAAGCTTCATCTTGGCCTCATTAGTATCGAAGAGATTATTGACACAAAAGAAGAGGTTATACTTCCTTCATGTCAGGAACCTTTAGATCTAAGGCAAAGTGAATCGATTTACTATTATAGCCCTTTCAAACAAGACCCTTATTATTCTCAGTTAACCGACTTTCTACACAATACTGATCTCAATTATTCACCACCATGTATTCATTTTTAAGCCTTACCCAGAGGTAATTGCGCCGAGAGGCACTCTACAACCCAGTATAGGGTAGATGTGTAGATGTAATGTAAGAAATTTTGTAAAATTTTGTAATGTCGGCTCAATATATATAGGGTACATGTGTAGCTGTAATGTAAGAAATTTTCTAAACATTTTGTAATGTCTGCTTAATTGTAATCAATATATTTGTAATAATTATCCCTACCTTTTAACTCCAAGTTTAATTATCCCTACCTTTTAACCCGAAGTTATATTTACGAACACTCAAACCTTAATTGTAATCAATATATTTGTAATAATTATCCCTACCTTTTAACTCCAAGTTATATTTATGAACAGTCAAAAAGGTATGGTAAATAAATAAAAATATAAATAAACTAGAGGTATGGTAAATAAATAAAACCTATTTTTATACTTACTCCAAGGTATGTTAAATAAATAAAACCCATTTTTATATTTACTCCATAAACCTCCTTATATATTTAAGAAAACTCAAAAAAGAAGTTTAACCATGGAGCAAATTATTATTAATACCATGGGCCAAATACCATAGAACAAATTATTATTAATATCATGGGCTAAATACCATGGGTCAAATACCATATTTAAATAAATAAATATTAATGAGGAATAAATAGGTATGGTAAATAAATAAAAATATAAAAAAACATATGACACTAAAAAAGGATGCTTTATTTAGGTGAAGCCTATGTGCCAAATACCATGGGCCAAATTAATATTATTATCTAATATTCATATTAATGTGTAGATGTAATGTAAGAAAGTTTGTAAACTTTTTTTAATGTCGGCTCAATATATTTGTAATGGATATATTTATAATAATAATAACAAAATATAAGTATATCTCTCAATATAAATCCTGGAAACATCTTAACATTATATTATATCATTCGTGTGTGATGGGAGGGAGAGATAGAGGGAGGTGGGTGAGAAAGTGAGAGAGAGGACTTGAGGGAGAGGAGAGAGGGGGAGGGGAAGAGAGATGGAGTTGGAAGGGGAAGAAAGACAGAGAGAGAAAGGTGGAGAGAGAGAGGGAGTGACAAGGGAGAAGGGGCAGAGAGAGAGAGAGGGAGAGGAAGAGGGAGGGAGATAGATATAGATAGATATGAAGAGAGAGAGTGTGTATGTTTTTGGGTTGATATGGAGAGACAATGGGAGATAGAGATATAGATGGAGGGGGGAGAGAGAGAAGAATAGAGAGGAAAAGAGAGGGAGGGAGGAAGAGAGATAGATATGTAGAGAGAAGAGGAATGGAGTCAGAGAAAGAGAGAGGAAGAGGAAGGGAGAGAGAGAGTGGGAGAGGAAGAGTGCAGGAGAGAGAGGGAGAGGAATATGGAGGGAGGGAGAGACAGCGATAAATATTTAGATATATATGGAGAGATATTGTGTATGTTTGGGGGCTAAGAGAGAGATAGAGAAAGAAAGGGAAGAGATAGAGAGGGACAGGAAGAGGGAGAGATAGATAGATAGATATATAGAGAGAGATAATGTATACAAGATGATATAGAGAGATAAAGAAGGAGATACAGAGGGAGATAGAGATATATAATTAGGGGGAAAGAGGGAAGAAGAGAGAGACAAAGAAAATGAGAGAGAGAGAGAGATAATTACATGTGTTTCAAGGGATGTGATAGAGAGACAAATAAGAAGAGATGGAGGGAGGTATAGATATAGATGGCAGGGGGGAGTGGGAAGAAGATAAAGATAGATAAAGGGAGGGAGAGGTGGTGAGAGAGAGGGAGGGGTAGAGAGAGAAGGAGAGAGGGAGGGGAGCGAGAGAAGGAGAGAGGGAGGGAGATAGAAACATAATGGAAGGCGAAGAGAGAGGGAAGAAAGAAGAGACACACAAAGACACATATAGGCATAGAAGTTAGATCTAGAAATTCATGAATATTTTGGTTTTTCACTAAAATAGATGTATTGATTTGAGTGTAGTAGTTGATTCCTAATCCAATTTGATCATTTGCACTAGATGCATTGATTTCAGTGTAGATGTCCATTTTTAATCCTATTTAATCACTTACACTAGATGCATTTATTTTAGTTAGATGTTGATTTTACTCCTATTTGATTGCTTGCACTAGATGCATTGGTTTCAGTGTAGATATTGATTTCTAATCATATTTGATCACTTGCACTAGATGCATTGATTTTAGTGTAGATGTCGATTTATAATCCTATTTAATACCTTACACTAGATGCATTGATTCCAGTGAAGATGTTGATTTCTACTCCTATTTTATTGCTTTTACTAGATCCATTGGTTTTAGTGTAGATATTGATTTCTAATCCTATTTGATTGCTTGCAATAGATACATTGAATTTAGTGTAGATTTTTCTTTCTAATCCTATTTGATTGTTTTCACTAGATGCATTGATTTCACTGTAGATGTTGATTTCTAATTTGATGCAACTAGATGTATGATGTACATTAATTTCAAAGTAATTAGATTAATAATGTGTATTGATTTCAGTGTAATCACATCTCTTCCCCCTCCATCTATATCTCTATCTCCCATTGTCTCTATTTCTTTATCTCTCCATCTCACCCCCCAAACATACACACTCTCTCTCCATATCTCTCTCTCTCTCTCTCTCTCTCTCTCTCTCTCTCTCTCTCTCTCTCTCTCTCTCTCTCTCTCAATTTTCCACTCCCTCTCTCTCACTTCTCCTTCTCTCTCTCTCTCTAACACTTCTCTCTCCATATCTATATCTCTTCCACCCCACCCTTTATTTTCTTCTCTCTTCTCCCCTTTATGCATTGGTTTCAGTTTAGATGTTGATTTCTAATCCTATTTGATTGCTTGCAATATATGCATTGAATTTAGTGTAGATTTTTCTTTCTAATCCTAATTGATTGTTTGCACAAGAAGAATTTATTTTAGTGTATAAGTTGGTTTCTATTCCTATTTTATTATTTGCACTAGATGCATTGATTTCAGTGTATATGTTGATTTCGGATTTGATGCAACTAGATGTATGATGTACATTAATTTCAAAGTAATTAGATTAATAGTGTGCTGACGGGAAAATCTATCCGACCAACAGTAGCGGATATCCCCAGTAAAAATTCCCAATTAGACCTTGAACTATTTTGAATAGGGATACCGTCTGGGGTGTGGGTCCGGCTACCGCTGATTTCTCCTTTCTTTGGGTCTAGCTTAGACTCTATAAACCTGTGGATACACACTTAATCAAATGATACAAGACATATGATTGATGCATAAATGTACATATAACACTATGAGTAGCAAGAGGAAATAATGAAGCATAAGTACCAAAGGAAGTGTTGTTAACAACACATCATTAGGGTCATGCTTATAAACTGCTCTGACCACAAAAGAAACAATTCCTTATGGCAAGAACACCCTTCACTTCCTAAAAGTTTTAAATGATAACACAAATGCTAATAAACAAAGTCATCAACATTCATTAAGAAATTGAAATGAACTCAACCACCATTAACATATATTCAGCAAACTGTTATGCAATTGTGATATGAATTAAAGATACAGTTCCCTTAATCCAAAGATGTTTCAGAAACTAAAAATATAATACTCAATAGTGCTCATACATATGTCAACACCAGATCCACAAAGGGATTTTTCAAAATGCTTGTATTCATGCTCAAAATTGTATAATCTTGGTAATACAATGTGCTCAGCTTGAGTCCCAAACAAAAAAGATCCTCTACAATCTTCCCGAAGGAAGTTTTATAGACCAAAACTTGCCCTTTGGGCTTCCTGACTTTTCGCCTCCCCAACTATTGAGCTGCCCTGCGACCTAAATGAGGGTTGCGACCTGCGACCCAGCTGCCAAGTGCGACCTACGACCTATCACCAAGTGCGACCTGCGACCTACTTCCACCAAATCATGGGGATGTGTGTGCGATCGTGAGGTCAGGGGCATCAACTTGTTGTTCTCTGAGAAATTTCTGCCACGCACGATAATCTGCCGCTATGGGGGAAATCAAGGGAACTTCTTCTCTTAACCGATGCAGACACTCCAAGGCATTTGGAATTAAAGTTTCCCTTTTCTGTATGACCAGGTTGGATAGAGAGGCCAGTTTGGTGTAGATCCAGACTGGTGTGACAATGAACTTACCCAAGTTCTCCTGTGATGCCGCAAGGTCGGAAGTGGTAGCGGCTTGTCTAATAGGTTGCAAAAATGTCTGGATCTCCTTATCCACTTGTTCCCATGTCTTCTCTTCGCTCAATGCAATCAGTGATGGAATGTGATGTAGGACATGTATTGAATCGATGCCGCTGATTAGATGCTCGTATGCGGCCATTACCTTATCTAGGTCCTTGGACAGATTATCTTTAGACTACATTTTAATCCGGATCTGGACCTTAGCATCTTGTGTGTGGATCCAGTCTTTCTTTGGCAGGTTTTTGGGAGCCTGGGGTACCGGCCTGTCCATTCTATCATTCTATCCAAAGCGGCTGAGGCCTCCTTTAGCTTCTCGCTCCTCTATTTAGTCTCTGTTTGAGCTCTTACCAAGGGGGCAATTGTTTGTTTTATGGTAATAATTTCCCCATAGACCTACCTCATGGTGACCTCTAATATATCCAGCTCTCTTCGGAAAGTGAGTGGTACTTCATTGATAGGGGCAGTTTTGTCTTGGAGCTGTTGAATTTCTTCCTTTAATGCTACCTTTTCCTGCTCTGCCCTTGCCTCCCTTTTCTCGGCTTCTTGTAGCTTATTTTGTAGAGAGAAGATCTCTCTGCTCATTCTATTTACATTTTCCTCTGTGGCCGAAGCGAAGGCTGTGCTGGCCAATGCTATCATTACTAGGTTAGTCCTAGTGTCTAGGACTATATCTTTCTCTGTCGCGGCTATGGATGAGGTGGAAGGATTTCAGGCCAGGCACCTTCTTTCCTCCAGTCGGATCTTGAAGGAGAACTGATCATATGTGAGCCTGGTAAGATTGAATACTCCCTCTTCTTGCCCTTCGTAGGAACTCACTTCAGAGAGTGTAGCGTGTGTATTGACTACAGGCACTTCGATGGGATGTAGCTCCGTTTGTGATTCTGCGCCTTGGGGAGATGTCTCGATTTTCTCTAGTATTCTATCCTCCTCTTCTTTTCTTTTCTTTTATTCCTCCTCTTTCCGCAGCCACTCTACTTCTGCCTTTTCAAGTTCTATTTTCCGCCTGCGCTCTACTTCTGTCACTGCTTCCTGTTCAGCTTTCCTCTTACGTTCAGCTACTGCTGCTACTATCTGTTCTGCTTTTCTCTTGCGTTCAGCTTTTGCTGCCACTTCCTGTTCTGCTTTCCTCTGGCGTTCAACCTCCACTTGATCTAACTCTTTTTTGAGTTGTCGTTCCGCCTCAACCTCTGCCTCCTATTCCTCCTTTTTTCTCCTGGCCTCTTCTGCCTGCTTCTTCTTCTACTTTGACCTCAGGGTCCTCTTGCACTTTTCTTCTTCCTCTTTCATCTTATTTTCCGTTTCGTGCTGGGCTTTGGCTTCCTGCTCTTTCTGCTGGGCAGTAGTGTTGTGCCCTGTACTGGTTCGAGCCTTCTTAGCCTGAGAAGAAGAATCACCTCCTAATTCACAGTTTCTATCCTCCAATGTAAGGTCATCTGGATCTTCTTGATCAGACCACGCCCCCGGGGCGAGTTACCTGTCCGTGTTATACCAGTTTCTCCTTTCATCTTCGCCCGTACATTCAGTGTGCTGATAATTCCATTTAAACTTAGCCCGCTAACAGTGATCAGGGACTATCCTATCTTGGTCATATGTCCGGTGGTCAAATGGCTCGAGGCGATAAATTCTCATGTCTTCTGTTTCTGCCTCTACCTCCCTGAAATATTTGACTGTGTAGGTACCGACAGTGAGGGGTAGCATAGGCCACGGCTTCCTTTTGCGCTTATTCAGGACCTTAGAGAAACCGGACGTCATCTGGAAACAGACTTCTCGAATGACCATTTTATCTGTAACATACCAGGGCATAGCATGGGGAGCTTTGTATGAACCAAAGACTCGATTGAATGTGTATTCGGCAAGTGGGAACTAATGCACTACCTTGCCTAACGTCTCCATAGCTCGCCAGGACATGTAGGGAGTGTCCTGGCCGAACAATTTTCTGTAGAGATCCGGGATGAAGACTTGAGAGATCGGCTCTATGTCCTGCTTGTACCTGGAATCCAAAAATACCTTCGTCTCTAAGTGGATTGGACGTGCCTATTTTGGATCCCAGTTGTGCACCCATCCCTCAAAGTGGCACCTCGAACAAATAGCATCCAACAAGTAGGAGGCCATGTAGAATTCAGAAGGATATCCATCATCCAGTACCAATGCTGAGGATATGTTTGTCTGAAGAGAGGCCACCAGTATGTTGGCCCAGTTGAACCGAGTGTCGTGCACATTGACATACTCCATTAAGGTTACCCATGTGCCGCTGAAAGTGGTGGCATCAGGATGCCCGTATAACCTGCAGAGCATAGCGGCTACCAGTTTATACACCTTCCTAAGACCTATCACTGGATATTCTTGATCCTTCTTGGCCTTGAATTTTTCGAGCTTTTCCCACCACCCCTTTAGAGTGTCTATTATGGGGACTGCGTGGGCGATGGCCCAATATTCTGTGAAGTCTTCCTCTCGTTCAGGCAATGCGTAGTAAACATGAGCATCCGAGCCTTTGAGAGTCATAAAAGCTTTGCCTTCACCGTCGCTGATTACCCACCTTTTGGGGTCGGTGTTTTTTATAATCCATTCAATGACCTCCGCGCATGGGAATATAGCAGGGTGGGCACCTGCATGATGGAGCCTTGACCTTTTGACTTGTATGTAGGCTTGTCATTCAGGGAGGTCCTCTCGGAATTCTGGCTTAGCTTTCCTGGTACACTTGATACCAACACATGTTGTCCCCTTTTGCAAATGTGCACAAGGTGTCCCTGTAGATCGGGGGTGGGGACATCGGTATATCCATCTCTATGTCCTCTGTTTCTGGGCTCTTGTTCTTTTTGCAGACCACTGGAGGTCCCATGTCGCTTGAATCTGAGGAGACAGAGACACACTCTAAGTCGGCTTCAAATTCACCTGTCATGTTCATGAAAGAGTCCCAGGATAAGAAAGATGCCATGATAATACAAGCCTCGGCACAATTATTACTTTTTACAACTGGAGACACAGGAAGGACTGAAGCAGCGACCTACGACTGGGTCGCAGGGTCGCAAACGTCGCGATGTTGAAACTCTCAAAGATTTTGCGACTTTGCAACCTTGCGACCAGGTCACGGGGTCGCTGGGTCGCCAATTCTAGGTAGACCGACGGAAGTGAAACCTTGCGACCTTGCGACTAGGTCACGAGGTCGCTGGGTCGCAAACTCTAGGAAAATTGATGGGAGTGCGAATCTGCGACCTGCGACCAGGTCACGAGGTCACTAGGTCGCAAACTCTAGGAAAACTGATGGGAGTGTGACTCTGTGACCTGCGACCAGGTCGCAAGGTCGCTAGGTCGTGAAGTTGCATGAAAGTAGAGCGGAGGACGAATGCGACCTGGCGACTCAGCAACTGGGGTCGCGGGGTCGCGAGGGTCGTAAGTCGCACTAGGGCTTGCCGGGGGTTTTAGCGCGCGCCGTGTCAAGTCAATTTCCCTCTAACTTCAAAATTACAAGGCTAGGTGGGCCAAGACAAAGCAAGGGAAGATTTTTTGGGGCAAGACACAGGCCATCAGGGTCTGGATGGGAAGCAGTGATAAAGTTATACAAGCAGGGGAAATGTCAGAGCAAAAGGGGGAGCACTAAGTCTCAAATGATAAACAGGAGCCAAGAAAGAGGGAAATTTAAAGGCTAAGGTAGGGAAAATTAGGCAAGAAAATTATAAAAGGAAACAGCAAGAGGAAAACGGCAACTTACCCAAGAAAATCGCGCTCCAGTCGACCTGTCAGAAGCGTTTTCTTTCTATTCGCTGAACGTGCATAATGTGACCTAGCAACCCTTCTATTTATAAAAAGGCCACGCGTGTGGGCCATTAATGAGGTCGCGGGGTCGCATTACGTCGTGGTCTGAAGGGGGTGCGACCTCGCGACCTTGCGACCCCGCGACCTCGGGGTGGCGGGGTCGCAAGGTCGCGAAGTCGCGATTTTCCAAAACTAAAGAAAATTGCGACCTAGAGACTTAACTTTTCAAACTTTAACTCAGATTTATTTTTATGCTCAAGGGGCTCCAAAAATTTTAAAGTGTGGATTTTTTGGAGGGTGTTGTAGAGGCTACAACAAATTTGCATAATAGTTTGTTGAATATATGTTAATGGTGGTTGAGTTCATTTCACTTTCTTAATGAATGTTGATGACTTTTTTTATTAGCATTTGTGTTATCATTTAAAACTTTTAGGAAGTGAAGGGTTTTCTTTCCATAAGGAATTGTTTCTTTTGTGGTCAGAACAGTTTATAAGCATGACCCTAATGATGTGTTGTTAACAACACTTCCTTCGGTACTTATGCTTCATTATTTCCTCTTGCTACTCATAGTGTTATATGTACATTTATGCATCAATCATATGTCTTGTATCATTTGATTAAGTGTGTATCCATAGGTTTATAGAGTCTAAGCGAGACCCAAAGAAAGGAGAAATCAGCGGTAGCCGGACCCACAACCCGGACGAGATCCCTATTCTAAACGGTTCAAGGTCTAATTGGGACTTTTTACTGGGGAGATCCCCTGCTGTTGGCCGGACAGATTTTCCCGTCAACAGAATTGGCACTAGAAGGAGGGCCTGAATGGCATCCTCCCAGCATACAAGCAATATTCCGTCACAAACTCCCCAAGGGGAGGTCATAAACAATGGTACTATTCCTCCCCCTTTGGAAGATGTTCAAGGGGAGGAGGCTCCATATTATGAAATCACCAGGGAGCAGTTGAGAACCCTACACTCAGTTGCTCGCAATATCATTAGGGATTTTCGATTCACCCCAGACATGAATTTCTTGACCCATACTAGGACCCCTACTGATAACATCACTCACAATGGTGCTCTTGTGAATTCCTTACCTCAGTTGATAAATTTGATGGTTGAAGACCTCACCACCGCTATCCATAATAACGAACTGATTCCCGAGCTCCAAGGGGGCGAAGAGGAGGAACCCGGCGTGAATGAACCCCATCCTGGCCCTCAGCCTAACCAAACCCAACATAACAACAATCAAGTCCTCCCCCCACCTAGAGGAGGCGAGGGAAATAGAGGCCGAGGGAATGAAGGCGAGGGAAATAGATTCTGAAGAAATGAAGGCGAGGGGAATAGAGGCCGAGGGAATAAAGGTAGGGGAGATAGAGGTTGTGGCTAAGGACACCATGCCACCCACCGCCGTCAAAACCAAAATAGGCCACCTATCTACAATTGGGGATATCTCAGAAATATGGCCAACTGTGAGGGATATCAAGATGAGCACTCTCACCATGAGGGAGAAGCATGTAGGTTTTAACCCTGAACAGAAATTATCTACACACGAATCTTATAACAGAAAATAAACAATAGCGAGAGCATAAAACATAAACAGATAAACACAAATATTTTCCCCTGGATCCCAAATTGGGACGACCAGCTTGATTTTTCATTATATTCCTTTTAGTGTTACAACACATATATATACATGCCGAAGCATACATAAACCCCAATCCATAAACCCTGGATTAGAACATAACCGTAGTTCCCTTGACCGGATCTACAAAAAATACCAGGGGCCGAAAACCATCGTTCCCCAAAACCATGTGCAAAACCATGCACAAAACCATGGACGCGGACTACCCACCGGAAATTAAGGACCAAAAAATATAACACATACCCAACATTCTCCCACTTGTTGTTTTCTTTCCACAGGGGGTCACAAGAGAGCTTAGTCATTGGCCCAATTCTTCAACACCCATTGTTTCTCTACACCAAGAGAACTTCTGAGTGCTCACAGACTTTGTTAATGCATCTGCAACATTCTTCAAAGTGTCCACCTTTACCAGCAACACCCTTTTAGCCTTAACCATATCTCTAAGAAAGTGATATTGAACATCAATGTGCTTTGTCTTTGAATGATAAGCAGGGTTCTTAGCCAAGAAAATTGCACTTTGGCTATCACGATCTATCCTTATAGCTTGTTGTACCAACCCCATACTTGAACACAATCTCTGCAACCAAATTGCTTCCTTGCTTGCATGAGTGGCTGCTATGTATTCTGCCTCTGTAGTTGAAAGAGCCACTACAGACTGTCTTTTACTCATCCAACTGACTGCGCCTCCAAATAGGCTAAAAACATACCCACTTGTAGATCTTCTTTGGTCCAGATCTCCAGCCCAGTCTGCATCAACAAAACCACGAATGTCCAACATTCTTTCCAATCCTAGTCTTCCCTGGTAGCACAAGCCATAATCACTAGTGCCATGTAAATATCTGAAAACCCGCTTCACTGCTGTCCAATGCTCCTTCCCTGGGTTTGACATAAAACTGCTCAATACTCCCACTGCATGTGCAATGTCTGGTCTAGTACAGACCATTGCATACATCAGGCTACCCACTGCACTTGCATATGGAACACGGGACATATACTCCTCTTCTTCTTGTGTCTTAGGACACTGTTCAGCAGACAGCTTTACACCTACATGAATAGGAACATTCACCGGTTTACTATCTTGCATATTGAACCTCTGCAATATAGTCTCGACATACTTCCTCTGGTTTAACCAGAGCTTCCTCTTTGCCCGATCTCTCTTAATTTCCATGCCCAAAATATAGTTTGCAGCACCCAGATCCTTCATGTCGAATTTGGAGAACAGTTGGGTCTTCAAATCTTGGATAATTTCTTTGTCATTTCTAATCAAAAACATATCATCCACATACAAGACCAAATGAATAACACGGTCACCAATTAATTTAAAATAAACACAGTGATCCTCCTTGCTTCTGGTGAAGCCAAGTCCCCGTATATAGGTATCAAATTTCTGATACCACATCCTTGGTGATTGTTTTAACCCATACAGAGACTTCTTCAACCTTCATACCAGTTCTTTCTTACCCTTCATCATAAAACCTTCAGGTTGCTTCATGTAGATCTCCTCTTCTAGATCCACGTGAAGAAATGAGTGTGCTTAGTCATGGAAAGAATATAACACATACCCAACAAGGCATCCAAGAGCATGCCAAGAGGGTGCAACCACTTGCTTGGATGGCCTAGTCCCCATTAGATCTTTTGGGCCTCCTCCATGACATGCCTAGGCACCCTGAGAAGCATCTCCCCAAGTTTGACCCCGAGAAAGGCACGTTGGCCAAGGATCATATAAGCAATTTCTATCTTTCACTGCAAATTATGAGAGTTCAAACAGATGACGTTTCTTGTCACCTTTTTCCGCACACTCTTGAGAACAAAGCGGCCACCTGGTACCGCTCCCTCCCAAGTGCCTCCATAACATCATGGGACCAATTCTGTCGCATTTTCTTGCAGAAATTTTCGAAGGAAAAAACCCCTTCCATGCTCCTCACAGAGTTAAGCACCATTAAATGCCATAAGAAAGAAAAGGTTAGGGACTTCAATCAGCGCTTTGCTACCATATTGCAAAAGCTCCCCCCCAACTTCGCGTTGGATGACTCCATTACCATAGACTATTATACAAAGGCTCTCCCCAAGGATATTGTCGTCTTCGTAAAATGCGAAGCTAGGGCCACCCTTGCGGAAAATTACGTGGCGGCCCTTGTTGTAGAAAAGGACATGCTTTCTATAGGGGCCATTGATCATGAAGGGAGAGATGACCACAAACCCACCGTGAAGAAAAGTCAGTCCTCCACACCCAAGACCACGGATAAGGATAAGGATGCTTTTGACTTCGAGAGTATAGCAAAGACCCTTAAGCTATTGACCAATGAATTCTCTGACCTGAAGAGAAAGGGCATAGAGTCCTCTACTGGCACTAAGACGCAAAAGCCCTTTTTCAGAAAGAATAACCCCACCACCAGCCGACCCCCATCTAACCCGAACATTGTTCTCAACGTGGAAGAAATAGGAAAAGATAACTTTTGTTCTTTCCACCAGGCTGCCCACTCTGAAAAGACATGCCCACAATGGATTGGAAGCATGAATGCAGTAGTAAATAAACTTCTGGATGATCAAACCCCAAGGGATGCAGGGGAGGATGATGTTTCTGACAATGAAGAAGATTTGCCCCCTGATGAAGAACCAGGATCCTCCATTCTTGCGTTCGATGTAATCCATGGGGAAAGCTATCATACCATCACTGATATCAATATGGCAGACGATCCTAAGGCCAAACACGTACAAAATTATGGCCTTAGAAGCAAAGGATCGATTCCCGAACAGTCCTTTGAAGAGAAGAAGAGGGCTTTCTTAAGGAAAATTCTACCCCTTAGGAATGAACAACAAGTTGTGCTTGAGAAGCCCACGACCAAAAACACCCGAGTAAACCAAAAGAGCAAGCTCCCAGTGGGGTCAACCAAAGCCACTGTCAAGCCTAGTCTTCATTTTGATTCTGGTTACAACATTGTTGAGGACATGAAGAAAACCAGAGCCAACATCTCCCTTTACGAGATTGCCCACATCACCAATCAACGAGAACTTATCCTCAAAGCCTTCGCCAACACCTCGACTACTAATCCTGTGAGCAACACATCTGCGCAAGCTAGTCTGAGTGTCCAGTCTATTGTAAACGCCATAAATGCAAATTCTAGGGGATCCACTCCTCCCTTCTTCTTATCATTTGAGATTTTCAACTTCAACATCCATAACTGCCTGGTTGACTCCGGCGCATCCACAAACATCATGCCCCTGTCTATTTGTAAGAAGTTGAACATTCGCCTGGAGAAGACTGATGCTAGGATCATTCAACTTGACAGGTCGCAAGTGCCAGCTGTAGGAGAACTGAATAATGTCATCATCCGCCTTTCTTCCAACTCTAGGGTCCACCAGTGTATAGACATTGTAGTTGTAGACATCCCGGAAGCATACGACCTATTGCTTAGCATGGACTGGTCTAGCAAGCTGCAAGGATATTTTGCTACCAACTGGTCCCACTTATGGCTTCCCTACAAGGGTCGAAACAACCAAATCAGGGTTGAAAGCGAGCCTTATATGAAACACATTGTAACTGATTTGGACGCCACTAATGAACCTATCAGCTTTGCCCAGGAAGAGCTTGGCATGTGCTTCTTGGAGGCCATTTTCGGATTTTACCATTCTCTTTAGTCCCCAGTGAGCCCAGAGGTCCAGTCAGAACTAACACTCATCACAGAAGACCAAGCCACCCCCGTCATACACCAAGCCAAAATTCCTCCCCAACCCATGACTCCGCAGGAGCCAGAAAATGAGGTGTGGACCTTGTATTATGACAGTTCCAAGACACATGACGGAGCTGGCGCAGGCTGCATCCTGCTGGACCCTCAGAAGAACAAGTTCTTGATTTCGTGTCAGCTAGAGTTCCAGTGCACCAACAATACTGTCGAATATGAAGCCTTATTCCTCGGACTTAAGAAGGCAGTGGACTTAAAGGTAAGGTGCTTACAGGTCATTGGAGACTCTGAGATCATCACTCGTCAAGTACGCAATACCATTCATTGCTTGTCTCTGCACTTAAAAGCTTATCAACAAGAGGTATGGCACCTTATTTCTGCTTTTGATGCATTTGGAATCAAATCTGTACTTAGAATGCATAATGCAGCAGCTGATACTCTGGCTAATGCTGCTGCTAGGTTTACCCCTCTAAGGGATGGTTTTTCTATTGAAATAATGTATACACCCTCTGTGCCAGATAATATTACTAATTTACGCATCTTTGATGATGATCAGCAGATATTGGAATTCATGCTCAGCACCGAAGTATTCAAAGATGCGGTGATAGATGAGGCGGATCACGATCAAGCTTTGTAGGAATAGCATGATAAATTCAAAGAAAACCCCATGCCCAAGGGGATAGTGTCACTTGAAAATCTCTTCGATCTGCAAAGCCGTTTCTGTGGGCCCCCAAATACCAAAGTACAAAGTTCCACCTTGGCACATCGGCAGGTGAACTTAGGATCATATGAGGATCTGAAGTTCATCAACCTTGGGAAAGATTGTTTCGACCAAGAGAAGCAAGCTTTCACCCAGCTATTCCGGAAGTACCGAGACGTATTTTCTTGGACATATGATGATTTACGTACGTATGATACTCGGATTATTCAATACGTGATACCTATGAAGGAAGGAGTAAAGTCGTTCCAGCAAAAGCTTAGGAAAGTTCATCCAACACTAGAACTGATGATTCAGAAAGAACTTAAGAAGCTTATGGATGCACGCATCATCTTCAAAGTTCGGCACTCCACTTGGGTATCAAATCTGGTCCCCGTATGGAAGAAATCTGGCAAGATCCGTTTATGCGTGGACTTTCGAAATCTCAAATGGGCCTGAGACAAAGACAATTACCCAGTGACCCCTATGGAACAAATATTGCAAGTCGTGTCCGAATCCGAAATTTTCTCCTTATTAGATGGCTTCTCTGGTTACAACCAAGTGCTGGTAGCTGAACCAGACAGATTGAAAACTACTTTCCGGACCAAATGGGGAACTTTCGCTTTCAGGTGCATGCCCTTTGGATTAATAAACGCAGGGGAAAATTTCCAACAAGCCATGGATATATCTTTCCATCATCTAATAGGACAGAGCATGGTAGTCTATTTGGATGATGTCACCGTGATTTCAAAACACCGGGGCGATCACTTACGCCACCTCAAGCAAATTTTCAAAAGGTGCAGGAAGTACGGGATCTCACTCAACCCGAAGAAAAGTGTTTTCGCCATGTCAGAGGGAAATTTTTTGGGCCACATCATAACGAAGCAAGGCATTGTTGTAGATCCCGAGCGGGAAAAGGCCATTGCCCAAATCCCACCCCCTAGCAGCAAAAAGGCCATGCAATCCTTCCTTGGAAAAATCAAATTTGTACGAAAATTCATATTAGATTTTGCCCAAATAGTCAGGCCTTTGCAGGGGATGATCAAGAAGAATGCGATTTTTAAATGGAACCCACCTGAGAAGGAGGCTTTCAATAAAATAAAGCAGGCTATAGCTGAAGCACCGTCTCTCCAAATTCTAGATTTCAGCAGAAGCTTCATCTTGTATACCTTCGCTTCAGATTCATCACTCGCAGCCGTCCTCATGCAGGAAGACGCCAACAATGATGAACGGCCTATATCCTTCATGAGTACCAGGTTGCAGGGAGCTGAACTGAATTACCCTGAGATCGACAAGCAGGCTTATGCAGTCTACAAAGCAGTAAAGCATTTTAGGCCATACATCTTGAAAAACCATGTCACAGTTTTCATCCCCCACCCGGTTGTCCACTCACTTTTCATGCAGCAAGAGTTGGGTGAGAGACGAGGGAACTGGATGGCATGTCTTCAAGAATATGACCTAGATTTTAAACCAGCACACAATGTCAAAGGAAAAGGACTCTGCCAAATGGTTGCAGAGGCTGCAAGCTCACACGGGGTTGAAGAAGAGTGTTGGGAACAGGAAATCAACATGTATCAGAGTGACCATGCACCTCAGCAGAGAAACCTTTCTTGGTACTCTGACATTTTGGGATATTTGGCTCACGGCTTCTTGGACCTTGTTTTGACTGCCCGGAAAAAATTCGCAATAAGGCTTAAGTCTACATCTTACCAGCTAATCCAGGGTAAGCTTTTCAAGAAACATCACGATGGAGTTCTGCTATGCTGCTTGGAACACGCTGAAGCACAGAGCATCCTGACCGAACTGCATGACAGACCAGCCGGAGGGCATTTTGCAGGCGATACCACCACCCATAAAATAATGCATGCAGGGTTCTATTGGCCAACCCTTTTCAGAGATGCTCATGCGTATGTTCGGAAGTGTATCCAATGTCAGAAATTTTCCAGCTAGGAAGCACGGCCAGCCGCTCCCCTACAATCAGTGGCAGTAGAGGAACCCTTTCAACAGTGGGGGTTGGACGTGATTGGTGAAATCTTTCCCCACTCCTCCAAGCAACACCGGTATATTCTCACTGCTACTGATTATTTCACCAGGTGGGTCGAAGCAATACCATTATGCCAAATCAACGATCAAGAGGTAATAAATTTTGTCACTCATTCTATCATCACTAGGTTTTCGTTCCAACTTCCTTAGTTTTTGACAATGCAACTTATTTTTTGTCTTTTAAATTGTATGATTTTGCTTTGGAAACTGGTATTGTGCTTAAACATTCTGCAAATTATTACCCCCAAGGAAATGGACTAGCCGAGTCAACTAATAAAAATCTTATCTACATCATCAAAAAGACTCTGTTGTCCCACTAGCGAAACTGGCATAACGCCCTCCACAACGCTCTTTGGGCTGACCATGTTACACCCAAATCCTCACTCGGCACCTCCCTGTATTTTCTTTTATATGGAAAAGAAGTCGTCCTTCCTCCCCACTTATCTCTCCCTGCCCTTCAGTTGTCCCAAGAAAGCCACGGCACCCCGTGCCCTACCTTGCAGACCCGGATCGATACACTATTGAAACTGGAGGAAGAGAGGCAAAAAACCCGGGAAAAGTTCGCCATCCACAAAATTTGGATTAAAAGATGGTTTGATAAAAGGTCCGCATGGAATAAAAATTTTGAAGTAGGAGACCTAGTCCTTAAGTGGGATAAATCTCACGAAGAAAAGGGAAAACATTCCAAATTCCAAGCCCTGTGGATAGGTCCATTCCAGGTTAAAGAGAAATTAGGTTCCCACACGTTTAGATTGCAAACTCTAGAGGGAAGAGTCAAGGTCCTCCTGGTGAATGGGCATGACCTCAAACATTACTTCACTTAGTAGCCCTCGGAGGGCTATCCCACCCCTGTACCATATTTCATTGTTTTCTATTTTATTTCGTTTTGTAGGCTTCCTTTTATCAAAAAAAAAAAAAAAAAAACTCAATAAGGTGGAAGACCTTGTAGGAGTCACACAATTGGCCTACTGCACCAGGTTCTATGTTGATGGGAAGCCTCTCCCGAAAGACACAAAGGTGGTGAGAGCTTACCTGTAATTGACACCCAAAGGTAGTACATGACCTAGCTCGAGCCACCAAGCGTGGGTAGCTCACCTAGCAAGCTCGAAAGGGTGTCTATGAAAATAAATTTGGATAAAATGGCGACTAGATCGAAAGGGAACAGAGTTAACTTCGGGTGACATCAGGATATCCGGGTAAAACCAAAGTCCTCATACAGACCAGGAGCAACCTCTCTCGCACAGTAAAATAAGTCGGGATCCCTCATCCTCCCAAGAAAAATTTCCTCTCTCAAATAAGTTCCATGAGCACACCTAAATAAGTGCCTTAGGCACATTCAAAATAAGTGCAATAGCACACCAATAAAGGGTAAAGGATTGAGAAAGGCTTCCTGCATAGAGAGGCGATGTGACGACTCCGCCGAGGTACTGACCAGGCTCGCTGGCAGCGGAGCAACGTTTATGACTCCTAGGCAGTGACTCCGCTGGGACCGCGAGGTTCGCAGGCAGCGGAGCAACACAATGAGGAAAAAATAATCGTACCGGATCCTGTGGATACCTGAAGTTCTCCAACCCTTTCAATCTAGAAACCTGAAGAAATGAAACTCGGTTAACCAGCACCTTAACAAGCTAGCAGGCCAAGCAACTTCGCAAAGTGCCAAAGGCAAGGTAGTAGGGACCTTAAGGTGAAAGGAACAGCTAGCAAAGGCCCCTCCCTCCCCCCACCAAGGCAAACCGTCGGCAAAGGCTCTGGGTCCGACCAGTGAATCGCCATTTGTTGTAGCCTCTACAACACCCTCCAAAAAATCCACACTTAAAAATTTTTGGAGCCCCTTGAGCATAAAAAGAAAGCTGAGTTGAAGTTTGAAAAGTTAAGTCGCTAGGTCGCAGTTTTCTTCAATTTTGGAAAATCGCGACTTCGCGACCTTGCGACCCCGCGACCCCGAGGTCGCAAGGTCGCAAGGTTGCGAGGTCGCACCCCCTTCAGACCACCGCATAATTCGACCCCGCAACCTCATTAATGCCCCGCACGTGCGACCTTTTTATAAATATAAGGGTCGTTAGGTCACATTATGCACATTCGGCGGATAGAAAGAAAACGCTTCTGACATGTCGACTGGAGCGCGATTTTCCCGAGTAAGTTGTCGTTTTCCTCCTGTTGTTTCCTTTTATAATTTTCTTGCCTAATTTTCCCTACCTTAGCATTTAAATTTCCCTCTTTCTTGGCTCCTGTTTATCATTTGAGACTTAGGGCTCCCCCTTTTGCTCTGACATTTCCCCTGCTTGTATAACTTTATCACTACTTCCCATCCAAACCCTGATGGCCTGTGTCCTACCCCAAAAACTCTTCCCTTGCTCTGTCTTGGCCCACCTAGCCTTGTAATTTTGAAGTTAGAGGGAAATTGACTTGACACAGCACACGCTAAAACCCCCAGCAAGCCCTAGTGCGACTTGTGACCCTTGCGACCCCGCGACCCCAACTGTTAAGTCGCCAGGTCGCATTCGTCCTTCATTCTACTTTCACGTGACTTCGAGACCTGGCGACCCTGTGACCTGGTCGCAGGTCACAGAGTCGCACTCCCATCGATTTTCCTAGAATTTGCGACCCAGCGACCTCGTGACTTGGTCGCAGGCCGCAGAGTTGCACTCCCATCGATTTTCCTAGAGTTTGTGACCCAGTGACCTCGCGACCTGGTCACAAGGTCGCAAGGTCGCACTTCCGTCTGTCTACCCAGATTGGGCCATAGCCCACGCAGTCCCCATAATAGACACTCTAAAGGGGTGGTGGGAGGAGCCCAAAAAATTCAAGCCCAAGAAGGATCAAGAATATCCAGTGACAAGTCTTAGGAAGGTGTATAAACTGGTAGCCGCTATGCTCTGCAGGTTATACGGGCGTCCTGATGCCACCACTTTCAGTGGCACATGGGTAACCCTAATGGAGTATGTCACTATGCATGGCACCCAGTTCAACTAGGCCAGCATACTGGTGGCCTCTCTTCAGACAAACATATCCTCAGCACTAGTACCAGATGATGGATATCCTTCTTAATTCTACATGGCCTCCTACTTGTTGGATGTTGTTTGTTCAAGGTGCCACTTTGAGGGATGGGTGCACAATTGGGATTCAAAACAGGCACATCCAATCCACTTAGAGACGAAGGTATTTTGGGATTCCAGGTACAAGTAGGACATAGAGTCGATCTCTCAAGTCTTCATCCCAACTTTCTACAAAAAATTGTTCGGCCAGGACACTCCCTGCATGTCCTGGCGAGCTATGGAGACGTTAGGCAAGGTAGCGCATTGGTTCCCACTTGCCGAATACACATTCATTTGAGTCTTTGGTTCATACAAAGCTCCCCATGCTATGCCCCGATATGTTACAGATAAAATGCTCATTCGAGAAGTCTGTTTCCAAATGACGTCTGGTTTTTCTAAGGTCCTGACTAAGGGAAAAAAAAAGTCGTGGCTTACGCTACCCCTCACTGTCGGTACCTACACAGTCAAAGATTTCAGGGAGGTAGAGGCAGAAGCAGAAGAGATGAGAAGTTATCGCCTCGGGCCATTGGACCACCGGACATATGACCCAGATAGGATAGTCCCTGATCACTGTAAGCGGGCTAAGTTCAAATGGAATTATCAGCACACTGAATTTTCGGGCGAAGATGAAAGAAGAAACTGAAATAACACGGATAGGAAACTCGCCCCAAGGGCATGGTCTGATCAAGAAGATCCAAATGACCTTACATTGGAGGATAGAAGCCGTGAATTAGGAGGCGCTTCTTCTTCTCAGGCTAAGAAGGCTTGAACCAGTACAGGGCACAACACTACTGCCCAGCAAAAAGAGCAGGAAGCCAAAGCCTAGCACGAAACAGAAAAGAAGATGAAAGAGGAAGAAGAAAAGCGCAAGAGGACCCTTAGGTCAGAGCAGAAGAAGAAGCAGGCAGAAGAGGTCAGGAGAAAAAAGGAGGAACAAGAGGCAGAGGCTAAGGTGGAACGGAAACTCAAAAAAGAGTTAGATCAAGTGGAGGCCGAATGCCAGAGGAAAGCAGAACAGGAAGCGGCAGTGGAAGCTGAACGCAAGAGAAAATCAGAAGAGACAGCAGCAGCAGTAGCCGAACGTAAGAGGAAATTCGAACAGGAAGCAGCGGCAGAAGCAGAGCGCGGGTAGAAAATAGAACTTGAAAAGGAAAAAGTAGAGTGGTTGTGGAAAGAGGAGGAATAAAAGAAAAGAAAAGAAGAGGAGGATAGAATACTAGATAACATCGAGACATCTCCCCAAGGCGCAGACTCACAAACGGAGCTACAGCCCATCGAAGTGCCTATAATCAATACACGCGCTACACTCTCTGATGTGAGTTCCTATGAAGCGCAAGAAGAGGGAGTATTTAATCTTACCAGGCTCACATATGATCAGTTCTCCTTCAAGATCCGACAAGAGAAAAGAAGGTGCCTGGCCCGAAATCCTTCCGCCTCATCCAAAGCCGCGACGGAGAAAGATATAGTCCTAGACACTATGACTGACCCAGTAATGATAGCATCGACCGGCACAGCCTTCGTTGCGGCCACAGAGGAAAATGTAAACAGAATGAGCAGAGAGATCTTCTCTCTACAAAATAAGCTACAAGAAGCCGAGCAAAGGGAGGCAAGGGCAGAGCAGGAAAAGGTAGCATTAAAGGAAGAAATTCAACAGCTCCAAGACAGAACTGCCCCTATCAACGAAGTACCGCTCACTGTCCGAAGAGGGCTGGATATATTAGAGGTCACCATGAGGCAGGTCTATGGGGAAATGCTTACCATAAAAGAAACAGTTGCCCCCTTGGTAAGAGCCCAAACAGAGACTAAGCAGAGGAGCAAGCAGCTGAAGGAGGCCTCATCCGCTTTGGATAGAATGATAGAATGGACAGGCCAGTACCCCCAGGCTCCCGAAAACCTGCCAAAGAAAGACTAGATCCACACATAAGATGCTAAGGTCTAGATCCGGATTAAAATGCAGTCTAAAGATAAGTTGTCCAAGGACCTCGATAAGGTAATGGCCGCATACGAGCATCTAATAAGAAGCATCGATTCAATGCATGTCCTACATCACATTCCATCACTGGGTGCATTGAGTGAGGAGAAGACATGGGAACAAGTGGATCAGGAGATCCAGACATTTTTGCAACCTATTAGACAAGCCGCTACCACTTCCAACCTTGCGGCATCACAGGAGAACTTGGGTAAGTTCATTATCACACCAGTCTGGATCTACACCAAACTGGCCTCTCTATCCAACCTAGTCACACAGAAAAGGGAAAATTTAATTCCAAATGCCTTGGAGTGTCTGCATCGGTTAAGAGAAGAAGTTCCCTTGATTTCCCCCATAGCGGCAGATTATCGTGCGTGGCAGAACTTTCTTAGAGAACAACAAGTTGATGCCCCTGACCTCACGATCGCACACACATCCCCATGATCTGGTGGCAGTAGGTCGCAGGTCGCACTTGGTGATAGGTCGCAGGTCGCAACCCTCATTCAGGTCGCAAGGCAGCTCAACAGTTGGGGAGGCGAAAAGTCAGGAAGCCCAAAGGGAAATTTTTGGTCTATAAAACTTCCTTCGGGAAGATTGTAGAGGATATTTCTTGCTTGGGACTCAAGCTGAGCACATTGTATTACCAGGATTATACAATTTTGCGCATGAATACAAGAATTTTGAAAAATCCCTTTGTGGATCTGGTGTTGAGATATGTATGAGCACTATTGAGTATTATATTTTCAGTTTCTGAAACATCTTTGGATTAAGGGAACTGTATCTTCAATTCATATCACAATTGCATAACAGTTTGCTGAATATATGTTAATGATGGTTGAATTCATTTCACTTTCTTAATGAATGTTGATGACTTTGTTTATTAGAATTTTTGTTATCATTTAAAACTTTTAGGAAGTGAAGGGTGTTCTTACCATAAGGAATTTTTTCTTTTGTGGTCAGAACAGTTTATAAGCATGACCCTAATGATGTGTTGTTAACAACACTTCCTTCGGTACTTATGCTTCATTATTTCCTCTTGCTACTCATAGTGTTATATGTACATTTATGCATCAATCATATGTCTTGTATCATTTGATTAAGTTTGTATCCACAAGTTTATAGAGTCTAAGTGAGACCCAAAGAAAGGAGAAATCAGCAGTAGCCAGACCCACACCCCAGACGGTATCCCTATTCCAAACGGTTCAAGGTCTAATTGGGACTTTTTACCAGGGAGATCCCCTGCTGTTGGCCGGAAATATTTTCTCGTCAACATAGTGTGAATTTATTTTAGTGTAAGCACATCTCTACCCCCTCCATCTGTATCTCTATCTCCCATTTTCTCTCCTTCTTTATCTCGCTATCTCACCCACCAAACATACTCTCTCTCTCTCTCTCGCTCTCTCTCTCTCTCTCTTCCACTCCCCCTCTCTCTCTTCTCCTTCTCTCTCTCTCTAGCACTTCTCTCTCCATATCTATATATCTTACTCCCAACCTTGTCTTTGCATCTCTCTTCTCCCCTCTATCCCCCCCTCCATTTATATCTCTATCTTACCCCCAAAACATACACACACACTCTTATTGTGAGCACATAAAAATTATTCATGACATGAATTGACTTATGTGTTGCAATAATTCAACCATAAATACAAAACCTGAAATTTCATCCTAAATAAAATTTTCACTTACCTAAAATGTCTTCTTCTTGAAACTATAAACCATTTGTAATTGGATACATCCTTATTATTCCCATTTTCCATCATTCAACATTGTTAATCACTTTTCATTCAAACAAGATAATAGAGAATAGCTAAATGTGTGACAATAAGAACAATAAAATAAAATAGTATGAAGATTGTTTGTAATTGACTTCATTCTTATTACTCACACTTTCTATCATTCAACATTGTTACATTGTCACTTTAAACTTAAAATTTTTGTTTCATCATTTTCCATCATTAAAGTTAGAAATTGTCTCATCATTCATCATTAATCTTAGACATTTTTAGCATATTTAAAATGATCAAAATAATTAGATGTTCAACAAATTTTGTATGACTTCACATGAATGAAACCAGCCTAGATCCATCTTAACCCCGGATCTATCAAGCTCCAAGAGGGATCAAATCTCTCGAGGTGAAAACCTTTCCTCAAGTTTTGCACTCAAAAAAGAGGTTTTCACCTCGAGAGATTTGATCCCTCTCGGCGCTTGATAGCTCCGGGGTTAAGATGGATCTAGGCTGGTTATCTAATATTCTTATTAATGTGTAGATGTAATGTAAGAAATTTTGTAAACTTTTTTTGATGTCGGCTCAATATAATTGTAATGGATATATTTATAATAATAACAACAAAATATAAGTATATGTCTCAATCTAAATCCTGGAAACATCTGAACATTATATTATATCATTCGTATGTGATGGGAGGGAGAGATAGAGGGAGGTGGGTGAGAAAGTGAGAGAGAGGACTTGAGGGAGAGGGGAGAGGGAGAGGGGAAGAGAGATGGAGTTGGAAGGGGAAGAAAGACGGAGAGAGAAAGGTGGAGAGAGAGAGGGAGTGACAAGGGAGAAGGGGCAAAGAGAGAGAGAGAGAGGGAGAGGAAGAGGGAGGGAGAGAGATATAGATAGATATGAAGAGAGAGAGTGTGTATGTTTTTGGGTTGATAAGGATAGACAATGGGAGATAGAGATATAGATGGAGGGGGGAGAGAGGGAAGAATAGAGAGGAAAAGAGAGGGAGGGAGGAAGAGAGATAGATATGTAGAGAGAAGAGGAATGGAGTAGGAGAAAGAGAGAGGAAGAGGGAGGGAGAGAGAGAGTGGGAGAGGAAGAGTGCGGGAGAGAAAGGGAGAGGAATATCGAGGGAGGGAGGGAGAGCGATAAATATGTAGATATATATGGAGAGATAGTGTGTATGCTTGGGGGTTGAGAGAGAGAGAGAAATAAAGGGAAGAGATAGAGAGGGATAGGAAGAGGGAGAGATAGATAGATAGATATATATGGAGAGATAATGTATACAGGATGATATAGATAGATAAAGAAGGAGAGACAGAGGGAGATAGAGATATAGAATTAGGGGGAAAGAGGGAAGAAGAGAGAGACAAAGAAAATGAGAGAGAGAGAGAGAGAGAGAGAGAGAGAGAGAGAGAGAGAGAGAGATAATTACATGTGTTTCAAGGGATGTGATAGAGAGACAAATAAGAAGAGATGGAGGGAGGTATAGATATAGATGGCAGGGGGGAGAGGCAAGAAGATAAAGATAGATAAAGGGAGGGAGAGGTGGTGAGAGAGAGGGAGGGGGAGAGACAGGAGAGAGGGAGGGGAGAGAGAGAAGGAGAGAGGGAGGGAGATAGAAACATAATGGAAGGCAAAGAGAGAGGGAAGAAAGAAGAGACACACAAAGACACATATAGACATAGAAGTTAGATCTAGAAATTCATGAATATTTTGGTTTTTCACTAAAATAGATGTATTGATTTGAGTGTAGTAGTTGATTTCTAATCCAATTTGATCATTTTCACTAGATGCATTGATTTCAATGTAGATGTCCATTTTTAATCCTATTTAATCGCTTACACTAGATGCATTTATTTTAGTTAGATGTTGATTTTACTCCTATTTGATTGCTTGCACTAGATGCATTGGTTTCAGTGTAGATATTGATTTCTAATCATATTTGATCACTTGCACTAGATGCATTGATTTTAGTGTAGATGTCGATTTATAATCCTATTTAATACCTTACACTAGATGCATTGATTCCAGTGAAGATGTTGATTTCTACTCTAATTGTATTTCTTGCACTAGATCCATTGGTTTTAGTGTAGATATTGATTTCTAATCCTATTTTATTGCTTGTAATAGATACATTGAATTTAGTGTAGATTTTGCTTTCTAATCCTATTTGATTGTTTTCACTAGATGCATTGATTTCACTGTAGATGTTGATTTCTAATTTGATGCAACTAGATGTATGATGTACATTAATTTCAAAGTAATTAGATTAATAATGTGCATTGATTTCAATGTAAGCACATCTCTTCCCCCTCCATCTATATCTCTATCTCCCATTGTCTCTATTTCTTTATCTCTCCATCTCACCCCCCAAACATACACACACTCTCTCCATATATATCTATCTCTCTCTCTCTCTCTCTCTCTCTCTCTCTCTCTCTCTCTCTTTCCCTCAATTTTCTACTCCCTCTCTCTCACTTCTCCTTCTCTCTCTCTCTCTAACACTTCTCTCTCCATATCGATATCTCTTCCACCCCACCCTGTATTTTCTTCTCTCTTCTTCCCTTTATGCATTGGTTTCAGTGTAGATGTTGATTTCCAATCCTATTTGATTGCTTGCAATATATGCATTGAATTTAGTGTAGATTTTTCTTTCTAATCCTATTTGATTGTTTGCACAATATGAATTGATTTTAGTGTATAAGTTGGTTTCTATTCCTATTTTATTATTTGCACTAGATGCATTGATTTCAGTGTATATGTTGATTTCGGATTTGATGCAACTAGGTGTATGATGTACATTAATTTCAAAGTAATTAGATTAATAGTGTGAATTGATTTCAGTGTAAGCACATCTCTAGCCCCTCCATCTATATCTCTATCTCCCATTATCTCTCCTTCTTTATCTCGCTATCTCACCCCCCAAACATTCTCTCTCTCTCTCTCTCTCTCTCTCTCTCTCTCTCTCTCTCTCTCTTTTCCACTCCCCCTCTCTCTCTTCTCCTTCTCTCTCTCTCTAGCACTTCTCTCTCCATATCTATATCTCTTACTCCCAACCCTGTCTTTTCATCTCTCTTCTCCCCTCTATCCCCCCCTCTATATCTCTATCTCACCCCCAAAACATACACACACACTCTTAGTCTGAGCACATAAACATTATTCATGACATGAGTTGACTTATGTGTTGCAATAATTCAACCATAAATACAAAACATGAATTTTCATCCTAAATAAAATTTTCACTTACCTAAAATGTCTTCTTCTTGAAACTATAAACCATTTGTAATTGGATACATCCTTATTATTCCCATTTTCCATCATTCAACATTGTTAATCACTTTTCATTCAAACACGGTAATAGAGAATAGCTAAATGTGTGACAATAAGAACAATAAAATAAAATAGTATGAAGATTGTTTGTAATTGACTTCATTCTTATTACTCACATTTTCTATCATTCAACATTGTTACATTGTCACTTTAAACTTAAAATTTTTATTTCATCATTTTCCATCATTAAAGTTAGCAATTGTCTCATCATTCATCATTAATCTTAGACATTTTTAGCATATTTAAAATGATCAAAATAATTAGATGTTCAACAAATTTTGTATGACTGCACATGAATGAAACCATCCTAGATCCATCTTAACCCCGGATCTATCAAGCGCCGACAGGGATCAAATCTCTCGAGGTGAAAACCTTTCCTCAAGTTTTGCACTCAAAAAAGAGGTTTTCACCTCGAGATATTTGATCCCTCTCAGTGCTTGATAGATCCGGGGTTAAGATGGATCTAGGCTGGTTATAGACCTCCATTAAACATGTTTGGTGAGTCATCCATGTTTTCTTCATTACCGAAAACTTTTTTTATGGTGGTCCATCTGTTCCCTCAAGATACCATTCGCTTTTTGGTACTTTCTCAAGAGCATCTCCCTCTCCCAAAAAACTTGTACAATCACCTGGTGCTAATGAATCTCATACCGAACCGTTGACAACAGAACAATTCTACATGATGTCTAGAAACATTCCTAACCCTGACCCTCAAGGTAGAAATTTACCGCCTAGGGGGCAACCTCAAGGGAAGTATATACCGCAAGGGTAGTACATACCTCAAGGATAATATCAACCTCAATGGAATTACTCTATTCCAGGGACACAACCTCTTCAAGGGTAGTACCCTATGCCAGGGCAACAGCCTTTCCAAGGACCACAACCTCCTTTGGGGCTGCAATTTTATCAAGAACAACAATTGTTTCAAGGAGGTCAACCTTTTAGTGGAAATTATCCAGCAAATTATCAAACTTACGTTCCAAGTTATCAACCTGGTTATGGTTCAAATTAAGCATCACAACCTTCAATGGGAGCTCCTTATCATGGAGTAAACACCGTGTGGAATCCATCGTTGAATCAACAGAATTTGCAACCTACCATGCAAGTACCTTATAATCAGCCTGGTCAGTCAACTGGTTATACCCAAATCCAGCAACTTGTCCAACCTACGCTTCAAATTATACCTCAGGTATCTGCACCTAGCAATGTTCAGCAACCTGGTTCGAGTACACCTAGAACTCCTATCCAAATTGCTACATCAACTTATGTTCAACAGCCTAGTACACCTATTACTAGAGTTTCTATTGCTCGTCAAGTAACGATGACACCTGTATCACAACCAATCCCTCAATTGATTGCTCATCAACCTATATCTGTTGGGTATGTGTTATATTATTTCCACGACTAAGCAAGCGCGGGGGGATAAGAGGGGGGGCAGTAGCCCCCCCTCTCAGGGTCCGGGGCAGCGCCCCGACGAAAATTTTTGGTCCTTAATTTCTGGTGGGTAGTCCGCGTCCATGGTTTTGTGCATGGTTTTGCACATGGTTTTGGGGTACGATGGTTTTCGGCCCCTGGTATTTTTGTAGATCCGGTCAAGGGAACTACGGTTATGTTCTAATCCAGGGTTTATGGATTGGGGTTTATGTATGCTTCGGCATGTATATATATGTGTTGTAACACTAAAAGGAATATAATGAAAAATCAAGTTGGTCGTCCCAGTTTGGGATCCAGGGGAAAATCTCTGTGTTTATCTATTTTATGTTTTATGCTCTCGCTATTGTTTATTTTCTGTTATAAGATTCGTGTGTAGATAATTTCTGTTCACGGTTAAAACCTACAATATCTACAGTTCAGACTACTATTCAGACATCTACAGCGCAACCTGGTACAAGTACAATTGTAACAAGCCAACCTTATACAGGTCAGTTTGTTTATCAACCGTATCAAGGGCAGTATCAATATGGACCTGTAGGAAAAAATCCAGTATACTAGCATCAACCGTACCCTGGTTACACATATCAGATACCAGCTCAACCTCAGTACGGTATGGCTAACCCTGGTTATCCTGGAGGTATTCCAATTCCAACTGCACAATCTATTCTAGGCTACCCTGGATATCCTCCTCCTGGTACTAGTATCGTTCCTCAAGGTTATCAGTTTTCTCAACAGGACCCTAACCATCGATTACCATTCATTGCAACTTTGGATTTGCCAGATTTTTCACGCCTCGCGAATGATCTGATTTATTATCTTCTATTTTGGCCGCCAACGCCTAATAATTTGCCCAGTGATATTCCCAAGTTTGAAGGTAAATCGGGAGAAGACCCCTCAAACCATGTCATGACTTACCACCTTTGGTGTGCATCCAATTCTTTAATCGATGATTCCATTCGATTGATATTGTTTCAAAGAGATTTGATAGGCTTAGCTGCAAAGTGGTATATTCAACTACCACGTGGCTCATTGCATAATTTCAACGCGTTAGAAACAGCTTTCTTAACACACTTTCAGTTTCCAGTCCTTTACGACAATGGCAGAGAACTTTTAACTTCATTAAAACAATCTACGTCCACATACATTTCAAATAACATACATGAATGGAGACGTAGATGATGTTTAGTGAAAGTTTTCATTCCGGATCAAATCTTGGCAGAATGGTTTATCAAATCATTACTTCCAAAGATCACTGAAGATGTGGCTAAGGGAGGTGTCATTACGGGAGAACAGGTCATAGCTCAAGCACAGTACTTAGACCTTGTATATACACAGTCTGGTACTTTATACGCAAAAAATTCCTGACTTTCCGTGTCCAGGTCAAATAACTGCAACTCCTTCTAGTTATCATGTTGCAGACAGTGTAATTGGTTCATTTAGCGCTAACAAGAGTGAGAAGAAGTCATCCAAAACTACTTCTCCCATTATAACTTTACCAGATTCACCGAAAGGAGATTCTTCCCTTAAAACTTCTGTCGACATTCATGTTTTAGACTCATCCACAACTAAATCTAAAACCGGTAATAAGAATAAAGGAAAGAATAAAAACAAACAAAATACATATCCCAAAGAGAAAACCGAAAAGAATGAACCATTTGGTGAAAAATAGAAACCTCGTTATCCTTGTCTTATCTGTGATGAGGATCACTATACCAAAGAGTGTCCACATCAGTCTGAGGTCTCCAAGTTTGTCAAAGGTTCACCCACACCTATTGTCTTGAAGGATCCGTTTCCCACTCAAGATAGTAAAATGATAGGATCTTCTTCAAATTCATAGGCAGATATTTTAATGATGTCTCAAGTTATGGTTGCGACGCGATCTCAAGACTATGAAACTAAAAATCCTGTAACTGGTAAAGAGACAGAAAATTCTAGTCAAACACCAGCTATACCTCCTTCAGTTTCCAAACCACTCCAAATTGAGAAACCTAATCTTGATCTAGTCATTAAACCGCCTGCTAAAGGTTTACTTTGAAAGTTAGCTTTTAATCCACATGCGAGAGTTTCTCATAATTACAACATTGTTGAAGACTTGGTGATATCCCCTTTAGCAATGTCGGCCTTAGAAGTGCTACAATCATGTCCAGCACAAAGGAAATTACTATTATCAGCTATCAGAGCTATTGATCCTCAGGATTCCAACCTCATTGTCTTTGATCTAGAAAATTTTACACTGAGACTCCCTCATCAGATGGCTTTTCATATTCCAGTATTAGTCAAATCCAGACGAGTTTTTCGTATTGTAATTGATGAAGGGGCACCTACGTGTATAATGTTGTTAAATTTTAGGAAAATTCTCGGTTCTCCAACACTCAACCAATCACCGACTATCCTTAAAGCCTTTGATGGAAGAGGATTTCTAATCCGTATTTATGCAAAAATGCAAAAAAATAAACATATAACCATAAACACAAAGATGCAACGGAAATAACACTTCATTTCATTAATATCAAAGAACTGAAATTTGCTTACAGACAGAATGGAAATAAAACTAGCTAGGGCGCTGGTAGCTATCTCTGAGAAGAGATGTGGTGGCTACAAGCCTCTGAACCGAGTTACAATGAGGCTCGAGGGCCTATTTATTATTTAGAAATAATGGGAAATCCTAAACAGCCAAAACCCTAACCCTAGGAGATGAAGCACCAAAACTATGGGCCCTGTTTGGGTAAATTGGTGTTTCAACTTCCCAGGGGCGTAACTTTGGCATACGATCTATGTTTGACGCGTACCATACCTTGTTAGAAAGATCTATCCGAGGACTACAAATTTTCAATGAGAAACATCAGTCCGTGGACCCATGTTGCTCTGCATTTTCCCAAAAAAACGTCATTTAGGGCCTCAAAATGGCTCCGAAAGTTCAGGACCTGAAACTGCTAAAAATAGTAAGTTGTGCCAAAACTGAAAAACTAAAAGAGACAATGGTGGGGCCCCAAGTGGAATAGGAGGGTAACCACCAATATCCACCTGGATCATTCCTCCCCCCTTAGGAAGAAATGGTTCCCATTGCGTTAAGTTCCTCCATGAGCTGAGGAAATTTCTGTTGAACTTGGTCCCTGGTGAACCACTTTCCTTGGTGCAGGAGTTGGCCAGCTTTGACAACCCAATACATTTGGATCTTCTATTGATGAGTGTTCTTGATTTGCATGTCCATGATAAAATCTGTGGTGGCATGTTCCATGCAGTCTGGGTTTAACTCTGTTGGTGTGAGTTGTTTTGCAATGTCAGAGGTGTCCAGTAGAGGTGGGAAGTAAGGAAGAAGGCGGTCCACATTGAATATTGGGTGCAGACCAAGGAATGGTGGAATATTGAGCTCGAAGGCATTGTTCCCTACAGCCTTGGTGATGGTGTACGGCCTATAAATATATTGGCTTTGTGAACTCTTGGTGCAGGTCATACCAAGACATTGCCCAAATGTATACTTTATCGCCCACGGAAGTTGTGTGGCACGGTGTTGATCATGGCATTTCTTGTACTAGCAATAAGCCTTTATTAATGCTTCATATCATTTCTATTGATATGTTGAATGCACTCGATGAAGCTTCTATTTTCTTTGTGTCGACTTGATGGACATAGTGACTCAGTTAAAGTATACAATGGCATACTCTCATGGGACACATGTGATCCCAAGGCCACACTAAAGGGACTGGCAGATTGAGCTGACAGAAAGCCAGTGTCACTCATTGCATGCAGGGAGCTCTCGTCCTGTCATGGATGCTGAATTATCTCTGCAGTGTATACAATCATTACGGTGACGAACCTGCATCTGGACATGCGTTTTGAGATGGAAAAGTGTGGACAGTGACTCGGTGTTGAAAAACGTGACGGAAAGTACAGACCAAAAATGTCTTCGAGAACACCTTTATTCAATCAATATAAATGAAGCGCATGGAGATTGTTGGAGATCCCAAGAAGTGCACCCACAAGCCCACACTCGTTCAAAGAAGAGTTTAGCAGTGGCTTCTGTTGTGATATTCTTCTTGCAGGCCGCCATAATGGCCATCTTTGAGAATCTGTCGACGACCACAAAAACACAATCATTTCCATGCTTAGTAGAAGGCAGGCCCGACATGTAATCCATGGAGATGGATTCCCAAGGTCGACTAGGGGTAGGTATCGGAGTATATAGGCCTTGTTTCTTGATGGTCGGTTTGTCAATGGCATAGGCAGTGCAGGATTTGATGTGCTTCTCAACATCCTTTCGAAGGTTCGGCCAATAGAAATACTTCTGCAATAAAGCTACTGTTTTCTCGACCCTGAAATGCCCAGCGACTCGATTGTAGTGTGCTTCCCATATCACCTTGGCACGCTCGCTTGAAGGAACACAAAGGTGTCCCAGGTGACATAAAAGTGCATCTTGGAGGTGAAATTTTGGAACTTGTGTACTCCCCAAGAGTGCCTTGTAAGTGTGGCCAAATTCTGGGTTGCTCTCGTAGAGAAGCGGCCAATCAGAAGTCTCGTGCCCACAAGAGTTGAGAACGGTGGTGAGCGCCATGATCGGTGGTCGGCTGAGATAATCTACAACATTATTGGTGCTACCCTTCCTGTACTTGATGTTCAAATGAAACTGTCGCAGATATGTGGACCACTTCTGATGGCGATCATTCTGCAACTTCCCTTGTGTCTGTATGAACTGTAGGGGCCGGTGGTCTGTGTGGATGATTGTTTCCTTCCCAAAAATTTAATGCTTCCATTGTCGACAAGCTTGCACAATGGAATACATTTCTTTGTCATAAGTGGGATACTTGCGAACTGTGTCAGAAAATGTCTCACTATGATATGCCACTGGATGTCCCTGTTGAGTAATAACTATCCCAATAGCATAGTCAGAGGCATACGTCTTGATCTCAAATGTTGTTTCAAGTAAAGTATCAAACAGCAGGGCGACGACATTTTCAAATATATGGGCATCCCTTGTTGAGATTAGGCCAAAAGAATTTTTCTTTCGCTCCTCCCTTGGTGACTTGACTCAAGGGCCAAGTGATATGAAAGAATCCCAATACGAACTTGCGGTAGAAATTAGAAAGACCCAAAAAGCTGTGAGGCTCTGCTAGAGTGGTTGGGGCTGGTCAATCTCGAATGACTTGGATCTGGGTTGGATCCACATGCATCCCCCTTTCATCAATAATGTATCCCAAATATTGAACCTTGGTCATGCCAAAAGTGCACTTCTCCAAATTGGCACACAACTTGTGTTGTATTTGGGGCTTGTGAATTAGGTGGGGATTCTCTCTTCCCAAAGTCAGCTAAGATCGAATGTCATCAAGTACACCACTACAAATGAGTTGGTGAATGGCGCAAGATGTAGATCCATCATCCTCGCATGAAGGTTGGGAGGCATTTTCAGCCCGAAAGGCATGACCCACGTATTAAAAAGGCCTTCCTTGGCTTTGAAGGTAGTCTTCCACACATCGAAGGGTTCAATTGGTACTTGGTGATACCTAAACTTCAAGTCAATCTTGCTGAAATATTTTTCACCTTTGAGTTGGTCCAAAAGGTCATCAATCCGTGGGATCGGGTACCTATTCCGGACAGTGATCTTGTTCAGCACCCAATAGTAAATACAGAGTCTCCACGTCCCATCCTTCTTCTGTACCAACACGATCGAGCTCCCACAGGGCGATGAACTTGGTCAGATGTGACCTTTCTGCAGCAGCTCCTGAATCTGCCTCTTGATTTCATCGTTCTCCATAACAGAGCGCCGAGAGATCGGTCCATCGGGTAGTGGCGCACCTGGGGTCAGATCAATCGAGTGCTTGACCTGACAGTGCAGAGGAACCCCTGTGGGTGAGGTGAAGATGTCCCCGTATTCCTCCACAACCTTATCCATTTGTTGTTGTTGTGCAGAGGAGCCCTTTCTGGAGGTCATGGCCACAGTCTTCTTCTTGCCCTGGGGATGGATCATTAGGAAAATGAATTTCCTAGTTTGTGAAATGAGCTTACTGCATTGTTTTGCAGTAACCAAAGAGATAGCGACAGGAGGTGGTACCTCTGGTATCCTGTACAACTTATTTCCCAAAGTAACAATAACAGCACGAGGCCGAGACTCATACACAGCATGACGCTTCCAACAAGTATGGTTGTCTAATAATCCATCGAAACATCAATGAACAACACATCATGCCTCATCCGTGAAGGCTTGATGCTATAGGAAGACAGCATGATAGCGGAGATCTCGTCCTTGGTAGGCTTCACCGTGGTGTATGGATGTGGGTGATGCGCGTGATCGACAAGCTGACACTTCACGCGTCTACATTCAAATAGGGTTCTTTTGGCTCCCATTGTCGACAATAAACCAAAGCGGGGAACCCTTTACCCACATCTGGGAGTGGAAGAGACGCTTTGCCTCCTCTTTATCTTCTAGTTCCTCCTTCTAGATCTTCGTAGTGGCAATGGTGGCATTGGGCTCCACATCAATAATCTGCTTCCCTTTGTCATTCACCTTGTCAGGCTCTGATTCAGATTTGGAGCATGCATCTGATTCAAAATCCCTCATCTCGGTTCAATGGCCCAGCAGCTGGCTCACTCATGGCAGTGAGCTCACTCAGAACCTCCACCAGCCTCTCAGTGTCTTTCTTTGGCTTTTCGGTGTTGTTATTTGTTTGTGGCTTCGACAGGTTGTCTTGAGTTGCCATGCCTTGGCTCTATCCTTTGTTCTGATGTTTGGGAGCACCCTTCCCTTGCTTTTGATTCGCAGATCCAAAGTCTCGCTTCTTCTGTTTGAATTTTTACTCAATATTGGTAGCATACTGGTATGCCGTACCAAGCGAGGAGATGTCGAGGAACTCCATTTCCTCCTAAATTTATCTGTGAAGAAAACTGCGATACTTTAGCACCACATGTTTCTTTGAATCTTTGATACCCAACTTGGTGTGCAGGGTATAGAACAGATTCATTAGCTCATGGACGTCTTGATCCCTTTATTGTCGCAACGTGGTCCATTGTATGTACTTGTCCTCATAGCTCCCGATGGGATAGTATTGTTCCTTGATGGTGTCTCAGAAATAATTCCAAGTGGGTATGGTTGATAAAAAAGAGGGTTTTGTCTCGTCCTTTTTCTCACAGTAGGTTTCCCACCAGTCCTTGACATGGGGGGTAGCTTTGAGGAGTGCAAAAATAATCTTCTCCCGGTCGGAAAAGTCATGAACCGAGAAATATCCTTCTAATAGATTCAACGATCTATCTACAGCATCTGCATCTATTTGAACTATAAATGAATTTAAAAGCCCCTTGTACTGTAAAAGTGCACCTCAGAGTGGTTTGGATGCGATCATGTGTCGTCGGTGGGCGACCATTGAAGGATCTCAGAGCAAAGTTATCAATGCATCGTGTTCCTTTGTTTTTCGAGGGCCTCCTCGAGCAATATCTGATAATGGATCTGCTCCTCATCTTTCTTTCGTCCCCAATAAGGCGTCGTCGAGGTTCTGGCGATCTTTGCAAAGTTCTTTGAATCAGGCCCTAACTCACTTCTGCCATTCGTTGAGGACTGACACAAAAGAATCAAGAAAGAAACATTCTCTGATACAGCAGTCAGACTCTCTTTGGGAGCATATGAGAGCTAACCTAACCATAAACACTAAGATGCAGGTGAGCCTTGCTAAATGCAAGTTAATATCAAAGAACTGAAATTTGCTTACAGACAGAATGGAAATAAAACTAGCTAAGGCGCTGGTAGCTATCTCTGAGAAGAGATGTGGCGGCTACAGGCCTCTGAACTGAGTTACAATGAGGCTCGAGGGCATATTTATTATTTAGAAACAATGGGAAATCCTAGACAACCAAAACCCTAGCCCTAGGAGATGAAGCGCCAAAACTATGGGCCTCATTTGGGTAAATTGGTGTTTCAACTTCCCAAGGGCGTAACTTTGGCATACGATCTCAGTTTGACACGTACCATACCTCGTTAGAAATATCTATCCGAGGACTAAAAATTTTGAATGAGCAACATCAATCCATGGACCCATGTTGCTCTCCGTTTTCCCAAAAAACGTCATTTAGGGCCTCAAAACGGCTCTGGAAGTTCAGGACCCGAAACTGCTAAAAATAGTAAGTTGTGCCGAAACTGAAAAACTGAAAGAGGCAATGGTGGGGCCCCAAGTGGAATAGGTGGGTGACCATCAATATCCACCTGGATCA